>OX439455.1:10402500-10941829 GCA_949320045.1 Scotopteryx bipunctaria
CTGTTCCTTGTTTATAGTGCAGGAGACAGCTGTAAACTTCTCCACGTTGTAAAAATAACAAGATGCCCTTGTGTAGATAACAATATATTCGTGGACAGATGGAAATAAGTTTCTGTAATTTACGTCTACTTTTGGCTCTATATTATTATTGTAATTCAATAAACATGCAGTAAAGGGAAAAAAAGTTTTTTGAATTTTTTTGGCAATAAACCCTACGTTTCTATGTAAAAGTTAACTTTCAGAATTTTCGTTGAAATAAATACTAATTTGTTATTTATGTCATACGCTTTGGGCATTGCGGCGCCTGGACAAGTTCTGGCTTGTTTGTAATGAATAGGGCCCATTATTCAGGGCCCAGCGAGGCCGTTTCACTTGCAATTTGGCCGGGATTCGAACCCGCTTCTTGTGCTGATTAGTTCTGACTGCCGGATAATTGGGGTGCCCATTGTGGTTAACGGTGCTTAGATTAATTTAGTGAGAATTACATTTCCAATTATAAATGTAACTGGTCTTGTTTGTGTCGGAACTTTTGTTTGGGATTGAATACAAAATGGAGGGTACAAAACGCTTTGTGGGTCGTGCAGCGTAATGTTCTACTAGCTTGAGCGCGTGGTTTCGCTCGCGTGGTTACCGGATAATAGAAAACACTGAAAATTTTAACTCTATCTATTACGGTTCATGAGACACAGCCCGCTGACAGACAGACGGACAGCGAGGCTTAGTAATAGGGTCACGTTCACACCTTACAGGTACGGAACCTTAAAAAACAGCTTATTCTATTCCAGCAAACGCACTATGTGTATTAGTATTCAAATCGTTGAGTACTGCGTGATTGAGAAAGCATACAAATCCTCACAACTAACAAACTTTCAGATTTTCATTAGTAGGATTTATATTATGGACTTAGAATTTCTACGTTGAAAATATACGTTTCTACCAAAAACTAATTTTTAGGTAACTTGTTTTTAGATTTCCCTATCCGAAGGGTGTCAACGGGACCCTAAGCCTCCACTGTCCGTGCGTCCGTCCGTCTGTTAGCGAGCTGTATGTCATGAATCGTAATATATCATAATATACTAATTCACACTAATATTATAAAGAGGAAAGATATTTTTGTTTTTTTTGTAACGAATAGGCTCCGAAACCACTGGGCCTATTTCAAAAATTATTTCACCAATAGAAAGCTACATTATCAGGGACCATGATTATAGAACAAAATAATGTACTACGCGCGTACGAAGTCGCGGGTAACAGCTATTACATAGTATAATTGCTCCATGATCTGAGTAGATCCCATCTCGTACACCAAAATCTTGTACAAAATGTTACGAGTTGGAAAACACAAAAATTATATTATTTCCGTTCATCATCTCATGCCATTTTCAAAGGCGGGTGTTTTAGTACAATTAAAAACAAAATATGCTAGTAGAATTTGAAATGGCGGCATAGATTTTTCATAAACATCCAACAATCCAATCAGAATAGAGCTAATACGGAACAAATCCTTTTTACTTTTATGACAGCACAATTGGTGACCAACAATGTTTCAGACTGTTGGATAAATCTATGTATGAAACTTATTCAGTTTATCACATAATTCTGGGATCGTAAAATTCTCTATTTGGGCATGTCTTGGGCAAGTCTGATCAACCCAGCAACTTTTTTTACAGCCCTCATAAATATGAACTATTTGTATTATGAAGGTAGTTAACATAAACTATCGAATCAGAGAAAAGGTTTTTGTGCAAGAGAAAGAAAGTGGCTTCATGATATTTGACATTATTTTTACGATGGATGTGACCGTGTCTCATATTCTTACTTAGCGTCTTTGCATAAATATCCTCTTCTGTAACCAAACCGCCACCAGAACAAAAAGCAAAGCAAAGTTCTGACAAAAGCTATTTTATTTTAAACTTGTAATTTTTTGCAGGCGTTTTCCTGTCCTTGGTTTTACCTATTCTTATTGTAAGTTAGTTTTAGATGCGATTTAAGTTTATTTATATGCATTTTGTCTGAAATAAAATATAATTTATTTGAATTTTATAGTTTGACAAACTCGCTGTTCGACCTAAGAGTGTACCTATCACTCAAAAGTCACATTACATAGTGCCGGCGCCACACTAGGATTATCCGTGTTATGGGTATCAGAAATATTTATAAATAAATATTTGTGGACATTTTACGCACCAATTTCACGCACATTGTACCACAGCACTATCAAGCCCAAGCTATGGGAACGAGATGGCTAATAGACTTATATTGCGGCGAGAATCGAACTCGCGCCTCTTGCGTCTCAGCCGAGCACTCGCCCGCCACGCCACCGAGGTCGTCAGAAACTCATAATCATAATTGACACTGTTACATCTATATCATCACACTGTCTTCAACATTACCGAGGTGGTCAAAAAGAAGGAATCAAGTGATCTTTCCTATGGTTCATACCTATATTATGTAGGTATATTATCTTGGCTCCAAGAGGCATAATCATATATTTATTTTATGGCGCAGGCCGCCTGTAATTGCATTTTTCATGCAAATATCATAAACGCGCCATCTTGGTCTTAAGCTGACGTTTGCCGGAATATGGAGAAGACAAGGTTATTTTATGATATTATCGTATGGCGAGGTGTTTACATTCATATTCGTAAATTATTCTGCGCGAGAATTGAACCTGCACCTATCGCGTCTCATCCATAAATTCGCTCACCTGACCTTATTCTTTTGTTATGCTTTTCATATTCGTATTCTGAAATGATTATACTGTGTTCGACCAAATAAGTTCAGCTGTTTGCGTATAATTTTATTGAAACACAACAATACAAATAGTCGAAGTTTTGTATAAGAAATACTGCGGGATAACATAGGATAAAGATACACATTTATCCTTAGCACACACAGATTGAAAAGGGGACTCAGCATTTTGTAAATAGGGATGAAAAGGAGTAAAGGGGTGAAATGTAGTAGGTAAATATCCAAATATTTATTTGTGTTTTGTGAGGAATTCGTTACGGCCGCCATAATGACGTCACGTAGAACATTGCCTTCGTGTCCTCATGATGCAGTAGATGGAGTACTTCTGACATGTGGACTTGATGGAAGACAATAAGGAAGCAAATGCTTGATTCATTGCTACAGAAATGGGGATTTCGTTTTTATTCTTTGTCTTCGGAACCCTAACATTATACTATCTGATTTTGTGAATTATCTAAAATAAAATATTTAATTTATTTTAATTACTGACGGGTCTCGTGGAAAGTTCTAATGTAGGTTGATTTTCTTACGGAATATTAAACTAGATAAGATTATCCACCTAGATAGTCGTAATATTTCTAAGTCACCCCAAAGACAATGATTATGTCCTAGAGTTTTGTTCACAACAGAACCTAGTGCCTTTAGTCAAAGTAAATAACCCACTAGATATGACTTCATTTGTAAATTCTACAATTTAACGATTTTTCCTTCGCTGTGCCGATCCCACATAGAGTGGGATGAGGGCAGGAAGATGATGATGTTTTGAGAGTATTAGCGAACATTTTTTTCTTTGACCAGATTTGCTCACCCGTGATCCAAGGATCGGAAGACGCGGTCTACCATAGACCACCATGCTCTATCTACCATTGTGATGAAAGGGCACTTCTTAAGCACACACTCCTTAAGACAACATGTAATTTATAGTTTCTATCTAAAAGCTGAGAATCTACATTTCGCTACACTTAACTTAAACAGGTAATTTTGTTAATAACCACTTATTTATGAGCTGGCCAGTAATCTTGACTACAGTACGCGACAGTTCAAATAGCATGCCACATTTCACTTCTACCTAAGGCCTTTTACCATCTATAGTAGATGATTTATACAGCGTCAGGAGGCAACTTTTTACCTTCACAGACGAGACGCTGTAGTGCCTGGGACGAATCAAGATGGAGTAGGCTTGCCCAGCACCTATTCCATCCTCTCAGCTTAGTCGGCCTTGTCCACAGGAAAGACATGGTCAATACGTGCGGAGTTGACTAAGCCGTTTGAGGGTGATGGTTTAGCGCTTTAGCGCACATAAATTTTTCGAGATCAAGTGATTTTGAGTGTGCGGTTCGATTCCCGCGACGAGTGGTACCATGGTTTTCGTAGTTTCTGATACCCATTACACAGGGAATTCTAGTCGGGTTAGAACTACGTATTCGTAAGTGGCTGTTAGTTATTATTAATTAATGTTCCTTCTACTGTAGGTACAGTAGTACCACAAATTGTGAGCCTCGGCAATTTTCGTCTAGCTTCTGAAATACAAATACAAAATACTTGTTACAATAATTAAGAAGATACCTTTTTTTAAAGGGTTGGTTCATTTATTATTAGTTGACTATCAGTTGCATATTTGGACGAATTCGATTTTCATACAAAGCACGAAGTTTGTCGAGGCGCACAGTATTTGTGGTAGTACTGTACAGCTCTCAAGTAATAGAGAGTGGAGCCCTGCACCCGATTATTAACGAGATTGATTAAGTGCCGTGTGGATCGTTTTCTAATTCACCTTTCCCGGCTAATTATAAGGCGAGTCTAGACTTCCGCGCACTTGTTCGACTTTGTCAGATCATTTTATCATTATTATTAATGAGAAAGTTTGTGCGCTCGTGGCGTAGCTTGCTTAGAATTTCTTGATTGATCGTTGAAGTTGAGCAATGTTGTGCGCGGTCACAATTGGGATGGGTGACCGCCAGAGACATTACGCGCTTCCGTGCTTCGGAGGGCACGTTAAATTATCGGTCCCGGCTTTGAAGTCGTTAAGCCATGACGGAGGCCTTTAGGCGGCCGAAAAACTCTGTCACAAAAGTTTGCCACCACTCATACGAACTTACTTATGAAGTTTGTTCTAAAACTAGATGTATTATATACTTAAAAATGGTTGATCTAGCCTGGAAATACGCGAAGTTCTGGGAAAAATTGAAGAGTAGGTACTTTAAACCGACGATCATGAATTAAAAATAGGATGAAGAGACCGGATTATATGCAAAGTTGAACCCTAAAAAACTATACTTTTTAGGAATCTCTTTTGATAAAAAACAAAAAAGTCTGATAAAATATGGTATCAAATTGACGAATTTCACTCTACTAACTTACTCATATCAACTTCAATATTATACTTACCTACATAAATATGCGTTGTCATAACAAATAACATTATACAAACGTATAATAAGCCATGGTAAAAACAACGTTATTAGAATAATTCTCCTTAAATAAACAAGGTAATAAATAATTCAAATAAAACATCAGGAAAATTAGGAGGGTATGTATTTGCTACTTTTCCTTTCGAACCGGAAAAGTCTGTTAGCAATAAAAATATTGTTACAAATTATTTATTCGATTGAAATAGAAATATCGACTTATGGATGTCATTGAAGGAGGTTAATAACTAAAAGTTCTGCACAATTCTAAGGTGACATTAAGTAAAAATAAATATTTGTGGACATTTCACACAGCGCCATCTAGCCCCAAATTAAGCTTGTACTATGGGCACCAGATGACTGATTGAATTGTTATATACAACACCCTATACCCGGAACAAATATTTGCAGAACATACAAACATTTCTCCCGTAGCGGGAATCGAACTCGCGCCTCTTGCGTCTCAGCCGAGCACTCGCCTGCCACGCCATCGAGGTCGACAAGATTTTTACAAAGAGCTTACGAATCGACAAAAGTCCTTCCATGAATAAAAGACGGTAAGGTCAAAAATGGCCACAGTATTGAGAAGTTTTTATTCGTGTTTATTCACCCTCTTTCAGAATCGTAGGTACTCTGAGTATGTTTCAGTTTTTAAGAGGAGTCTTTTTACATAAGTTTTTGAAGTTGGGCAAGACTTTCCTAGTATTTCGTTTCGAAGTGTTACGAGGCGTAGCTAGGTAGCACTTACGTGGGAGGCCTTCAACGAATAAACGCCCTGTGCCCGTGCCGCTGAACAATTGGAAAAGTTTTAGAAACTTAGGCAATGGATCCTTTGATTTATGCAGCACTGTAAATAATGTTATTTGTTGTTTTAGGATATATGGAGCGTGCCCCGAGAGGTTTCGGTATCTGCTGTTGGAGTAACTAGCTTTGTATCCACGTTTCAGTTAAAACTCATCATCATCTTCCTGCTCTTATCCCATTCTATGTGGGGTCGGCACAGCATGATCCAAGGATCATGCTGTAAAAGTTTTGGCTGAGGTGTTTTATAACCGGCCGCCTGCCTGACGTCAACCCTCCTAGGGAATACTTGCTATTTTATATTTTTCTTCGGAAATCTTCAACTAATTGCCAGCTTTTGTATATTTAACTAACGGATGAATGATGAGATGCCATACACTGTTTTCTGTCAAAAAGCGCTCTTTGAAGCGCTCGTGGCGTAGCTTGCTTAGACGTTCTTGATCGTTGAAGTTAAGCAATGTTGTGCGCGGTCACAATTTGGATGGGTGACCGCAAGTGGCATTACGAGCTGAGCGCTTCCGTGCTTCGGAGGGCACGTTAAATTGTCGGTCCCGGCTTTTAAGTCGTTAAGCCACGACGGAGGCCTTTAAGCGGCTTAAACACTCCGTCACTAGAGTTGGCCATTAGCTCATACGAACTTACTTTGTCAAAAAGTGCCTTACATTTTTTGATACAAAAATTGGGACCAATTTGACATTCGCCGCCCGGTAGTTAAATATAAGACCCGTTTATAGAACTTAGCACAGTAGAGTTCCCTCATATAATAATATCATTTATTTGTGAGTACCTAATACAAAACCGAGTGCGGAGACCGCGACTTGGCAAGTGTAGGACGCCCTCCGGCTAGGTGGAGGGACGATCTGCTGGATCTCAGAGACTGGATGCGTCAAGCAGAAGATAGGGCGCGATGGCGCTCATTTGGGAAGGCCTATGTCCAGCCAGAAGGCCATGTGGACTGCTGATGATTTTCTCCGTAGTTGTTTTTCAACAAACTTCAAAAAGTTCTAAAAATATAAAAGATATCCGTACAATGGACAAACAGGCAGACTTTTCCATAAATGTCTTATTAATATATAGCCCGTTATGAAGGCAGGAGGCATGTTTACCGGAAGTGACCCGGAGCTTTTATATCCTGCTCAAGAGAACCATTTTAGTATGTTACGTTTACCCCTGAACAAACATATGGGGAATGTTACAAAATGCAGTCGTGAAAGATTCGGCAAATAGAAGTGAAAAAAAAATGCGAAAAGACTAACACACTAAAATTCAAAATTGTCGAAAAGTTTCAGTTTTTTTGAATGAGATTGTCAAAGATGGGCATTTTATGTCATAGGGGTATTAATGGAAATCGAGCCAAATCCTACCAGCAGACGTAATCATGGTTGTACATTGTAGGTAATCCATACTAATATTATAAATGCGTAAGTAACTCTGTCTGTCTGTTACCTTTTCACGCCTAAACCGTTGAGTAGATTTGTATTGCATCGAGGAAGGACTTAGACTTTGTTTCAAGAATATGCGTACGAAGTACGACGGTACGAAGATCAGCAATTTGGTTCCCATAGTACAAGCTTTGCTTTGTTAGGGCTTCAATGGCGCTGTGAGAAATGTCCACAAATATTTACTTATTTATTTAATACTCTATGATAGACTCTTATAATAATGCAAATATGAGCCAAAAGTTTAAGGTAAACAATACTATTTTCTAATGTAAAAGCTTTGTTTGAGTATCGGTCTAACACAGCGAACTATCAGTACCTGAGTCAAAATCCCTAGCAAGATTTATACAAATAAATGTAAGATAAATTACGTTTCTTATTCCACTTGAAAAAACCGTAAGAGACAAATGTCACAAACCATCAGTATAAACAGCAAGTTATTGCATTTGAGTCTATGAATATTTAAATTATTTAATCTTTTGTTAGTGGCTTCGGGCTATGGCGCCGGTCGAAATGATTGGCGATCAGATCACAGTGTAGATTGTTGCAGTAGCTGGATTGCATGTGCATGCAAGGAAAAACATTTATATGTGTGTACTTTATGGTTACACAGAATAACCTAAGTACACTAGCCCTAGGCCTAATCCTAAGTCTAATTTACTTTACTTCACACATTGCTGGTCAAAAAAAACTAACCTTAGTTCAGTTTTCTGTCAGTTTTTCAGTTATATCTTTTCACATTTCTCACGTCTTAGGAAAAGTCGTTGATTTATTTTACCGTTTCATTTATTTTTTACGGATATTAAATCATTATAAGATTATACACAAAAACGAATACAAGTCTAAAAAAATGAACCCATGACGTGACATACCCCAGACTACTCAAACTCGACTCAGTGTTATCCACGTCTCAAGGCACGGTTTTTTGACAGTTTTTGATGAAAATCTGTTAAAAACTCGTCACTTGAGACGTGCTCAACTCTGAGATGCGTTTAAGTATTCGGGGGATAGCCTCATTGGATAACAATATCTATCTTCTGCCCGAGGAAAGTTTTGGTCATTGTTTACGTAATTGTGGATTACTAGCTGTTGCGCGTGATTTTGTACGCGTTAGATTACTTTTATTTTGCATTTATAATATCCAAAGTTTCAAACCGAGTTTCAAGTCAATCGCACTGCTCTTTAAAAAGTTTCAATAAAAATTTTGACATCCCAGTATACTGCTTTTTAAGGGTTGTTTAGAAAAATCCTGAAACACGTGTCCATTAACTTGATTTTTACAAAAGATTTGTCGATACATAAGTTTCAAGTAAAGCGCACCACGCGCTGAAGTTCCATACAAACGATTTTACCCCTTTTCACGCCTTTAGGGGTAGAATTTGGAAAAATCCCACCGAAAAAAAGTTATCATCATCATCATCCTACCCTTATCCCACTCTATGTGGGGTCGGCACAGTAAGAGTTTCGGCTAAGGTGTTTTAAAAATATCATTCTATAAAACGTTTTTTTTTCTTGGTGCGTGCACGGGGCCCTAGTCGATGCGGAGCCCCTAGGCAGTTGCCTAATCCACCTTATGGATAATCCGGCCCTGGGTATAGTTGTACTCCTGAAATGTGTGCTCTGTGAGACGTTGGGCAATAGGTACATGGATCAGCGTGGCCTTTCTAACGGCGCGCGGCGCCGGCGCCGGCACGCCGAAAAGAAAGTGCAGCCCTAGCTAAAGGTAACGCCACATTGTATGCTCGCCTAGGTACTTATTAATACTTCAGTTTAGTCCTTTTTTTGGCTACTGTGACGTAATGCCACAATTCTGCCAGTGTCCGTGTTGCTCTAGAGTAGGAACGGGGAAACTTTTTTCTTCGCGTGCCAATATTTACTTACAAAATGTGTGGTGGGCTAAGTTGTTGCATTTCTGGCTATATTATTTACTGAAATAAAATAATGTATTTGACATACTTGTTTAATGCGCGCCGCGCACTGCCAATGAGAATGAAATGTCTAACAATACGAAAACTTCACTTGAATTTTGTTTGATGGCCGCGGGCCGGAGATGGCCCGCGGGCCGTAGTTTCCCCATCCCTGCTCTGGAGTCAAACTTTGGTGGATAATAAAAAAAAAGAATATGGCCGGTAAAAAGAAGAAAGGATCTGTAAAAAATTATACAAAATACTTATTATGTATTATAAGTATGTATTAACAAAAAAGTATTTAAGTATTATATCAGCCATCTGGTGCCCATAGCACAAGCTTTGCTTAGTTTGGGGCTAGATGGCACTGTTTCAAATGTCCACAAATATGTATTACTAGCTGCCGCCCGCGGCTTCGCTCGCGTGGTACCCGGATAAAAATAGCCTACAATGTTAATCCAGCACATGCACTATGTATATTCTAAGTTTCATTCAAATCCCTTCAGCCGTTTAGGCGTGAAAGAGTAACAAACATCCATACATCCATACATCTATACTTACAAACTTTCGCGTTTATAATATTAGTAGGATTATTTATTTCATTATTGTCACAGTTGTAAAATTTTTGCAGTCTCATCGTTTTACTTGTATTTGTCCAACTTGTTCTGTTCTGAATATTTTTTTTTAAATTATTTAATCAATTTATTTTTAAAAGTTGTAAAAGTCCATGTGCCTACACCCTAATCGATAGGTTAGCACGTAACACGGAGGCAAGGCGTTTCTCCACTGATTGTCGGTGAAAGGTCCGCTGTGACGGCGGCGACTGAGTCGCGCTCCGACTCTATCACTCGTGTCACTAGTTCTTTCGAACCAGTGTGGTGAAAGGACTCAAAGTGCGCCTCAAAGGCTCCTTTCGTTTCCTCCACCGTTTCAGAGTACTGGTACAGCGCACATAATTCGCACAGAAAAATCCATTGGTACACGACCGGATCTGAACCCACCTTCTGGATTCTGGATTCACCTTAGGATTGGAAGGCGGGGTCACTACCAATTAGACCACCAGTGCTCTCAAGTAAAAAATGCTTTTTTGTAAACGCACATAAAATTAAATTACCGTTTCGTCTCGTCACAATATAAACAATCTTTATAAAGATACACTCAAACACTTTGACAAAGATCTTTGCCCTCAATCATTATAAAGCTTTGGAGTCTTAAAAATTACAATAATGAACTTGTCCAACGAAATTATTACAGACAAGCTGTTGCCCGCGACTTCGTACGCGTGTAGTACATTATTTTGTTCTATAATCAATAGTTTTCGCAGCGCACGCAAAAAACTATTTTGGGTTTTCTACCTTGGGTTACAATATTTGTGACAGCGGGATAGTCATCAGTGTGTAAGATTGCTTGCGGCAAAATCCCTAACGTAATCCTGAAGCGCTCGTGGCGTAGCTTGCTTAGGCGTTCTTGATTGACCGTTGAAGATAAGCAACGTTGTGCGCGGTCACAATTTGGATGGGTGACCGCAAGTGGCATTGCGAGCTGAGCGCTTCCGTGCTTCGAATTGTCGGTCCCGGCTTTTAAGTTACGACGGAGGCCTTTAGGCGGCCTAAAAACTCCGTCACAAGAGTTGGCCACTAGCTCATACGAACTTACTTCTTACTTAACGTGCCAAAATGAATATCGCAATATGACATGCGATAGTACCGATCGGGATTGTCCCAGCAGTGTGGAGAAACTTCGTGGAACTACCTATTATAACTAAAATTATCTACACCCCTCCCCTCACCCCGGAATCGACCCGAAACATTATTTGTTCTGATTTCACCCGAAATAAGTCAAAATGGATGATCAAAGGGTTCGTACGTTTGTTATATTTACGGGCCGAAGTGAAGCTACCCGCTGCTAATGTGAGGATATACGCATTTATACTTTCTGAGTAGAACTATTTCTGGTAAGTAAAAAAATAACATAACTCTCTGAACGATGCGTTTCAGTAACCATCTGTTTTGTGTTAAACAACTGTTTTACAAAGCTGATCCGCAGTTCTAAGGTTCACGATATTATGTAGGTAGGTGGTATACAAAGTTGCATCAATTTTCTCACGCAATTCACCAGTGCAACGCATGTTATTTGTCGTTTATATACATACATACATATTATCACGCCCGTATCCCTAACGGGGTGAGCAGAGCCACAAGTAATCATAAGAAAACTTGCAGCCACTTCTGATCCAAGAGTTCCAAGATGGATATGGTGAACCATGGTGACAGGTGATGAGCCCATCGCCCATATAGATTCACCATGTTGGAGGATACTATCCCTTAGTCGACTCTTACGACATGCTCGGGGAGAGAAGCAGCTGGAGGCATTCTATGTTTTTTCTTTACTCTCAGTCCAGCGAAGAAGTCTGTCGTTTACATAAAAGCAAAAACAATCCTAAGAGATCAATATGACTTAACATCTTTAGGATTTTATGGCTGGGTCTCTAGTAATAGACGTCCAGTGATCTCTCTCGCCTGGCTACTGGTTTTGTAATAAAAATACTTTGAGTTACAGAGGACTGGTTGAGCAGAAGTTGATGGTAATGGTGGCTGGAGGTCGTGGGTGGGCGGTAAGTAGGTACCTACATAGCTGTACGTACCACTACATTTGTCGCATCGACAGAAATTATGAGCCAAGCACGTGGTAAGCCCACGCTTTGTACAGTCCCCTACAAAACTGTAGTCTTTATGAATAAATCATCATCATCATCCTGCCCTTATCCCGCTCTATGTGGGGTCGGTACAGCATATTCCTTGGATCATGCTGCCTGACGTCAACCCTCCTTGGGAATACTTTGCTTATTGTATCTCATCATGTTGGAGGATACTATCCCTTAGTCGACTTTTACGACAAGCTCGGGGAGAGAAGCAGCTGGACGCATTCTTTATGAATAAATACTGTTCAGATAATGCCACTTGCGGTCACCCATCCCAATTGTACCCACGCACAAAGTTGCTTAACTTCAACGATCAATCAATAACGTCTAAGCAAGCTACGCCACGAGCGCTTCATCAATTTATTGATAAAAGTTATTTTTATTCTTAAAACTCTATCCAACGATACCCCACACGATAGTATATGCAAGAATTTAAATATTTACCCGTTCCTATGTATCCCGGATATGTTTATCCCTTCTAATCATACCAAACTAAAAAAAACAGATATTTTTTCAATGTTTTTATTTGTATAATACATGGGAACTACGGTATAAAATTTCAATAATTTGCTTAAGTACCTAATTTTCTAGTATAATGCTTCCATTGTAGAGGTTAGTGTAGTACTAAAATATTCAAATTAGTTCATCCACAAAATGAAAGTTACCTAAAGATTTTTGTGAGCGATTGTACCATTAAGTTGTTCGAAGCATGTAAGATGCATCTACAGAAATCTTTTTATGGCGTTAATAAATAAGGAGTCACACGCGAGCCAACGCTGGCGCCAGTAGCTCTTCTGCCAGTTGGGCCTTTTAATTCAATGTTTTGGGTAAAGATGGTAAAAACAATGATTCTACCGTGACTTTTCCTCGCTGGTTATTATTAGTAAAAATAAATGTTTGTGGACATTTCACACAGTGCCATCTAGCCCCAAATTAAGCAAAGCTTGTACTGTGGGAACCAGATGGCTGATACAATACTTACTTTGTTTTTTGTAAATACTTATAATACTACAACACCTAGACTCGGAAGAAATATTTGCAGATATACATACATTTCTCCCGTAGCGGCAATCGAACCCGCGCCTCTTAAATCACAGCCGAGCACACGCCCACCACACCACCGAGGTCGTCATACATCGAGGCTTGTCATACGAAAGTCCTATGAAATCGTTAGGTTTTTTCTTAACGTTATAATTTTTTCTTTGTCTTTCTTTTAAAATGTCATTTAAAGTGCGCGTTATCATTCTCTGTTTGTTTACAGAACGCAAATAACTAGTGTTTTGATCGCGTGACCAAATTAAATCATAAATTATCCTTACAAAGTCTCGTGTTAAAAGATTGTTTGTACATAGATTGTAGCAATTAATCTCAGAATGTAACCAATAATTATTATTTAACACTTCATTCGCTCTCATTACATTCCTCATAAATGCTCGCTGGTTTAGGGTACTCTTGACCTGGCCCTTTTCCAAAACGTCGCCGATTTGGTCCAGGTACGTGCGCAGAGGTCTGCCCCTTCCAACGGTATCATTCACACTCATCTCATACACCTGTTTCGTTAATCTTCCTTCTTTCATTCTCTCTACATGACCAAACCATCTTAATGCCTTTCTCAATCCTTATCACTACACCTTATTTCACTACACATCGCTCTCTTATCAGGCTATTTCTTACTTTATCTCTCAAAGTTACACTCATACTTCGCAACGCACGCATTTCCACAGCATTCACACTACTTTGATGTTTCTATTTAAAACACCCAGAAAATGAACCAAAATAAACACAATTATATTTTGATTATGCCTAGAACATGTTTGAGAGCACTGGTGGTCTAGTTGGTAGTGACCCCGCCTTCCAATCCTAAGGACGTGGGTTCAAATTTATGTTTGCTATACCAGTTCTCTCAAACGGCGAAGGAAAACATCGTGAGGAAACCCGCGGTTTAGTCAGCTCTGCACGTATTGACCATGTCTTTCCTGTGGACAAGGCCGACTAAGCTGAGAGGATGGCATAGGTGCTGGGCAAGCCTACTCCATCTTAATTCGTCCCGGGCACTACAGCTTCAGCGGTAAAAGTTGCCTCCTGACGCTGTATAAACCATCTACTATAGATGTTAAAAGGCCTTATGTATGAACCTTCCTTATTGTTATAATATTGCTATTATACCCATACAATAATTAATTACGAACTGTTTGTTAGTAACAAGTACGTTAGCACGTGTCCTGGTAATTGATACTCCAACACCATACAATGTAATGGCTATATACAAAGGGTAGGTGTGTTTGTATGTAATGTTATAGTATTGTTTTGTATGGCCTGCGTGTTGACGAAGCGAAGCGTCTAGCGGGTATCTCGTACTCGCCTAACGCCTGGTTCCAATATTCTACTAACCGACGATTGATCACTTATTACCATAACATACAACATTACCAAAACATCAGTCGAAAATCACGAGATATTGTTGACAGAAATCATGATATTTTTTGTGCTATGAACACAGTCTGTAGTCCGTTGGTACGTTTAAATTCATTGGTACATCCTGATTCGAACTCACGCCCTTAGGATTGGAAGGCGGAGTCTCTACCACTAGACCACCAGTTCTTTCAGTCAGTCAGACAGTCAGTAACGTAAATAAATAAATAACACCCAATAGTCACATACATAGTCCTGACCCCACACTAGGATTCCCTGTGTCGTGGGTATCAGAAACTACGAGTACCATGGTACCACAACACCCAGACCCGGGAGAAACATTAACTGAACATGCAAACATTTCTTCCGCAGCGGGAATCGAACCCGCGCCACCGAGGCCGTCAAAGTAAAGTTTTATATAACGTGATTTGAACTCAGTCGCTCCGCTCATGTAAATAAGCTTTATGTTTAATGTATACACGATTGTATGTGGGCACCACACGAGTGTCGACTGCGCTTATAATGTTACGATCCGGGTGTAATTAATTTAATGAACATCATGCTTTATTTAAAATTAATTAATCGAAGTAACGTGATCTTTGAATCATGTACTTTGCATATTCATTAGGTACCGTTGATGATCTTGCCAAAATTACTCGACAAATATTGCCTTTATCTACTCAACCAGTATAATACTTAGAAGTTACATAAGTAAGTTCGTATGAGCTAGTGGCCAACTCTTGTGACGGAGTTTTTAGGCCGCCTAAAGGCCTCCATAATGGCTTAACGGCTTAAAAGCCGGGACCGATAATCCGAAGCACGGAAGCGCTCAGCTCGTAATGCCACTTGCGTTGACCCATCCCAATTGTGACCGCGCACAACGTTGCTTAACTTCAACGATCAATCAAGAACGTCTAAGCAAACTACGTCACGAGCGTTTCACTGCTGAGACCCTTTGTTCTAGCTACGTCGCAGATTCTTACGCTGGCCTGATAACTAAATATTTACATATAGGTACTAAATGTCATAAGAAAATAGGTTAATCAATTTGAGCATATAAATGACCATGAGTAACGAAGCGTCATTATCAGCTCCTCATGTACCGCTAACCACGTGTAAATGTATATAATCCTGCTATGTACCTACTTACTATACATATTTATCAGTTTTCTGCAGTTCTATATAAACGGATAGCGGCAACTTACGCCCGCAATCTATTATGATAAAAGTAAGTAAGTTCGTATGAGCTAGTGGCCAACTCTTGTGACGGAGTTTTTAGGCCGCCTTCCATCGTGGCCTAGCGACTTAAAGCCGGGACCGACAATTTAACGTGCTTTCCGAAGCACGGAAGCGCTCAGCTCGTAATGCTACGTTCGGTTACCTATCATAATTGTGACCGCGCACAACGTTGCTTAACTTCAACGATCGATCAAGAACATCTATCTAAGCAAACTATATTATTTATACATTTGGAAGGGAGATAATCGGATTTTTCATACGGTACATCAAATCAATAAAAAAACCGATCAATTGCGAGTCGCACACGAAAGGTTCCCATACTATCGTACATTTAAAAACGTTCTATGGGACCCCCTTCTTATTTTATTATTTGTTGATGTAGCGGCAAAAGAAATACAAACTGTGATAATGTCGACAGAACTCTCTACCTATTATGGTTTATGAGATATAGCCCGCTGACAGACGGACGGACAGCAGAGGCTTAGTAATAGCACACTTCGGGTACGGAACCCTAAAAAAAGTTCGGCAATAGGACTAGTCGAGCTATTCTACTCAGTAGGTATTGCGCATTATATTTATTTACACTGGTTCCAGAAAATCTGTAGTATTTAGTAGACTTACGGACGCTACAAGACGGTAGCCGCTTCACAAAAATGAAGGCCAAGGTCACACGTGGTATTATGCAACGGACAGACTGAATGTCTCATACTTGTTGTGTATATACAATACATGCTGTCTCTGACTTTAGACGTAATAAACAATACCTTAAATGCATTTGCTGAACCTGTGGTGGTACCTAGTGGTACCAAGCTACTAACTCGTTTCATAAACATTATTGGAGTCGATCTGCAACTCGTACCACATGATCTCGGCCCGCGTGGGCCGAGTTATAGACGCACAAAATTTTATTATTTTCGATCACTAACTCGTACCACTTTTTTTTGTATGGAGTTTTTATCTCAGTTTAAGTGAAGTAACGTCAGCACGAAAAGTGCTTTGTAATGATTCAAAATAAAAACCCAGTTCAAATTTTTATGTATCCATACATACATACATACATAATATCACGCCGGTTCCCCATAGGGGTAGGCAGAGATTACGGATCTCCATTTGCTACGATCCTGACATACTTTCGCTTCATTCACTCTTATAATATTCTTCATACATGCTTGTCGGTTTAGGGTACTCTTGACCTGGCTCTTTTTCAAAACGTCGCCGATTTGGTCCAGGTACTTACGCCGAGGTCTTCCCCTTCCGACAGTACCATTCAGACCAGGCTTGCAGGTGAAAATGCTACGTAGATTTAAGACGTGTCCAAGTGATCCCCGTGATTTTATGGAATAATTTTTTTTTACTTTTATTTTGACTCGCCTCATACACCTGTTTCGTTAATCTTCTTTCATTCATCCTCTCTACATGACCAAACCATAATAACATACTTTTCTCAATCTTCATTTATTGTAAAGAGATCATTTTTCTAAAAAAATGGCCAGTGGTTTCTTGCCTGCATCTTCCACGCTTGGTCGCGTTACGAACAGGCGTAAATTCAATATTTAAGACGCTTTAATTGATTCTTACTGTGATTTTATTAAACAACTAGGTAAATGAATATTGATTTATAACTTTATTTAAAGAAATTTACTTCGAATACAAATATACATAGGCATACACACATTGAGTTAGCAGCCACAGTAGTCATAAGAAAACTTGTAGCCTTTCTTGATTTAAAGGCACAAGATGGATATGGGACCATGGTGACGGGTAATCAACCCATCGCCAATATAGATGGTCCATTGTGTTGGAGAGGTTACTACCCCTTAGTCGACTTTTGCAACATGCTCGGGGGGAGAAGCAGTTGGGCGATACGTTTTTTTTTACTCCCAGTCCAGCAGATAAATAATACAAATATAATTTACAAAATACAAAAGAAACATTGGAGCTATATACTTTATTTATTGGAGCTTTATATTATATTAAATAAACTGTAGGTAGCTTTTTATTTTTTGATGTATAAAATATGAAATGATTAATGTGAAAATGAGTTTTATCATCAGCCCACTCACAATTCTATGGTTATTTTATACGAGGGCTACAGTGGACGGGCACCTTTATTAACATAACAAAAACATAAAGTCAAGGGCGTGGTAACTCACAGCTTTGTTTACTAACTAAATATTACTCATAATAAGTATATAAAATTTATTTACTGCCTATTTACATTAGCTAGGAGGCACAAGTCCATTAAAATTTTTATGGATTTGTGTCGACATATTGAATTATATCATAAAGTATGGACATTGGACATGATTCAGGCTAACTTCATTTAGAAATTACGGAATAATTTTTAGAGACTGGACATTCGAAAAGATGTCTTGCGGATTCGTGAAACGGTATTAGATAAGTATCACAAAAACTTTTAGATAAACATTTTTTATACACTATCTATACATACCTACATTTAAATGTATAAAACAATAAGCATTTTTTTCAAGCAACGTACTGGTTGTGCGAAACGCACAAAAGAAAGAACTTTTATTTTAGGTAAAAATGGTTTATTTTGGGAACCATAATGTCGGTCGTTCTCATTATTCTTAACATAACCTCCAAAGTTGTCCTGTGTTGCCATATTGCAACTTATTCTTATGTTGGTATTGAACATATATTGGGGCCCGGACTAAAATTACATACCGGATACCTTTTAACTAATAAGTCACAAACATAATGACAAACAATGTTACTAAATCTTAATTTAAAAATAAAAATTAAATTAACTTAATTATTACTGATCATCATTAGAAAATTTGTTTTTATTTTAATCTGCTAGTATGGCACAACTTGGCTACTAGTTTTAACTTACATCTAAACACAAACTTAATACTAATCATTATCAAGTGGTAAAGGACACACTTTCATGATACTTGTTGTTATAATAAAACCCTTAGCAGTCTTAACATTAAGTGCACGCACCTTACCGTCCCTGCCTGGCATGACTGAAACAATTCTACCCATAGGCCATTTCAAGGGAGATACATTGTCATCTTTGATTATAACCAATGTTCCTGTTTTTAGGTTTGGTTGGACACCTTTCCATTTGGGTCTGTTTTGCAGCATTACTAAATATTGCTTGTGCCACTGATGCCAAAAACTTTGTTGCATTTGCACACATTGTTTCCAAAAGGAAAGTTTTCCAACATTTTCACCAACCAAGTTAATCTCTGGATAAGAAGTTAAAGTAGAGCCTGTCAAGAAATGAGCAGGTGATAGGTAAGACATGTCTTCAGGATCAGCTGACATAGGCGTCAGAGGTCTGGAATTTAAGATTCCTTCTATTTGAACCAGTACTGTATTCAGTTCCTCATAGGTAAGGACAGCCTGACCAACCTTCCTGACCACGCTTTATATGGTATTTAACGCTCTTAATACCAGCTTCCCACAAGCCGCCAAATACTGGTGAATACGACGGAATGAAATTAAAAGATATTCTTTCGGTATTGCAGAAATCATGTACCGCATTTTGATGGCTTGTAGAATTCTGTAATTTATACAAATCATTTAGTATATTATTTGCTCCTTTATAATAGACTGCATTGTCACAATGTATTTTTGTTGGCTTATTTCTGCGGGAGATAAACCGTTTTAAACAAGCTAGGAATGTGTTTGTTGTCATATCAGAAGCTAATTCAATATGTATTGCTTTAGTCACAAAACATACAAATATTACAATATATGCCTTTGTAATCACTGGCTTTCTAATCCTAGATTGCTTTACATTAAATGGCCCTCCATAGTCTGTACCGACTATTTGAAATGGCCGCGAAACATTTACACGGTCTGATGGGAGGGAACCCATGAGTTGAGTTGTGGCCTTAGCTTTAAGTTTAAAACAAATGATACATTTGTGTATAACTGATTTTATCTCTCTACTGGCATTTATTATCCAATATTGCTCACTTAAGCTACTTAAAATTAACTTCTGACCTGCATGTTTTAGACGCGAATGTTCCTTTTGAATAATTAGCTTTGTGATGTTTGAACACTTAGGTAAAATAATTGGATGTCTCTGAGAATAAGAGAGACTGGCGTTCTGCAATCGCCCACCAATTCGTAGCATAGATCTAGAGTCAAGAAACGGGGTTAAATTACTCAAGTTACTTTTTAATTTAGACAATTCACCATGCTCTTTTAAATGATTTATTTCGTTTTTAAAATGTCTTTCCTGGTCGATTTTAATTATAACATGCAAAGCAGATGTCAATTCCTCAGGGCACAGTTTTCCTTCTTTTTTGGTATTATCTTTTTTACAATTATGTATGAATCTTTTCACATAGGACATTATTCTTGTTAGTTTTTCAATACTGGAATATTTATCAAACACAGAGGTAAGATCATTTATTTTATTGCATGTATTACATGCTTTAATTTCCGGTTTTAATTCGGGAATATTGTTCACATTAACTTTATCTTCACTTTTAAGATGTGTGTACATAGCACTTTTTAAATACTCAGGTCCATGAAACCACAATCTGCCTACCTCTGTCTCCAATAATTTTGGTGACAATCCACGGGACAAACAATCTGCTGGATTCTCACTCGATTTGACATAGTTCCATTGAAATTGCGCTGACAATTGGTTGATTTTCTCGACTCTATTAGCTACATATACACTTAGTCGCACAGGCGCAATGTTTAACCAACACAGCACAATTTGTGAATCCAGATATAAAAATGTTTTTACCGCATATTTTAGGGGCAGTGTGTCGTGAACCTTTTTAGCCAACATGGCCAATAATAAGGCGCTGTTAAGTTCAAGTCGTGGTGTGGTTAGTTGTTTGTTTTTAGGATTTATTCGTGACCTAGAACATAATAGGTTTACCTGAGGGACATTGTTCGCATTAAATGATCTTAAGTATAGGCAACAGCCATAAGCAATGTTAGATGCATCAGCATAACCAACAAGTTCTAATGTGTTGGATGATTGGTCATTGATATTCCGTGGTATCGAAATACATGACATTTGTACCAATTCGTTAGCAAATTCAACCCACTGCATATTGAGATCCTCAGGCAAAGCATCATCCCATTTTATATTCGCGAACCACACCTGTTGCATTAAATACTTAGCTTGAACTAACAACGGACCTACAAGACCCAAAGGGTCAAAGAACTTGCTTATGAAGCTCAGCATTTGTCTTTTAGTGTAAACTTTCAACACTAGTTTTTCAGGACATTGCATTTTCAATGTGTCACACCCTACATCATAGGTGAGCCCTAATGTTTTCATAAACAGGCTATTTTTATCAAAATCTACATTTCCGAAATATTGTAAATTAGAAGGTATATCTTTTAAAATATTCCTTTCATTTGAACACCATTTGTGTAGCGAAAAACTTGCTTCTTTCATTATTGCATTTAATTCTAATTTGGTTGCTTCTAACTCATTTAAATTATTGCTTCCACATTGTACATCATCAACATAAGTTGAATATTTGAGAGCTGCCGCAGCCAGAGGATATTTTTCACCATAGATCTTAGTAAGTTCTAACAAACAGCGAGTCGCAAGGAAAGCTGAACTTTTTACCCCATATGTGACCGTTTGCAACTGTAGGCACTTCACAGAATCATGCGTGGAATCCCGCCACAAAATGTTTTGCAAACAGCAGAATTCTTGGTCTACTAAAATACCCCTGTACATAGCCTTAATGTCACAAAGTAGGACATATTTAAACGTTCGAAAAAGCGTCAATATATCAAACAGCTCACTTTGTACAACGGGACCGTTGAGCAACACGTCATTCAAGCACAAACCGTTTTTAGTTTTCATGCTCGCGTCAAACACCGCACGAACAGGTGTAGTTTTGCTATTCGGATTAAATACCGGGTGATGTGGAAGAAAATATACTTGACCACTATCACAATTATAATTCTGTATATCAAAATACTTAGCATGCCCTTGATCAATATAATCATGAATAAAATCTTTATATTTTTGAGACAGTACCTCATCCCTAGCGAAACGCTTCTCAAGGTTATAAAACCTTTGTAATGCACAGGAAAAAGAATCACCTAGCTGCACATTTTCTAGCTCAAGCTTTAAAGGCAAACCAACAGAAAACTTTTGATTGTCTAACTTGACTGAAGACTGAAAATATTCTTCAGCTAATTGTTGCTCACTAGTGCCCTCTTTATCTACAGTGGGTACCTTTTCACATTCCCATAATTTGGAAATGGTTTCCCTAATTTCGTGCAGTTCAGGGTCCTTGTCCTTCACATTGTGTGGAAAATTATTAACTTTGTTACCTTGAACGTAGAGGCATAAATTAGAAGCAAAAACCTTGCCAGCTGAGACGGGCAGGCTGCCTGCAATGACATATCCAAGTGCAGTGCTAATCAGGTACGGGCCGGCCGGCGTAACGGGCAGCGTTTCACGCTGTAAGACCTGGAAAAATATGTCACAACCCAATAGGAGATCTATTTTTCCTGATTTATTATAATTCTCATCCGCTAACTTGATGTGAGGTGGAATGTTGAATTTGGATATATCAAAGCTTTGCTGAGGCAGGTTGCAGGTTATATGCTTGACCACACAACATGAAACTTCAGTGAAATATTTTGTCACTGAAGAGTGAATGGTCAATTTTGTTTGCTTTGAAACTTTGTGAGCACCATCTAATATTCCCAGAATTTGCTGGTTAGAAGCATGGAGACTACATCCAATATTATTTGCTAAGCTTTCAGTTATGAATGAAATTTGTGACCCGCTGTCCAGCAATGCCCTAGCATTTATTATTTTACCATTTTTACCTTTAATTTGGACGATTGCTGTTGGCAACAGGACATCTTTGGCATGCGAAATGTTAGTCATATTGACCACAGCATGCTTTGCACCAGTAGCGTTGTGGGACACTGATGGGGAATCAGCATTTCCTTTATTAGATGGTGAATCGGTATGCACAAGAGTATTATGTTTCCCTTGGCACACAGCACATTTAAGGCGCAACATGCATTTGCCACGATGCTCATTTAAGCATATTTTGCATAAGTTTAGACTTTTTATAAAGCCACACCTTTCTTTTTCAGGTGCCATTTTGAATTTTTTACACTCATATAATTTATGAGAATCTGTGCAATACTTACATGTCTTGGAAGCTGTTGCTGCTACTGCGCTGAGTGGCTCTTTCTTAGGAGCCCTCGTTGAGCTTGAGTGGAATGCTTGCTCTTCTTCTCCGGAGCTCTCTAGAGCAATGGCTCTTTTTTCTAAGAAAGAAAGATAGTCAGAAAGAGTTGGAACCTCCTTTGAGTTTCTTTCAAGATGAAAGCCCCTGTTTGTGTAATTGTCAACTTTCCTTGCTAGAATATTGATAAGCAGAGTGTCCCAATGCTGCACAGGCTGTTCTAGATTTTTTAATGCTGCTAAGTGCATGCTAACATTGCTTATAATTGATCGCAGGTTTTTTGCAGTGCATTTTGTGAAAGTGGGCAAGTCAAGCATGCTATTTACATGAAAATTTACAATTTTGGAAGTGTTTGCATATCTATTATCTAATAGAATTAAGGCCTCCTCATAGCTTGCATCATTGAGAGTTAGGTTTTTTATTATATCCAAAGCCTCCCCACTAAGCAAAGAGCGCAGATAGTACAGCTTCTCACAAGCACTCAGTTTTTTATCTGAGTGAATTATTGACTTAAATAAGTTTATGAATGGGTAGTAATCCACTACATTTTTTCCATCATAACCTGAAATAGTAATTTTGGGCAATTTTTTAAACTCACCATTACATGTTTTTTTGCAATCGTCATATACGGGTTTGTCCTCGCGAAGAGCTTTTAGTCGACTATCCAATGTCGCGACACTTTTGTAATACCTGTCCTCGACCTCGGCATATTCTTCTTGGTCTCCTGGATCTTGGCTGAGAATCGACATATTCCACTGCTCATAATTTTTGAATGCAGCTGCGAGTCGACTTCGTTTCTCTTGCAGAAGTTCGTACGAGCACTGTTTAACATTATCAGACTCGCAGAACTTCGCGATACGAGAAATAGATCCCTTCACGTACCCACGATTTGCTACTAATTCTTTTAGAGACATAGTGTACTACGACCTACGCCTTTACGACCTATGTCTTGAAAATATATTTAAAAGTATTATCTTTTATGTCACACACACCGTCCCTAAAATATGCAATAAGCCTGGGTACAATGCGGAAAAAATATGGCATAAAATAAACTTATATCTAAGTATTACATTTACAACAAAGGAATATGGCGGTTCCTCAGTGTGACAATTTCACCACAGAGGAATTTTATAACCTATAAGTACGGAAACGGAAATCACTTCACTTTAAAATCACACCGACGATAAATGTCTATGTAATACGCCTTTCCGGATCGCACTAATATTCCGTTTGATGATTTAAATTTTCTTGGTTTTTCTTTCTGCGAAGTTAGGCAGATTGTTTTTCCAAGCTGAAGTACCGCATGGGTGGAATAGACGCACACCACGTAAGGGGTAATATTTGCTTCAGGATTACTTTTCCGCAGGATGATGAAATATCCACCTTCCTGGTTTAGCTTTGTTTAGGCAGGCTGTTGCAATTTTTCCAAACTGAAGTACCGCATGGGTGGAATAGTCACACGCCACGTGAGGGGTAATATTTCTTCAGGGATTACTTTTCCGCAGGATGATGAAATATCTACCTTCCTGGTTTAGCTGGCCTCTGGTCGGAGTTTTGTTTAGGCAGGCTGTTGCAATTTTTCCAAACTGAAGTACCGCATGGGTGGAATAATCACACGCCACGTGAGGGGTAATATTTCTTCAGCGGTGCACTACCAATTACTTTATTTTGAACTCACAACCACTTTATTTATTAAACTCGAAGGACCATTTTCTTATGTGCGAAACGCACAAAAGAAAGAACTTTTATTTTAGGTAAAAATGGTTTATTTTGGGAACCATAATGTCGGTCGTTCTCATTATTCTTAACATAACCTCCAAAGTTGTCCTGTGTTGCCATATTGCAACTTATTCTTATGTTGGTATTGAACACTGGTCAAACTACTGAAGCTGGAAAGCTGACATTTGGAAGGTTGCTTCCTTTTATAGCAAAACCATCCACTGAGACGGGATTTTTCGAAATTCAACCCCTAAAGGAGTGAAAATGGGTGAAAACGTTTGTATGGAACTTTTTAACGCGTAGTGCGGTTTGCTTGAAATTCGGTTTGGATACCATAAATGCAAAATAAATGGACTAGTGTCAGGATTTAAAAAAAAACCCTGAAAAGAGGGAAAAATTGGTGTCAAAGGATGGGAACTTTTTGATGAGCGGTATGATTTGCTTGAAACTCGGTTTGGATTCTTTATATAAAAAATAAATGGACACGTGTTTCACGGTTTTTCTAAATAACCCTCTAAAAGGGGTGAAATGGGGTATCAAAATTTACACTACGCGAGTGAAGTCGCACGTGTAACCTAGTACTACAAATATTTATTAAAAAATCATGCCCCACGTCATTGTCATTTAAATATTCGAATTTCATTACAAAATGTTGGTCAAATGCTGTTATTAGGTGGTTTTGTGTTCTCGAATATATTTTGAATAATCTTCTTGGGTTTGCGATTTTTTGTAAAATCATTTCTGTCTGTAATAATTATTTTCTTGTCTTTTGCAATCAAAAGCAAAAAATTTTTGTCATCATCACAAGTGAGCAGTTAAACACGAGATGGAGTTGTATTCTTGTATTATTGGCTTATTAGTTGATGATTTACAAACAATAAACAATGTTGACGGCCTCGGTGGCGTGGCGGGCGATTGCTCGGCAGAGACGCAAGAGGCACGGGTTCGATTCCCGCTGCGGAAGAAATGTTTGCATGTTCTGTAAATAATTCTTCCGGGTCTGGGTGTTGTGGTACCATGGTACTCGTAGTTTCTGATACAGGGAATCCTAGTGTGGGGTCAGGACTATGTATGTGACTGTTGGGTGTTATTTATTATTTATTTATTTATTTGTTCGAGAATCTAGCCCTTATCTTTTAACATAAATTATGAAGCGTGTAGGCTGGCATTAGCAAATCCTGCTAATATAAATCAGAAAGTTTGTGAGGATGTACGCGTGAACAGTTTTATTTATTTATTTAAGAATGTGAAAGCTTAGGCAAGGATGAGATTTACGATGGGGCGAGCTTTCCCTAGGCTCGAAGGTCAACGGGAACACAAAAGCCCGCAACTGATTCCAAAATGCAGTACGAGTTACTGCGTATTACGGAGGCATGGAAGCGCTGATATTAATGAAACTTGGAACATAGTTCGTGTCCTGAACCTAGGCTACCTTCATGTAGGTACTATGTGAGTGAAGACGCAGGCGGAAGCCAGTCATTCTATAACTGTTATTTTATTGTAAACTTGCAATGTGAATGTGGGCTGAGAATTTATTCAATAACTAATTTAAGTTAAGACACGGTTTCTGAATTACGACAGATGTTATTTTTTATTTGACGCACCAGGCTTTATTGTAATAATTTGGTAGCATTTTTTGACATTAAAAGTGTCAGATGTCACTATTCTATATGTAAAATAAAAAGGCCCCATCTGTGCAGCCAATACGATCGCCTTTTAAAGGTAAGAAGGCTTGTGTAGTGACGTCATTTGAACCAGTGTGGTGAAAGGTTAAATTTGACATTATACTTCTCTGCTGGACTGGAAGTAAAGAAAAAACAGAATTGTCCAGCCGCTTCTCTCCCCGAGCATGTCGTAAAAGCCTTCTAAGGGATAGTATCCTCTCCAACACGATGGACCATCTATAATGGGTGATGGGCTGATAACCTGTCACCATGGTTCACCATATTCATCTTGAGACTTTGAATCAGGAGTGGCTTCAAGTTTTCTTATCTTAGATAAGGGATACGGATTGGATTTTTTTTATCAGTTGGTAGTGACCCCGCTTTCCGATCCTACGGCACGATTCCGACACTACAGCGTCCTGTTTGTGAAGGTAAAAGTTGCCTCCTGACGCTGTATAAATCGTCTACTATAGATGGTAAAAGGCCTTAGTTTTTAGTTAGTAACATGACGTAAAGGCTATACATACAGCGGTGCCGCTTTGCACAAAAACGCTGGTTAAAACAATGGGCACTTTGTATAATGTAGCGAGATGAATTATTTCAGAGCAGCAGGGCATAATCATCATTACATTATTAAATTGCCATGAATTACAAAACTATATCTGTAGTCATTATTCTATCCGTGGTGATTTTGAAACTTGTCAGGTTTTGTTGGCAGAGATAATGGTTATTTGACGAGTTTGTTATTACAATAAATAATACAAAACTTCTCTGCTGGACTGGGAGTAAAGAAAAAACAGAATGCGTCCAGCTGCTTCTCTCCCCGAGCATGTCGTAAAAGTCGCCTAAGGGATAGTATCCTCCAACATGATGAGATACAATAAGCAAGTATTCCCCCTTGGGAATACTTGCTTATTGTATCTCATTGTATTTCATTGTACCTCCTTAGGGTTGACGTCAGGCAGGCGGCCGGTCATAAAACACCTTAGCCAAAACTCTTACAGCGTGATCCAAGGATCATGTTGTGCCGACCCCACATAGATTGGGATAAGGGCAGGAAGATGATAATGATGATGAAACGATAATGTAATTATGTAGTAAGTTTCCTACATTAAAATATCTTTTGTAACAGACGTTGTCTTCCTTTTATTTTATGTGTACAGTCGTAATTGAGCGTTGAAGTAACATTTCGTGTAAAAATATCTTTACGACGCGAAGCGGTGACAGGTTCCGACTGAACTTATTAAAGGTATCCACCCACTTAATGAAAGCGAACGAATCAATACCCAACAGTCACATACATAGCATTAACCATGAAATTAAAGAACCCACACCACTGATGTTTCAGCCGGGCATGTCGCGCACAAAAGGATCTTTTTTATTATTATTCGTGTTACTTATTCTGTAGAACCAGTATGGTGTAAGGATTTAAAGCGCGCCTCAAATTTAAAGCTTCTTACGTGCACATGTCAAACTTTTTAGGTTCTACGACATGCCGGTTTTCTCACGATGTTATCTTTCACAGTTTAAGACAGTAGGTATCTACTAGTGACACGACCGGATTTTAACCCACGACTTTAGGATCGGAAGGCGGAGGCGCTACCACTAGACCACCAGTGCCACAAAAGATCTTCAGATGTGATGTGAAATTTACGAAGAGGAATTAATAAACACAAAATACATACACGCATATTATCACGCTCGTATCCCTAACGGGGTATGCAGAACCACATGTAATCATAAAAAACATCACAAGAAAACTTGCAGTCACTTCTGATCCCAGACTCCCAAGATGGATATGGTGAACCATGGTGACAGGTGATCAGCCCATCGCCCATGTTGGTCCATCAAGTCCTTAGTCGACTTTTACGATATGCTCGGAGAGAGAAGTAGCTGGTTGCATTCTATGTTTTTTCTTTACTCCCAGTCCAGCAGAGAAAAACACAATACGAAATACAATAGACAATTAATATTGTGAGCATAACTTATACAGCACAGCATGATCCAAGGATCATGCTGTGCCGACCCCACATAGAGTGGGATAAGGGCAGGAAGATACTGATGATGAGGTATACATATATCCAGGTTCAAAAGATTTTCACACGGGTTCATCTTTCATGGTGCCTATACCTAACTCAATGTATGTAGCCTACATCAATACAATGCTAATTACGTACTTGGCGTTCAATAACATTTGCAAACGATATGGACGGCCTTGGGCCACCGAATCCGCATGCACGCCGAATTCGACCTTATCCCCAACTACTCACGCGCATTAATCGATTGAAAACTATCCACTGCTCACGCGTGACCAGCATTGTAATGCGAAGAAGGAAAAACAATTTTACGCCTTATTTCCTCAGAGTTAAAGTCTTTTTTTCAGTGCGATATTGCTGTAAATACCACTCCAGCTCGGATTATAAACCTTACCGTTATCGGTACAGGGTTGAGATTCGTTTGTGTCAATGTAGTAAACAACATTTCGGTGAATTTAAGGCCACTTCCTGATGGGAGCATCGAATTAATTCTAGTTGAAGCTCTTTACCATGCTTTACCAATAATTATAATTAAACGAGTGATATAAATGTGTTGGGTTAGTTGTAATATAATTTTGTTTTTGCTTGGCTCGTTGTGGGCGGGCGCCAAATCGTCGCATGACCTAATACGGATGTGACAACACAATAAATCTGTTTTTCGAACATACAATAAGACAATGAAATATTATACAATTTTGGAGTATTCCTTACACGTAAGACACGAAATATTAGATTCGTCTTAAAAAATAAAAAAAACTGCATAGCGAAAAAGTATTCTGTTCGTTTTTAGGGGTCCGTACCCGAAGGGTGCAAACGGGACCCTATTACTAATCCTCCGCTCTCCGTCCGTCCATCCGTCCGTCTGTCAGCGGGCTGTACCTATCTCATGAACCGTAATAGGACGTAATAGATAGTTGAAATTTTCACAGAGCGTCTATTAATATATCTAAAAATAGTATTTTATCTAATAAAAATAATAGGGAGCCCCATACAAGAAACCTTTGTGTACATGTACGATGGTACGGAACCCTTCGTGTCCGAATTTGACTCGCAGTTGACCGGTTCTTTATTCAAATTGCCTACTTCATTCCAAAATTAGAAATATAATAATAATGTTATTTTAAAAATAAACTGCGAGTGTGGCCTCGGACGTAACAGAGTAGGTAATAGAGAAGTTACTTTGATATCAGCTGCTTCCTTATTCATCAGACATTTTGTCGAGAACTCAACTCAACCCGCTTCTCAACTAATTTAACATTTATAAGAAGTTAGAGTGCAAATGACCGCGTCCTGGAGTGATGTATGAACAGTAAGCAGTCTAGGAATCATTTTATCAAGATTATTTCGATTGATACATATATTGCATGTTTTCCTAAGTGTAGACAGAGATCACGGATCTTCATCTTTTGTACCTACACATGTTTTGCAAATAAATTATCTTTATCTTTATCTTTATCTTCATTTGCTACGATCCTGATATACTTCTTTCGCTTCATTCAATCTCATTACATTCTCCATGCATGCTCGTCAGTTTAGGGTACTCTTGACCTGGCCCTTTTCAAAAACGTCGCCGATTTGATCCAAGCACGTGCGCCGAGGTCTTCCCCTTCTAACGGTACCATTCACACTCGCCTCATACACCTGTTTCGTTCATCCTCTACATGACCAAATAGAATGAAATGCCCATAAAGTTGAAAAATCTTCAAACTACGATAGTAATCTTTTACATCGTAACAAGAAGAAGATACGGCTTGAAAGATACGGTGATGAACCTGACGGCCTTGTTGGGTTCGATTCCCACTGCGGGAGAAATGTTCGCATGTCCCGCAAATATTTCCCCTGGGGTATGGGTGTTGCGGTACCATGGTATTCGTAGCTTCTGTTATACATTATGTAGCCTCGTTGGTACAACTCTTTGCAGAAAGTGCTCGGCTAACCGTTACCCAAGTTCTGAACTGTCCTACTGCGTCTTGGGAAGCACTTGAAGTGTGGAACACGGAAAAATAAAAAATATTATTTAAAATAAAATAAAAATTCCTGACTTCTTTCTATAATGAATGGTATAACTCCTATTCTATACAAGTAATCTAAGGCTTTACTTCAAATAAAAAAAACAAAAGAAAAACAGAGAAAAAACTCAAATAAGAAAAGTCAGGAAAGTCGTTGTGTCAAGAGATTATGACGGGTACATAATATGTCATACAATCATGTATGTTTTGTGTACAGGATTTGGCATTCGTGAAATTCGTCATTACAATGCGCAGTAGACAATTTATGAGTAGTATGACGACCTCGGTGGCGTGGCGGGCGAGTGCTTGGCTGAGACGCAAGAGGCGGGGGTTCGATTCCCGCTACGGGAGAAATGTTTGTATGTTCTGCAAATATTTCTTCCGGGTCTGGGTGTTGTAGTATTATGTTTGATAAGTATGTATTTACAAAAAAAGTATATAAGTATTCTATCAGCCATCTGGTTCCCATAGTACAAGCTTTGCTTAGTTTGGGGCTAGATGGCGCTGTGTGAAATGTCCACAAATATTTATATTTATATTTATATTTATTTAGTATGAAAAAGTTGCACTGCGCATGACAAACGGTTAACTTCACGAAAGCCAAGTTTGGCTTGTCGTAATGTACTCGCTACTCGCAGGAACCTAAAATAAAACAAAACGAAAAACCTTGACACAGCAGATTCGATCAAAAAAGTTTGGTATCGTTAATATGGATTTGAAGGTTACTGATTCGGTCGGACGCATTTCGCAGTGTTACAAGATGGCAAATTAAGAATAAAAAAACTATATTTGTGTCTACTATTGATTATTAATTAAACATACTAATTGAGACTTATAATATTAAATACAGAAGCATCATCAAACAGGTATAAATGCCAATAAAACTAGTTTTATTGATGTAATTAGTAACAAATCATCATTTTATTACAGCGATATTAAAACATGACGAAACACTTCCAATTAATATCTGAAAATAAATATTATATTCATAAATATCCACTGACCTATCTCGAAAATCAATAATTTGTCAAAACTAATTATCAAATGGTCAGTAATATAAAGTGATTTATGTGGCATATAAGTAATATCAACAAATGTAATACGAGTATAAATTAACAAAATATTATACTTATTATAAAATAAATGTATGTATAATATAGTCCTGACTATATAATGTGACTGTTGGGTGTTATTATCCCACCCACACTAGGATTCCCTAGTCAAGATTAATCAAGAACGCATAAGCAAGTCCGCCACGAGCGCTTCAACAACTTAATACTCAACTGAATCGATCTGGTTGTGATCTGAAGATAATAAAATAAAGTACCTATAATCAAATTGGTATTATAAAATTTACAGATTATGATTATTGCGTGATTGCATCAGACCACATCACTCAAACTTGCCATAGTTAGTTGCTGGCAGTAACTGGCAGTTAGTTATTGGCATAGCTTTAAATCCTACAAATATTCTATTAAATAATATGCATTAAGATATTAGAATATTTGTAGGATTTAAAACTATTCCAATGTCATCGGGTCGGCACAGCATGATCCTTGGATCATGCTGTAAGAGTTTTGGCTAAGGTGTTTTATGACCGGCCGCCTGCCTGACGTCAACCCTCCTTGGGAATACTTGCTTATTGTATCTCATCATGTTGGAGGATACTATCCCTTAGTCGACTTTTACGACATGCTCGGGGAGAGAAGCTGCTGGACGCATTCTATGTTTTTTCTTTACTTCCAGTCCAGCAGAGAAGTTTTAAAACTATTCCAATGTCTGGTGGGGAAAACAAACGAACACTAATTTACATACTAGCCCAGAAGTAAGCTCATTGGGAAAAGCATCTCAACAAGTTCACTGCCTCGGTGGCGTGACGGGCGATTGCTCGGCAGAGACGCAAGAGGCGCGGGTTCGATTCCCGCTGCGGAAGAAATGTTTGCATGTTCTGCAAATATTTCTTCCGGGTCTGGGTGTTGTGGTAGCATGGTACTCGTAGTTTCTGATACCCACGACACAGGGAATCCTAGTGTGGGGTCAGGACTATGTATGTGACTGTTGGGTGTTATTTATTTATTTACTGGTGAGCCGATTTGTCGGCTCGCTGGGAATAATTCTTTTTTCTTACCAGATTGAGTCAATCTATAACCAGAAGTTCCCGAGTCATTTCTAACAGAAACTCGAACCTACAAAGGCAATTTCCCCGACTACCACTGCCAATTCCTGTTTATTGCGGCTATATTTTTATCCGGAAAAGGATACTTGATCGGGTTGTCCATTCCCATTTGACACTAATAAGGGCACGGGACTCTGCCACTTTGACAAGATGTCAGCTTAATGAAATTTACATTTGGTAAGTAGGTACCTAATCAGCTTGTTTAGTAAAACTCTGAAAGGGTTAAGTAGCAAAGTTGGAAGGCCCTTTGAATAATATTAATATTGTCCAATCTGATTAAATAAATGGTGTAGAGAACTCGTAGCTAGTGTAAGACTGAACTGAAATATAATTTTCACATTGATAATCATCAATTTCATTTTACGAAACATAACGTCTCTAGCCTCTTTGGTACTCCATAGAAGTCCGCACTACTCGTTAAAAAGTTCCATGCATTTTCACCCCTTTTACCCCTTTAGGGGTTGGATTTTGAAAAATCCTGTTTTGCTATAAGAATAAGCTACCTTACAAATTAGGGTCCTTTAATCTGTATATAGAATATATAGATTAAAAGTACTTGTTTCGAAGTTCCCTGTTTCGGTTAAGTCACCGTAAATTATGTTCTATTTATCTGTTCCTGAGAGATATCTAAGAGTGGCTCAAGTAATTAGCGCAGCCCTTTGAAGTCTCATTAGGGAGTAATCTGTAATTCAATGCGCGTTCCAAAGTTGTTTGCGAAGTGGATGTCGAACTCGGAGCGTTTAGCCCGAGTTATGACGATCCCGCGGCAACTCGTGCGCGCTGCTCGTGCTACAAGCTACGAGAGACGAGAGACAGTGAGTGAGTTGGCCTTAAGGGGGGGGGGTAGGGGGGGGCTCGCTCACAAACAAGATGACACCTCTGAATCATCGTCTTCCTGCCCTTATCCCACTCTATGTGGAGTCGGCACAGCATGATCTTTTTTGGATCATGCTGTTAGAGTTTTGGCTAAGGTGTTTTACGGCCGCCTGCCTGACGTCAACCTTGGGAATACTTGCTTATTGTATCTCATCATGTTGGAGGATACTATCCCTTATGGCCGACATACACAAGGATAGTTTACCAAGCTAGGATTAAAGTTAGTGCTATTAAGCTAGCATGTTAGCAACTTCGGCTTCGTGTATACAGAGCTAGCTAACTTTTTACTAGCTTACTAGCCTAGAAATAAAACTGTTTACACGAATCCAGGGTTGCTAGCTTTACTAGCTTGCTACCTGGCTTTGAAAACTAGCCTCTTGTATCTCGGACATTAGTCGACTTTTACGACAGGCTCGGGGAGAGAAGCAGCTGGACGCATTCTGTGTTATTTCTTAACCGTTAAGTAATAATAACTACGTGTCACTAGTTCTTTCGAACCAATGTGGTGGAAGAATTTAAAGACTGCGCTTCAAAGGCTCCTGAATGATCCCATCGATATCAAATAATAAAATGCTTTTGATTTTTTTTTAATTTCTGATAAGGATGACAAACTTTGTAATCGCTTGCGGCTGTGACTCGGGCCGCGTCGCAAATCGTATAATGAATTGTATTCTCTCGCGATGCGCGAAACACAATTAAGGAATTTACTCGAATTTAACTTTTAGTTCAACTTCTAACGCGTGTTTCGTTTTGTTTCTGTTGTTAATTAGCGTAAGTAGCATGCGTATATACAAGTTGAAAATGTTCTTCTTTGCCTGGCTAAGTAAGTTCATATGAGCTAGTGGCCAACTCTTGGGACGGAGTTTTTAGGCCGCCTAAAGGCCTCCGTCGTGGCTTACCGGGATCGACAATTTAACGTGCCCTCCGAAGCACGGAAGCGCTCAGCTTGTGATGCCACTTGCGGTCACCCATCCCAATTGTGACCGCGCACAACGTTGCTTAACTTCAACGGTTAATCAAGAACGTCTGGAAAACATCGCGAAGAAACATCATGTAGTAAAATTCATAAAGTTCGAAAACATGTGTCAAGTGCATGAAAAGAGCTTTCGATGCGCACTTTAAAACCTTTCACCACACTGGTTCGAAAGAATGAGTGACACGACTGGTATTGTATGCCAAGATTCACTTAAATCCTGTCAACTGTTACGACGTAGGTACAAACATTCAAACAGGCACACAAACATTCGGATTTTCATTAGTAGATTTGTCTAAAAGATCGAGAGCTAGAGGGATGAGTCACCGATAAGTACCTACCTTTATATGCTCGTATATATAAGTATGAAGCTTACACAAGTTCTGTTTACATACTAAAACCACTTTAATTTAACTACGTTTTAACGACGCGTTTAAACTGCCGATTTGCGGATAACAGCCATGTAACGCCTAAATAATTGATACTAAAAGATTTTTTTGTACAAAAACAAGGTCGTAAACCGAGCTCAGAATTAAATGCACTTTGGGATATTTTGGATAGTGATAAACATCCTCGGAGGAAATGGCGTAGGGGGTGGGAAGGATCATAAGTAAATAAGCCGAAGTCATTTTATTACTCCTGCTTTCCTTCGCTTTGTATGAAGATGAATGCCCGGCTCCAATATTTTACTAACGGACAGAATACAATAGCTATGCTAATGAAAGATCTGTCGTGAGTTAGTGGAATATTGGAACCAGGCAGTTAGCGGGATCCACCATCGTGGCACACGGCCACGCTACGCACGGATGCATGGCTTGATGGCGTTGTTTAATACAAACACAGATTGAATAATATATTCTCCCAGTATCTTCTATGGTTTATGATTTCTGTGGACAGCCAAGTTAGTGGCGCCATATTTTGATTAAGAAATGTAGAGAACATTATCGCAGTGTAAAAATGTAGAGCATTCTAACAAAATATAAATCCTACTAATATTATAAATGCGAAAGTTTGTGAGGATGTAAGGATGTGTGGATATGATGTGGATATCAATCACGCCGCAATGGCTGAACGGATTTGAGTGAAACTTGGAATATAAATGTGTGCTGGAATAACATATATGCTACTTTTTGTAAAGGAAATCATGCGCACGAAGGCGCGGGCGAAAGCTCGTTATTTAATAATGTTAACTTCATTAATAGATTAATATTTTTTTCCTCAATTTAATTTTGCATGCTGTAATTAAATTTTAATATGCTGGTCATGGCTGAAACTGTATAGTTTTTATCACCAACCACCGTAACCCATGTTTCGCAAATGAACAAAATCTGAACCTGACTCCTCAATTTTTTGTTTATACAAAAATAAACAAATGACCATTAATTACAAAACATTGTGTCACAGTTTGATTGATTAATTTCTGATTCGGTAATCAGAACCAGTTGAGAAACACGATTTAAAAATAAAAACAAACCAATTAGAGTTACGTTTCGATTTATTTCCAAAAATACAATGTCAAGGTTACCTGGTTACTAAATAGAGTCATGTATCGTCGGCGACTTAAATTGATAATTTTCTACCAGCAGTATCCACACCGTTTCACTATTACACACACATATTATCACGCACGTATTCCTAATGGGGTGGGCAGAGCCACAAATATTCTTAAGAAAACTTGCAGCCACTCGAAGTCCCAAGAAGGATATTGTAAGTAAGTACGTTCGTATGAGCTAGTGGCCAACTCCAGTGACGGAGTTTTTAGGCCGCCTAAAGGCCTCCGTCATGGCTTGACGACATATAAGCCGGGACCGACTGTTTAACATGCCCTCCGAAGCACGGAAGCGCTCTGATCGTAATGCCGCGCATATCGTTGCTTAACTTTAACGATCAATCAAGAACGCCTAAGCAAGCTACGCCACGAGCGCTTCAAAAGCTATCGATACCGCTCGATAAAAGTCTATCTAGTCGTGTCACTAGTTCTTTCGAACCAGTGTGGTGAAAGGATTTAAAGCGCCTCAAAGACTCCTTCCTGACCGAAGACCCGACGACAGGGAGCACTTCTCGTGACGTTTCGTTCAAATCCGTTCATCCGTTACAACCGCACCGTGCAAATTTCTTAACAAAATGGACTTTTTTTTGCAAAATAATTTAGCTAGACAAGAACACTGCTACCCCGGATAACGCTGTAATAGGTACAAAACGAGAGTAATATAATTTGAGGGTTTTATGATGATGACTTGTCACCACTGGAGTTTAGTGCCGACCTCAAAATAGCAATATCTCTATTTAACTCGCATGCACCCCAAATAATAGTGTCAAGTATCTACCCACTTTGTAGTCGGTTAGTTTGTCACAGTAAAGTTTTATGGCTCGTAAAAAATATTATTGCGGCCCAGGCTGATGTGTGGTCGCTCTTCAAATTGACGATGTCGGCCGTAAAATGGTAAAATGGGGAATATACTTTGGTATTTTGGGCCTAAATTGGAAAATAGGAATGTTATGGAATCGTGATATGAACGGGAATCACACTGATTTACTAGGAACTCATAAATCGGAGGGAACTCTGAAGTAGGTAGGTTACTTACTTTTGAATATGAATTATAAAGATCATTTTTATATGACAATAATTGTGTAATGGCGTTGAGTGGTGCTTCTTTCAAAGAAAAGTTTGAAAATGTAAATCTGCACTATATTTTGTAGAGGTAAGTTTATTTGAGTAGAATAATCTTAGAACTACACAAGAACTGATTCAGATTATTCTTCAATTTCTAGAAATCAGTAATAGAGTTAAAATTTTCACAGAGTATGTATTTGTCCTATTGTCGCCATAACAACAAACAAAAAAATAAAATAAAAGGGGGCCCAATCCAAGAAAAAAAATTTAAACGTTCGTAATCGATCATCGAATTTAAGCAACACTAGGCGCGGTCAGTAATTGGATGGGTCGAGTGACTTTTCGAACATTTTTTTTGTCGCATACAAGAAACACTTTTATGTACATGTGCGATGGTACGGAACCCTTCGTGTGCGAATTCAACTCACACTTGACCAGTTTTATTTAGCTCTACACGAGTAAAACAATGCAGCATCTACAATGACCGAATAGGCTAAATGAATTCCATGATACGATAGTGTGTCCGCTAGAGTCTAATTTTCCCAAAACACTTGAAAAACAACAGCAATGACAATAATTCGTATTTGGTTTATGTACATAAATTAACTAATTAATACTCTAATCGTGAGTCATAGACAGAATATTATACAACGGCGAACTTTACGCTAATTAGCATTTTCTTCCAGCTGACCGTTGTGGAATAAATCACATGGATATTTTGAAGTTATAAAAACTGGGTGAATTTCAAGTGTTTCGCGTTTAACAAACAATTACCAGGTGAGCTTGTTGCGTAAATGAAGTGACCATCTGACTTTTTACGCGTATTTTACCTTCGCTACATCATTCTCTCGCCATCAACTCGGATACGCAATTAAATAACCCAAGATATCCCAAACCGAGTGGAACGGTGTCAATAAAAAAGTTTTTGTGACGTCATAAACGGGTCTACTCCCACTAACATAATTGAGGTACTTCGAAATATTTAACCGAGATATTGTACTAATATAATGCCGTCTCCATTTCCCTCCCGATAAAGTAGGTTCGTATGAGCTAGTGGCCAACTCTTGTGACGGAGTTTTTAGGCCGCCTAAAGGCCTCCGTTATGGCTTAACGACGTAAAAGCCGGGACCGACAATTTAACGCGCCCTCCAAAGTATGGAAGCGCTCAGCTCATAATACCACTTGCGGTCACCCATCCAAATTGTGACCGCGCACAGGGTTGCTTAACTTCAACGATCAATCAAGATTTCTTCCCTCCCGAAGTAATGTGGGTATTGAATTTTGTGCCTGAGTATTCAGACATTTTGAGAATTCTGACGATTTGCTAAATAGATGTTCTGCTATACAGATTATCTGATAGTTGGATGTTTTGATACATGGACATTTTGCTCATTAAGTTTACTGCTTTTTTTGACATTTAGCTACTTACTTAGACCTTCTGATCAGGAGGGTATATTATGTAAGTAGGTATACTGGTACGAAAGAAACACGATTAGAAGTAAATTAATTCCTTCTGAGCATAATAATTAGGAAGAAAAATGAAAAATATTTAATTTGTTACCAAAACCTACATACAATTTTAAGGCACTATTAGTGAGATGTTCTCATCAGCCAGCATTCATAAAAACGTGTCAATACGGAATGGGACCGGCAACTTCAAAGGAGCTCCCAAAGCTCTTAATTAAAAGTTGAAGAAGTCAAAGTCTCGGGGACGGCAATTAGTGGCCCTCTGTTATAGGTATAACTTCACCCGGCCTGCAGAACGAGGATTATGTCTTTGAGAAGTGGTACTGCCCGGGATTATTTTAGATAGAGCGGTTTCCTCAGCACCTGTACCTTTCAGCTTAGGCAATTCCAATTTTCTACTAACTAAATAAATAAATATTTGTGGACATTTCACACAGCGCCATCTAACCCCAAACTAGGCAAAGCTTGTACTATGGGAACCAGATGGCTTATAGAATACTTATATAATACTATATCACCCAGACCCAGAAGAAATATTTGCAGAACTTATAAACATTTCTCTTTCTCCCGTAGCGGGAATCGAACCGCCACAGAGGTCGTCATAGTAACGTTGCTATCTGTTGAAAAGCTCCATACATTTATAAATATTTTTAATTAAATAAAATAGGTATTATCTTCTCTGCTGGATTGGGAGTAAAGAAAAGCATAGAATGCGTCCAGCTGCTTCTCTCCCCGAACATTTCGTAAAAGGATAAGGACTTGGATGGGTGATGGATGTTGGATGGGGGATTGACTAAGGATGGGTGATGGCTGATCACCTGTCACCATGGTTCACCATATCCATCTTGGGATTTTGAATCAAGAGTGACTGAAAGTTGTCTTAGACATAGGCACAGACGATGAGATACGGGCGTGATAATAATGTATGTACTTACATTATGTATCTAAATAGAACATTGGAACCGGGCATTAGTGGAATTATCTACTCAAAAGATCATAGTCAATACGTGCGGAGGTGACTAAGCCGCAGGTTTCCTCACGATGTTTACCTTTCGAAGGCATCACCCCGGTACAAATTGACGGCAGAGTCAACACACAGAGAAAACATGTTATTACAAAAAATGAATAATTTTCGTCTCACCTTGACATATTTTAGCGTAGTGACATAATTGTTTGACAAAAACGTTTATTTTGTATATTTTGACAACTGGTTGAAGATTTTGTAAAGTGGTGTCAGTTATGCCTAGTTCGGACAGCAGTCGAGTAGCGAGTAATTTAGTAGCTAAAATGCTCGCTACTGCCCAAAATTTGCTCGCACTTTGCTCGAGTACAAATCACGAGGTGTTTTGCACAAGAGCACTAGTGGTCTGGTTGGTAGTGACCCCACCTTCCGATTCTAAGGTAAAAGTTGCCTCCTGACCCTGTATAAATCCTAGGCCTAAAAATTAACCCTTACTGTACTAGAGTTTCCTATTCTGAAAGTATTTCGTCTTATTTACGACGTAGTATCAGAAACTAAGAGTGACATTGAAACAGCAAAAAAATATTCGTCTCACAGTGGAATGTCAAAATTATCAAAATATGTCAGCTAGTGATTGTCAATATGTAATAAATTATTATGTCATTTGTCAGAAAGAATCTTAAAACAGGTGTGTGTTAGTATTCAACTACGTACCTTCTTGGGAAAGATATTTGACCAAAGTATGTAGTTTCTGTTGCATAGCTATTTTTGATGATTTTTGAACAAAATATCGTACTTTTTTTTTAAGGTGATAACTGCGTGCCAGTTACAGATAAAATCAGTTAAAAATATATAAAAGCCAGCCGCGGCTACGAATGAAACCTGCATTATTGTGCTAGCACAATTTAAACCAGCTTCAAAAAAGGAGGAAATAAAATACACACACGGGACATATCACACAGCGTCATCTAGCCTCAAACTAAGCAAAGCTTGTACTATGGGAACCAGATAGCTGATAGAATACTTATTTCTTTTTTGTAAATACATAATATTATAACACCCAGACCCGGAAGAAATATTTGCAGAACATGCAAACGGGATGTAGAACGGGAATCGAATCCGTACCTCTTGCGTCTCAGCCGAGCACTCGCCCGCCTCGCCACAGAGGTCGTCAGGTTCTCTTAACTATTTTGATTAGATAACGCCGGTAACTCGTGCTACCGGCACTGGTCACAGCTGTCACCCGGTCATTTATTTAACTCCCTCTTTTTTAACCCTTCTCAAATTATATTTAAAATTAAACATTTATTTATGCTCGACCCTTCCGTAATTGGTCAAAATAAAAACGGATAAAACAATGAAATTTACTAATTTTCGAACGTTTAGGATACTTTCTTTTTCAACACATTTTATGGGTGACCTCTTGGTGCACAATAACTGAAACACAATGACGAAATTATTATAAAAATCAAAGAAACTATCCTATATAATGTTTACGGTAAGTACGGTAGACGTTTAAATGTATATATTTCAAAGTTTCAATTTTGTGTAAAAAATTAGGGTATACCGAAAATGTGCTGAAATGAGGGTATGTTGAAAATGTGCTGAAATGAGGGTATGTTGAAAATGTGCGGAAATGAGGGTATGTCGAAAATGTGCGGAAATGTTCACGCACATTCTCAAATGTCCTGCACTTGTCTATCTATAGCGATAGTGACGTCAGTAGCGCAGGACTGTAGGCGCTATTACATTTTTCCGGATGAGAGAATTACTTCATATGGGAACGGAAAATCGTATATTATGTGGACCACAAGCAGCTCGTTTACAACACTGAAGATATAAATTTGTATAATTGTAGAGAATAGAACTTCACTCGCATTTAGTACTTTATCATCTTCACTTTAAAACTATCAAAATAGTAATAAACATTTGTGGACATTTCACACAGCGCCATCTAGACCCGAACTAAGCAAATCTTGTACTATGGGAACCAGATGGCTAATAGAATACTTATATAGTTACCTACTTTTTTTTGTAAATACAACACCCCGACCCGGATAAAATATTTGCAGGACATACAAATAGTTCTCCCGTAGTAGGAATCGAACCCGCGCCTTTTGCGTCTCAGCGGAGCACTCGCCCGTCCACCCAGTTGTAGCAATCTGACCACACATTCTCACTTTCGGATATAAGTCTAAAGTAGAATCTATGATTCCATCATAAACGTATCTTTTTATCTGGCTGCATGTAAAAAGTAACTTCGTATGAGCTAGTGGCCAACTCTTGTGACGACGTTTTTAGGCCGCCTAAAGGCCTCCGTCGTGGCTTAACAACTTAAAAGCCGGGACCTGTTGGCTGCATGTAGTCTAAGCATAATACCCGGATGGATCCGGATATCATCCCGTACGAGCATGTCGTAAAATTCTATGAAGTAATTTGTATAATTTCGGTCGTTATTGCGAGAGGCGGCGTGGTCAGGAAGCTTCGGTTTCAGTTTATACATTTTTGTTGGTCAGTTCGGGTCTTTTCGGCTAGTTTTTTCGGCCTCCCGATGGTTGTATCAATAACGGCATGCCAAGGGACTGTTAGGCGTCCTTAGGTACCGACAGAGTGCGCCGGGATATGTGAAGAAAAGTACTAGCATAAATCTGAAAGTTAATGAGGATATGTAAACGTTTGAGCCTCAGACATGGACTTGAATAATATAACTTAATGTGCATTTTTCGGCTTCGATTTCGGCCAAACTGACCGAAACCAGTCACTATACCTGCATTATGCATTCCATTACACGGATATTATCGTGTTTTCGTGGATATTGACCACAGAATATACAAGTGTGTGTGTAATAGCTTTATTTTGGAAAATGTGTTAGTATTATTTGTAAGGGTTGCAATTAGTGTCCCATTTCGGGTTTCGGTTTCGGATAATTTTCTACGTGCTAATGCGTACGGTAATATTATACTATTTTGAAATTAATGTATGCCAGTAAAACACATAAACGCAATAAATAATTATAATACAGGTATCGTTACAGGATAATCCTAATATAATAAATAAAATAAATATTTGTGGTTATTTCACACAGCGCCATCTAGTCCCAAACTAAGCAAAGCTTGTACTATGGGCACCAGATTGCTGATATAATGTACTTATTTACTTTCTTTTGAACTGGTCTCTTTAGCTGGTCTCCCAAAGCACAAGTGTTGAGAGACCCCGCCTGTAGGCCTGAGGAAAACCTTCACAACAGCCTTCACCCAAATCCGTTTTATGCTAATATTGTTTTGTTCATATTTAAAGAAGCGATTTTATTAACATTTTATTCAAGCTACGCTCACATTGTGGCCGAACATAAAATACGTAACTTTCCACTTCATTGCAAATTTTTATTGCTACCTAAATAAGCTATTATGTTAATCCAGCACATGTACTGAGTATACTCCAAGTTACATTAAAATCCGTTTAGCCGTTTAGGCGTGATTGAGGCACAAACATACAAACATCCTCACAAACTTTCACATTTATTATATAGTAGGATAACATAAGTAAGGAACACGAGTTTAACCCACGAATACTCAAACGCATCTCAGAGTTGAGCACGTCTCAAGTGACGAGTTTTTGACAGATTCTCATCAAAAACTGCCAAAATACCGTGACTTGAGGCGTGCTCAACTCTGAGTCGCGTTTGAGTATTCGTGGGTAAATCCTTTTTATTCAGAACATTAATTAGGTGTAATTAGCAGCCCCACACCACTTAACTCTACTCACAGCACAATCTGAACACAAGTGATGTTTTATTTCCCATAAACTCCATCTCATGGCATATTAAGCCCCTGCCTCACGCACCGTGAAATTTCCCGCGGGAATGTAAAGAATCTTACTTATATTATAAATGCGAAAGTTTGTGAGTTTGGATGTTTGTGCCTCAATCACGCCTAAACGGCTGAACGGATTTGAACGAAACTTGGAATATACATAGTACATTTACTGGATTAACATATAGGCTACTTTTTATCCGGATACCACGCGAGCGAAGCCGCGGGCGGCAGCTAGTATTCAACTAAATGCGTAATATTAAGTTTGAAGTCGGCCATTTTTCTTAGTCATTTCCTTTGTCGAGGACGCCATAAATCCTGGCGTATTGTGTTTCGGAGATTATGCAAATGCGGCATAGCTGGAGATTTAAATAGCGGCTGTAATATAACGGTGTGAGCCACGAGTACTCGTGAGACGTCTAACGACTTCTCTCATCTAGGGGGGGAGGAAGGGGGGTTAAAAGAAAAGGTTGTCTGCAGACGAATTGGTTTCACTTACGATGTGTTTATGAAAGTTACGAGGAACTATAACTAGGATTCTAAGTTAACTTTAGGAGGCCATGACGGAGGCCTTTAGGAAGCCAAGACGGAGGCCTTTAGGCGGCCTAAAAACTCCGTCACAAGAGTTGGCCACTTCTTCTTCTACGGCCACTAGCTCATACGAAATAACTAACTATGTTATGTAACGCAGGGATTCAGACATACATTAAATAGTTCGGAACCGTGTGTCAAGTGCACGAATCAGCCTCCTACAGGCGCATTATAACCCTTTCACCACACTGGTTTGAAATAACTAGTGACATACGTAGTAGTAGTGGCACAAACAAACATCCTCACTTCCTAACATACTATCAAACTTTCATTTTTGGGGTTCCGTACACGAGGAGTACCTACGGAACCCTGTTACTAAGCCTCTGCTGACAGTTAGGTAGAGAGTTGAAATTTTCAGTGTGTATTTCTATTGCCGCTATATCAACAAATAATTATAAAAAATATTGTTTAATTTACAATGGTACGGAACTCTTCGTGTGCGAATACGACTCGCACTTGACTCAAAATCAAAGTCAAAACTTTTATTCATTAAAATCACTGGGATCACTTAGACTGGTTTTATAACGTCTAATGGTAACACTCCAGTAATAAAATTGTTTAAAATTTCCAGTGGACAATTGGCCATGCAAATGTTGCTGTATGCTGATGATGCGTTGGAGCCGGCGATTGAGGCCGCCGCCAAAGCAGGTGCTTTCCATGCCGAAGCTGCATTAACACAATCCATTGTTCGATCCTATCGAGCCGGCCAGCTCGGCCACGGTCACAGGGAATGCCGCCCGCCACTAGCTGCTGCAAGCCAGTCTGCCCGAGGCATTCGCAGAACGTCCCTTTGTCCCTTTCGCAAAAGGTCCCTTTTATAAATGTGCCTTTCCCAAAACGACCCTGCAAGAGCTGATGAGCCAATTATATTGCGACGTCTGAGTCACGCGCATCAACTGAGAACGCGCTCTAAAAAGTTTTGTTAGAATATTTGAATTTTCGGAATGTTCTAAGGATGTTCCAAATATGAATTGAAATATTTGGAAGAAATTCTAAAAATAAAAAAAGAACATAAAAGACAAAAGACTATCGTAGCAAGTAAAAGGCGACACGAGCCAAGCAGCCGGCAGTTTTGGCTAGTCCAGCGAACTGGAAGGAACTGGAAGAAGAAGAAAAGTGAAGTGAAAAGTAAAGTGAAAGTGAAAGTCAAGTGCAGTGAAGTGCATGCCGTGAGAGGACATTTATATACCATTTTTCTTTCTTTTTCTAAATACATACTTGTACTTATAATACCTACATAATATTACAACACCCAGGCCCGGAAGAAATATTTGCAGAACATACAAACATTTCTCCCGCAGCGGGAATCGAACCCTCTTGCGTCTCAGCCGAGCATTCGCCCGCCACGCCACCGATGCCGTCAAGTTGTAAGTTTCTTTCTGTATAAATTTCAGCGTTGTGTGGGATAGCACAATGTGTTCACCGGGTTTCTGCAAGCCGGTAAAGCAGGTGGTCCACGCTTACTTTGTAAATTCAGCCATTTCGTATGCGCCGGTCGTATTGGGCGTGCATAATATTAATAATTATAATTTTAGCTATTCTTGCCGCCTTCGGTATTAGTATTCGATACGCAATCTCGTCGTAATACGTGGATTGGGAATATAGTGTGGGGGCTCGCGACCACAATATAAAAAAAAAATAAGTAAGTTCGTATGAGCTAGTGGCCAGCTCTTGTGACGGAGTTTTTAGGCCGCCTAAAGGCCTCCGTCGTGGCTTAACGACTTGCCCTCCGAACCAGTGTGGCAAAAGATTAAAGTGCGCCTAAAAGATGCTCCTTTGTGTGATAAACATAGGCTTTTCTAAAATAGCTTTAAACTCCACGTGGATTTAAGACGATTTAAAATGATCCCATACGATGTAGGTACAGTAGTACCACAAATATTGTGCGCTTCGGCAAGCTTCGTGCTTTGTATGAAAACCGAATTTGTCGTAATTTATAATTAAAATAATAACTGAACCAACCCTTTCCAAAATAAGTATCTACATAAATAATTATTGTAACATCTCTATATTACATAATTATCATCGCGTTAGTTCGTATTTCAGAAGTTAGACAAAATTTGCCGAGGCTCACAATATTTGTGGTAGGTACTACTCTGCCAAATAAACTATTTTTGATTTGGATTTTATCCTTTTTAACAGCAATATGATCAATTGACCTCACAACGGAATTCGAATCACTCTATCCTAATAATAGTGGCCCTGGCTCCTGGACTAATAATGTATGAGTGGTGGCCACTATTTGTAAACAATAATGCATTACTATGCTGACAGCATTGCGGGTAGGCAGGCGCAGTCGCTGAACACAGCTATGCTAATCTCAACGGGACTTGCCAAGGACTCGTAATGTTTGCATTACATTAGTTCGTTCTATATTGACACCTGTAAACCCTTTCCAACATTAGACAAACACAAACACAACTAAAATAAATAAATATTTGTGGACATTACACACAGCGCCATCTAGCCCCAAACGAAGCAAAGCTTGTACTATGGGAACCAGATGGCTGATAGAATACTTATATACTTTTTTCTTGTAAAATTCATACATAAAATACATAATACTACAACACCCAGACAAGGAAAACGGGGATCGAACCCGCCGTGCCTTTTTTGTCTCAGCCGAGCACTCGCCCGCCACGCCACAGAGGTCGTCTAATACTAATCATCATCATTATACATAGCCTGGTTTTGTCCACTGCTGGGCTTGCCATCCAACACGGTCCTATGACTACTTAATACTAAAAAAACGACACCATTTACCCGACTACGGCAAGAGAGAGTTTCAACGCATTAATTTCAAATTCCTTGAGGGTTACATTGTAAAAGGGCAGGCACGGTCCGAAGGGGGGGGGGGGGGTCGCAGTGGACAGGACCCCCCCCCAGAAATCGTCAAATTGAAAAATCTTCTAAAAATTTGCAAAATATAAAAAAGCTATTTTCTGCCCCTAGCCGCGACGCCAATAAAAATAGAAGGCTTCCATTTGTTTTATAATGTGTGCAATAAAATTGTGTATTGCGACATATTCTATTTTTAGTCTATTTTGTATATCTATTTTGACGAATGTGAGTGCCTACACAAACCCAATAAGGTTTCCAGGCACAATATTCTTGCGTAACAAAGTGTTTACTTTAAGATAAGTTAAATAAATAAATAAATAGTGACCCCCCCCAAAATTTCAGGCTGCGGACGCGCCTGGTAAGAGGAACCATAAAAGCTCGTCGCTAGAACTGCAGGCATGAGGTATTGGTTGGTATCTACAGCGTCCAATTAGGCAGTACAAGCGGCACTCCCACTATTCTCTGATTAACATAACGTGCTAGAGACTCCGTGCCCATTGAATCACGAATTTAGATGACCAGGGATCCGACTTAATTGAAATTATAAAATAGAATAGAAAATAAAAATATTTATTCTATTAGTGATCAGATCAGATCACTATCAGCCTTCCGATCAGATCTTGGGTTCAAATCCGGTCGTGTACCAATGGATTTTTCTGTGCGAAAAATGTATGTGCGCTATACCAGTACTCTAAAACGGTGAAGGAAAACATCGTGAGGAAACCCGCGGCTTCGTCAACTCCGCAAGTATTGATCATGTCTTTCCTGTGGACAAGGGCGACTAAGCTGAGAGGATGGAATAGGTGCTGGGCAAGCTACTCCATCTTAATTTGTCCCGGGCACTACAGCGTCTCTAAAGGTAAAGTTGCCTCCTGACGCTGTATAAATCATCTACTATAGATGGTAAAAGGCCATAGTTTACGGTTCTGCGACATGCCGGTTTCCTCGCTATGTTTTTATTCACCGGAGAGCACTGGTGGTCTGGTAGTGACCCCGCCTTCCGATCCAAAGGTCGTGCGCTATACCAGTACTCTCAAACGGTGAAGAAAAAACTTCTTTGACGTGGTATCATGGTACACTTACTTTCTGATACCCACGATACAGGGAATCCTAGTGTGGGGTCAGAACTATGTATGTAATTGTTAAAAAAAAAACTCTAGTGACGGGGTTTTCAGGCCGCCTAAAGGCCTCCTTCATGGCTTAACGACTTAAAAGCCGGGACCGACTGTTTAACGTGCCCTCCGAAGCATGGAAGCGCTCAGCTTGTGATGCCACTTGCGGTCACCCATCCCAATTGTGACCGCGCACATCGTTGTTTAACTTTAACGATCAATCAAGAACACCTAAGCAAGCTACGCCACGAGCGCTTCACCCGTTTCATTCATTGGGTTATTTTATTATTAGCTGTTTGCTTGTTGTACATTGGTATTTTAAGTTTAAAAATTCAGTCTCGAAATATAGAAACTTTATTTGAACGGGAACTCCTTTGACTAGAGACAATATAAAATAGTTTTGTTAATGTCATTAAAAAAATAATACATTAGGTACAGATGTTTTGTACGATTTTTCATCTATGTTCCATCAGTGGAAACGGACACAAATTACCAGTTATAATTTGTTTTCTTATCGATCGTGCCTTATCGAGCTTCGTAAATAACCACAGGTCGCGGGTTCGAATCCCACCAAAGGTTTTAATAAACACCAAGCGATTCGCTCACGGTTTCTATTGCTTTAAGTTATATAAGTGGAATTTGAATATACATAATATCTTTATTACGGAAGGTGTCCAAAAAGTCACTATCGGCCTTGTATAGAGGAATAGTATTGCCAACATTTATTCAAATTCAAATTCAAATTCAAATTCTTTATTGCACTTAGAAATAACATAACAGATACATTCCAATGCGTTATTCCTATTATTTACAAAAATAAAAAAAAGTAAAAAGAAAATTAGGTAAAAATATGGCACAGTTGAAACTTAAAAAATACTTATACTTTAATAAACATCTACTTATATCCTAAATACAAAACTAAATAAACATCTGAAACACAAAACTTAGAGTAGAAATGTATGATAGTGAAAGTTTGGTATGACAAAAAATAAAGTAGATTGAATGCAGCAGTGGAAATACGAGCCTTGCGAGGTATATGACTTTGTGAGATAGAGGGAGACATTTCGTCATCAGAAAGCCTTGTGGAGTGAAGGAAGATGTAGTTATGAGGATTGAGAAGTGTTGGATTGACTGAAATAATATTAATGAAACAGGTGTATGAGACCAGTCTGTATGATACCTTTGGAATATCTGTGCTACCCGTTTCATGCTTTGGAAGAGAAAGACCTAGGAGTACCTACCTGGACCAAATCCTGAATCCTGAATCACAATTGGGATGGGTGACCGCAAGTGGCATTACGAGCTGAGCACTTCCGTGCTTCGGAGGGCACGTTAAATTGTCGGTCCCGGCTTTTAAGTCGTTAAGCCATGACGGAGGCCTTTAGGCGGCCTAAAAACTCCGTCACTAGAGTTGGCCACTAGCTCATACGAATAAATAAAACCCTTATGGAAAACATACGTATCATTGTGTACGTATGTACATAAAATCATGCGTGTTTCTCATAGGGGTAGGCAGAGACCATCTGCCTGACATTGTACGCCTGCTTATTCACATCGTTCATGATGGATTCTCGTGATATTATGTATCTACTAGCTTCCACCCGCGGCTTTCCACTCTTTATACCCGCATAAAAAGTAGCTTATATGTTATTCCAGCACACGTACTATGTATATTCCAGGTTTCATTCCAATCTGATCAGCCGTTACGGCGTGATAAGGGTATGAACATCGTCACATCCTCACAAACTTTCGCATTTATAAAAGCAAAAGTTTGTCAGGATGTTTGGATGTTTGTGCCTCAATCACGCCTAAACAGCTGAACGGAATGAAACTTAGAATATACAATAGTACATGTGCTGGATTAACATTATAGGCTATTTTTCATCCGGGTACCACGCGAGCGAAGCCGTGGGAGGCAGCTAGTGTAACTATAAGCTCGGAATTATTTGTTAGTTTTAAAAGCACTTAGAATCTACAAATAATTGAAAGTAGGAAGTAATAACTCGCTCGCACCAACGCTAATGCGTTTCTGATACACACGATTATTACATCTTGAACTGTGGAGTTGCATCTTGCGTTACCAGTTACAGATCAAAACAACATCTTGTAATGGCCTGAAAGTTTTACATTTACAAATTAACAAGCACCCTACTTACCTTCGAGCAAACAAATAGGGATGGGCTTATGGATTATTTTATTATCATTGTTCATTAGCCGTCGAAAACTGGGCGAAATATTTCAATTTAGTCATTGACGCGAAAGAAGAAGAATTGGACTTTACTCTCATCCCTCAGCAGGACAAAAGGCCTTTCTCTTTCCTACTCTTCGCGATTTAACGCAGAAACAGGCCATGTGTCAAGGTGAAGTCCAGCTCGTCCCGCCATCTTATCCTAGGTCTTGCACTAGATGGATGGATACTGGATGGATTATTTAGGATCTTTAAAAAAAAACTACATACATTATTATCACGCTCGTATCCCTAATGGGGTGGGCTGAGCCACAAGTAATCATAAGAAAACTTGCAGCCACTCCTGATTTAAAGTCCCAAGATGGATATAGTGAACCATGGTGCCAGGTGGTCAGCTCATTGCCCATATACGAGTAAATGGTCCATTAAGTTGGGTAGGATACTATCCCTTAGTCGCCTTTTACGACTGATGCTCGAGGAGAGAAGCAGCTGGACGCATTTTATGTTATTACCTAACTCCCAGTCCAGCAGAGAAGTAAGAAAAACTAGGTTACTTAATTTGTTGTAGAGTTGTATTTTTTTGCCTTCAATACTTGATTTATGATTCTTTAAATATTCAGATATAACATAAGTATGTAATTGGATATATTTATGTGTTAATAAACTTAATTTGAATTTGAAATTTATGTAATGAGCTTTTCAAATACCTACGCAATGTGGTGGTCTCGGCAAAGAATAGAATCCTTCCATTTCCTCCCGTGGATGTTTTAAGAGGAGAATTAACCAGGGGATACAAGGGTGATGCTGATGACTATGGTAAAAATCTTAACCTACATATTGTACTTACATTTATCGAGGAAGTCTTTGTCCATCCGATAGTGGACTTCTAGAGACTGCGCGATGGGACGATATAAAGGGTATTTATTTAGGGAAAAAAACGTTCAAGAATAACTTAAGGCAGTTAATAATGCACCAGAGGAAGTTTATCATGAATAATAAAATTGGAAGCTAAGTTATTCTATAATAATGGCTGCAGTTGACACAATAATACATTTTAAGAGCCTGGGTGATCTCATAACATAGTTCAACAATAATAGCCAACGCATATTTTAATATTTTATGAAAACGAATTCACCACCACCCACATTCGATCGATTCTTATCTGAATAAAATCGATAAAAGCATGTCCCATCTCTACTTCGGAACTGGTTTGGAGCGCTAAAAATAATAAACAGTTTTATTTAAATAATGTATGCTAACAGCTTTGTTTGTCCAAAAGATGACGTAGTGAATCGAGGCGCCGTGTTTTAAGAGTCTCCCGGAGTGAACGGCGGAAACGGCGGGATCCAGTATACTGGTTTTTTTTGGCTTAGATTCTGTTTCAATTTCATTGTTCCTTACAACAACGCGATAACTCTATTATAATAGTTATTGTTTTTAGTTTTAAATTACGATACATAGTGCTGGTGGCGATCTTTTTTGAATAAATAAATAAATGATTGACTTCTCGAAGAGCAAGGATGAGGTGATGATTAAAAAAACCAATGAGAGTAGCGAGACAAGCATAAAACTATCTGTCAATTAGGTCTTAAGAAAACCAAGAAATGCTTGGAAAAGATAAAAAGCTTGTATTTCAAAGAAGTCTCGATTAGAAACATAACTTATACAAATAAATCAAGTTGTTAATGTCAACGACTTCTGAAATACAGCGTTCGTTAGTTTAGGATGCGTTTACACCGAAACTAATATAACGGTCCCTAAGACGACTTCGGTGGCGTGGCGGGCGAGTGCTCGGCTGAGACGCAAGAGGCGCGGTTTCGAGTCCCGCTATGGGAGAAATGTTTGTATGTTCTGCAAATATTTCTTCCTGGTCTGGGTGTTGTGGTACCATGGTACTCGTAGTTAATGATACCCACGACACAGGGAATCCTAGTGTGGGGTCATGACTATGTACGTATGCTATGACTATGTATGTATGTATGTTGGGTGTTATTATTATTATATATTATATGCATAAATGAAAGACTATGAATTTTACTTATTGCCTCTGGTAATTAGGTACCTACGTTATGAATATCTAAATTAATAATTAGAATTTGATGACCTTGGTGGCGTGGCGGGCGTTTAACGGCTGAGATGCAAGAGGTGCAAGTAAACATAAGTAAACTTGCAGCCACTCCTGATACGAAGTCCCAAGATGTAGGTACAGGCGATCAGTCCATTGCCCTTAACGATGATCCATCATGTTGGAGAGGATGCTATCCCTTAGTAGACTTACGACATACTCGAGGAGGGAGGGTATTTTATCTCGGACACTGATCTGAAATCGTAGAAGTTACAGTTCGGTGTGATAGGCATCTTCAATTTGTAAAACAAAATAAACAACCATGGTGTGCTTTTCAGAATGTCGTGTTTGCTGACACAACGCGCTTTGAACTTGGGAACGAACAAACACACACACACATTCATAAACACAATAAAATTGTTCTTATGTCGACGCTTTTTTTGTTACTGTGAAGTGTGTTTGTGTGTTACCGGCAATTTATGTAAACAGCGTAAGCTAAGACAAAGCTATGAATTTTAATTTTATTGTCATTGATTAAAAGTTCCTCTACTAAAATTGTCAGTTAGTATATTGAAACAAAACCTTTTCAGGAAGGCACAAGAAGAACCAATATTTTGCTAAAAAAATACAAAAAAGCTTGGCATTCAATTGAAATGTTCCAACCAAAGATTTAAAATCTTTGGTTCCAACTCGGTTCAATAAGAGTAAATTGATAATTTCTTAGAAAATAGATAAGCACGGTTTTTTGTACGTCAACACAAAACAAAGAATATAATATCTGATCACATGACTCTTCATATTCCATGTTTGATCTATCTATCTATTTTCTATCTATCTATCTATCTATCTACCAGTTTCATCCTATAGAACTAGTGTCAATGTTGATTTTGTTGAATTTATTTTTTATACGTGCTTATTAATACATATTAATTTTGACATAACCTTACCTACGTGTACAAATACTTATGTAAATTACGTTATTACTGTAAAACAAGAAATAAATGAATTGAATTGAATTATCCACCAACATGATGTTATTTCTTCACTTTATGTTATATTCTAAGTTTTAAGCTCATCGTAAAAGTTAAAATAATGGTCAGTCAGACCGTGTTAGACCTAATAAGCGTAGCTAAGATTAGGCCTTCTAGACCGTTGCATTCCGTAAACAGTTTATAGTGTAATCAACGCCTTATACGAACGCTATAAAACTTTACTTACAAAGGTTCTTACCGTCATAAGACGACCGTTATCCTTCTAATATTATGTTCAATAGAGACAACAGGTAGCCTATGTCTTTCCCCAGGATCTCCTTGCTAAATATCGAAATCTGTTAAGCGATTTAGACGTGAAAAGGTAACAGACAGACGGAGTAACTGACTCTTATAATATTAGAAGGGATGCGAAAGTGTTAAATTGAACTTGGAATATCCCAAATTCGCGTACTTCTTTATAATAGTAGACTTATATGGCTACACAGAACAGACAGTAACAGTAGTTACCATAATATAGAAGAAATACACCTCTCCTACGATTTCGTAGGACGTTCGTACAAGCAAGCAAGTTTTCATACATTTTTCTTAGTACCATTGTAAAATATTGATTAGATTAACATACTTTTTTTAACTGTCACGTTTTTCCGTCTTATGTTAAGGACGTGAAAACACGCCGATCGTTTTGTAGAGCCAAAATCAGTGCTATAAACGATAGCAATAAGACCATAGCAGTCCAGCCGTGGGCATGGAAATGAGCGTGGCAGCCTCGCACGCCTAATACGATAATATAGCATTTTATTTTATTAATTGAGTACGCATTTAAATAAAACTGATGACTGACTCAAAAGTTGCACTTATTACAGGTATTCTATCCTGTGAATCATAAATCAAATAGAAAGTTTTTTACATATGTACATGTCGAGGATGTCCCAAAGTCCTTCTCCGGTACTTCAAGGGGTTGTGCTGGCTGGGAGAGGGTTAGCAGGGGGATAATGCACAATACACCCCACCGCGGGACGTCAGTGCAGATCTTTGTTCCCTTAGAATTAAAATTAGACAGGTCTTATGATAGTCTTATATACTTTCCCCTTAAGTTTAAGGAGCATTCTCGGATCACACGTAATTCCTGAGACCTGTCGCCATTTCATCCATTCCGCATCCATTCTCCACGTCTCGGTCTATATGTTGTTTTATGACGTAAGTTCGTATGAGCTAGTGGCCAACTCTTGTGACGGAGTTTTTAGGCCGCCATGGCTTAACGCATGAAAGTTGAAGTGGTGTCAAAGACATCAGGAACAGATAAAAATGGACTTGATAGCAAAACATCACTTTAATTCCGATTTCAAGAACTTTTGGAAATGCACTAATAAACTCAATGTGCGGCCGGGCATTCCAGTGAGTGTTGACGGTACATCCAACCCGAAGGAGATTGCTAATGTTTTTAAACACCACTTTTCGGTACAGTCGCCTTTAGGATCGCCATGTCGGAGTGTCAATGCTGAGACCCTGAATTCTGGGACTTCCACAATAATTCTAGCTAAAGATATACGTGCCATAATTAATAAAATGACAGGAGGGAAGTCACCTGGTCATGATGGGCTCAGCATTGAACACTTAAAGCATGCGGGCGTCCACCTGCCTCGGTTACTGGCTATGTTGTACACTTTCTGTCTGAGTCACTCTTACCTTCCACCGGATTTGATGCAGACTCTGGTGGTACCTATTGTCAAGAGCAGGACTGGAGATGTGTCTGACAAGAATAACTACCGACCCATTTCTTTGGCTACTATAGTCGCGAAAGTACTTGACAGTGTGCTTAACTCCTGCTTGACTAGGCATATCAAAATACATGATGCTCAGTTTGGGTTTCGATCCAATTTGTCCACTGAGTCGGCCATTCTAAGCTTGAAGCATGCCGTCAAGTATTACACGGACAGACAGACTCCAGTCTATGCCTGCTTTCTAGACTTATCTAGGGCGTTCGATCTAGTATCATATGATCTCCTATGGAAGAAACTGGAGAAGGCAGGGGTGCCGGCAGAGCTGATATCGACCATTCGATTTTGGTATCTAAATCAAGAAAATCGAGTGAGGTGGGCGGGCGAGTTTTCGGACGCATACAGGCTGGAATGTGGGGTGCGGCAGGGGGGGCTAAGCTCGCCCTCAATTTTCAATCTGTATGTGAACGCGCTGATTGAGGGACTCAGCAGCATGCCTGTTGGCTGTCATGTCGGAGGTGTATGCATGAACAACTTGAGCTATGCTGATGACATGGTGCTGCTGGCTCCCTCAGTTAGTGCACTCCGAAAGCTACTTGCCGTATGTGAGTCGTATGTGGCCTCACATGGGCTTGTTTATAATGTAAAAAAGTCGGAGTTTATGGTCTTCGGTGCGGGTTCCAAATGTCCCAGTTTTGTACCACCTATTACCATATATGGTAGTCCCCTTAAGAGAGTGTCGCAGTTTAAATACCTCGGACATTTGGTATCTGACAACCTGCAAGACGACGCCGATATGGAACGGGAACGCAGAGCATTGTCAGTCCGGGCCAATATGCTGGCCCGCAGATTCGCACGATGTACAGACGACGTTAAAATTACCCTCTTCAAAGCGTACTGTACATCCATGTACTCCGCGAGTCTGTGGTTTCAGCATACTCAAAAGGCTTACAATGCTCTGCGGGTCCAATTCAATAATGCTTTTAGGACGCTGTTGCGACTCCCGCGCTTCTGTAGTGCGTCAGGCATGTTCGCCGATGCGCGCACTGATGCATTTGACGCCATCTGGCGGAAAAAGACAGCCTCTCTACTGAGCAGAGTGCGCGCGAGCAGCAACAGCATCCTAAAAGTAATTGCAAGCAATTATGCGTGTCCTCTGGTGTGGAAGCTTTCCCAGAGGACGAAATCTGTTTTAGTTATTAAGTACTAACCCATAAACTTAAGTCTTACTAACACTTTGTGGGCCCTGGATGCCTGAATAAAGAACTTTTATTATTATTATTATTAACGACTTAAAAGCCGGGACCGACAATTTAACGTGCCCTCCGAAGCACGGAAGCGCTCAGCTCGTAACGCCACTTGCGGTCACCCATCCCAATTGTTCCCAGCAACGTTGCTTAACTTCAAAGATTAATCAAGAACGTCTAAGCAAGCTACGCCACGAGCGTTTTATGACGTGCAAATGAATTTCATCCTTAGGATGGTAGACCACCTTTTTGGGCGACCGTACCTGGCATGCCAACACGGCTCTTGTGCAAACATTATGGAATAATGTATTTACATTACACACTGCCGAATAGCTTGTTGCGTTATGCAAACCTAACACAAGGCCCTACCTAATCCCCGTGGTTCTATCATGAGTTTTTCGAGATTAGACTTGCTAGTGACTAAAAAAATATATGTAGGTAACCCACGGAAAGGTATATTGGACATATCTGCTCACAAAAGTATTTTTCTGGATTCAAATTCAAAATAATTTTATTCCGAAGAGACGCACAGGATCGAGGAGGCTGGCAACATTGAAAGAAGGTTTATACCCCGCAGTGGGTGGTACCAGGCTGAAATAATGATGATGATGATGAAAACAGTACCACTATTAAAATGAGAATCATTTCCCCTTCCCGCTTATTCATCTTCCCTCACCCCGCCCAAGATTTCTTAGGATGTCCGCAGGACATACATAATTTTACAAGTCGCCAGCAAATAATCCTGGAAAATTCATGGTAGAGCCTTCGATCCGAGATAACCCAGGCCCCTCCTAACCGTGGTCACAACTTATCTCTAGATAAGTAAGCCCTGTCTGTTGCACAACAGCTTATTAAATTTAGTAACATTAATAATGATGCTGAGCCGCGTGTAGTTTGACTAGTGGAACGCCACGCAGCTTTGCTTTGTTCTTTTTGTACAACCTTAGAGGAAATATATATGAAGCGTTCGTGGCGTAGTTTGCTTAGGCGTTCTTGATTGATTGTTGAAGTTAAGCAATGATATGCGTGGTCACAAATTGGGATGGGTGACCGCAAGTGGCATTACGAGCTGAGCGCTTCCGTGCTTTGGAGGGCACGTTAAATTGTCGGTCCCGGCTTTTAAGTCGTTAAGCCATGACGGAGGCCTTTAGGCGGCCTAAAAACTCCGTCACTAGAGTTGGCCACTAGCTCATACGAACATATGAATATACATAGGAATATACTTCTCAAGTGTCATGCTTCTAGGAAATATGGGTTAGGCTGTTTTAGGTTGTAAGCCAGTCAGTAACGTAGGAGTTTCATACATTTAGAAGACTGGTACCACAGTTTAGAAGCTTCAATATTAGATTACTGCTACACTATCGAGATTTAGTATACCTACTTGTAGTGTAGCGCGTGGGTTGGGTACATTGCGTAAGGTGTTATTATAGTATAATTTTTCACAATTCTGTGTGCGTCTGCAAAAAAAAAACGCGAAGCTTTGCTCTCTCGCGCTAGTTAGGTAGCGCACCAATTACTTTTTAAGCCCAATTTTATATATTATTTTTTTATTACTTTACTCTTCTAGATATCGTGAGGATCTGGCATTTATTCACCAATTCACGCACCCAAGAGAAACTTAAGTTTATAAAAGAAACTTAAATAGAAAGTTTCAAATGCATACGGCCTGGTATATCTAATAGATCTTTTGTTATCTATTTGTTGGCCATAAACATTTCATTGAAAAACTGAACAGGTATTGAATAGGTGCTCAATCCGAAGGTTCACGCACACATGCACGCGTCTGTGTGCGTCAGCTCAGCTGTTGTTGTTGGTATCGGAGGCCTCGAGTGAAGGGTTGATGACCTGGCCAAAGATGAGTGGATAGAACGGCCTGTTTTTGGGGCAGTGCCTACTGATTTTAATATCAGATACGATTGGTCAAGCAGGAGTGTTTAGCACCTACAAACTAACAATATCATAGGCATCGAGTTAACTGCAAAGCAACTGATTGGCAATCTATGTCTATAGACAGAAACACTGAAGCGTGCTCGATTTCTACGGCCGGTCTAACGACAAGCTTTAGTTCATGCGGGTCTACCGGGAGATTTTTCAATAAAAAACAAAGTTTATGTATTTAAACATTTAGTACTCATTTCAAAAAGGACACAACTTTTGGACATGCGTCTCTTCGCTCTTACCTCACCCCGCCCACGACTTCGTAGGATGTTCGTATGACAAGTTTTCATACAATAAGCAAGTATTCCCAAGGAGGGTTGACGTCAGGCAGGCGGCCGGTCATAATACACCTTAGCCAAAACTCTTACATAAGCATTTACTTACTCTTACTTAAGCATGATCCTTGGATTATGCTGTGCCGACCCCACATAGAGTGGGATGAGGGCAGGAAGATGATGCTGATGATGGTGCTCGCTGATATCCACGAGGGAATCAGCTGTGCCCTCTGCGCGTCGCTCTGTGTCGCGTAGCAACAGCAGCTGGTTGCGTAACATCCACTCAAGGCTCGCTCGATATAAACAACATATTGTTTATTGTGTGGGCGCCAGGGATGGCTACTGGTTCCTTCTCCATCAGCCAACGTGCCCTTGTGAAGTCTGGAGTCCTGTCATTCCTTGCTAGGGCTCCATAACGATGTAAAAAGTGAATCGGCTTTCTATTTGTGATTAATTTCTCACACCTACAAATAGGGGTACTAAAATAGGGGTAGGCAGAAACCACGGATCTCGATTTGCTACGTACTTGTTATACTACTCTCGCTTCATTCATTCTAGATAAATTTTATTTCTCAGCAGTTTTTTTTTGTTCGTGTACATTTCGATCATTGGTCGCATTTTGATGGTCTCATTCAATCACTTTTCAAGCGATACCCCAACTTGAAAGGTTCTTTGAAGGCTTCACTCGGGATTATGTATGAGTATTTGTTCCACTTGACATACATACATATTATCACGCCCGAATCTCTAATAGGATGGGCAAACCCACTAGTAATCATAACTTCACTGCTCCGCAACAAAGGAAATAAGACATAACTTGGGACTCCAGACAGTCATCGAGAATTATACGGCATCACCTCATCTACACTATCAATAGCTTCAACACCATCGAGGATACTGAAACACTGCTGCCAACATCCCAAAGTCCTTTTCTGGTACTTCAAGGTGTTGTGCTGGCTGGGGGAGGTTTAGCAGGGGGATAATGCACAATACACCCCACCGCGGGACGTCAGTTAGCAATCATAGGAAAACTTGCAGCCACTCTTGATTTAAAGTCCCAAGATGGATATGGTCAAGCATGGTGACAGGTGATCAGCCCATCGCCTATATAGATGGTTCACTTAACATCGTTGTACTCGTGTTTAAAGAGTATGTTTTGTGTGTTGCAAGGTGAACAAGTACCCAGGCAAGTGGGAATATGATAAAACTCAGGGTAGGCAAACCGTCCATTGTGCCACAGGTTCCTTAGCACTGGGATTAACTAGTCATGGAAATAGACGAGTCATGGAAATAAAAAGAAGAAAAGGTTGCCAACTAGGTGGGCGTAGTCGAAAAAGTTCAGGAAAATGATGATGAAACCAGGTCACTGACCAAACCCTGGTGCAAGACCTGTGCCAAGCCTGTGTAATCTTCCAAAACAGCATCCAGGAATAGCTTCTGGCAGCCCTGGCGGGATGTGCGAGATAAGCGATCGGTTATGTCATTTATGGCGAATCTGTACAATCAACTTGTTTTTGTTTAGAAAACAAATGGACTGATTGTATCGAGATAATATTATATTAGCTTCTGCCCGCGGCCTCGCTCGCGTGCTCGTGTAAAAAGTTGGCTGTTACTCGGTCCTTAGATTATTTCTCTGCAAATATTTGACGACTTCGTTGATGTGGCCGGCGAATATCCAGGTGGAATGTTAGAGGTGCAGGTTCAATTCTACTGCTCGACTACTTATATAACTGTCTAAAAACGACATTGAAAAAGGTTGTGGGTAAAATCGTTAAAAGACGCAGAATGAAATCGTTCGCCCTGAGAGATATAAGGAAGACTAAGTCTAGACTTCGATGATGATGATCAGGTGTTCATGTATATTAACCAAAACAAAACCGCGGAACCAGCAACGAGAAGACATAGAGTAGTGGTGAAAGCAAGTGTTCATAATCTAAACTTATCAGCAATCTTAATAGCCTACGTATAATGTGTAAATGTTCGTAATGGCTGCCTTATCGCCACCTGTGTTATCTTCCAGAGGCCGAAACTAATTAAAGAACCATAAGTATTTATTGCCCAGTGCTGGGCGCTATCTGGCCCCCTGCCTCCGAGCGATAGTGATGGGACATACGAGGTTTTAACGTTACGGAATTATTCGGAGTACGTGATTATTTAGGCTGCCTTAAATGTATCATTCACTTACATAGAAGCACTCTTAGCGAAGCTTGCTTAGACGTTCTTGATTGGTCGTTGAAGTTAGGCAACGTTGTGCGAGGTTGCGATTTAGGATGGGTTACCGCAGGTGGCATGACGAGCTGAGCGCTTCCGTGCTTCGAAGGGCACGTTAAATTGTCTCGGCTTTTAAGCCATGACGGAGGCCTTCAGGCAGCCTTAAAACTTCGTCACAATATTTGGCCACTAGCTAATACGAAGTTACTTATACATTCGCTCCAACACTCAGATCCGGGTCCAGACTTTAAAAAAGGTTGTAGTCATGGCCACCCAAAAATCGGTCAAGTGCGAGTCGGACTACGGACTCGCTCGCGGTAGATATGCTGCATTACTAGACACATTACGAGAAGACATTTACATTTAAGGACATCAATTAGGGTTGTGGAGTTTCCAAACAGCGGATCGGCGCCCCCAACAATGCTAATTGCTTATCAACAATCGTCAACTACCAACCCTTTTCCACAACGTCGCTGTCATCATTTATCATTCGCTAATTAACAAAAAGTCTCCTGCTATTAAAATTTATTTGTTAAATTTGTTTTTATATTTCTTATCTCTTGGAATTTGTGCTTTTATTTATGCTTTTAAGTTTTTTATGTTATTGTAGTTTGTCTTTGAAAATCTAATAGTTATATTTAACTAGTGGCCCGCCCCGGCTTCGCACGGGTGCAATGCTGATACTAAATATACTACAGAATAATGTAAGTGCAAAAAAAATGTGTTTATTTACGACATCACATTAGAAACCTCTAAAATTATCAGTGTTTCTCTACTATATTATGCATGTATTATACATATAAACCATCCTCTTGAATCACTCTATCTATTAAAAAAATCCGCAACAAAATCCGTTGCGTAGTTTTAAAGATCTAAGCATACATAGGGACAGACAGCGGGAAGCGACTTTGTTTTATAATATGTAGTGATAGTGGTGATTCTTGTGTAAACTTGAGTTTCTGTCGGAGTGAGTCTGTCTGTCCGTCTCTAAAGGCCCGGGCTGGCCGCCGGGATAAAGTCGCAGCTGACTCCGCGCTCCGCGACTCCTGACTTATACCTTCATTATCACATTGATTTGTGATTTCAGAATAGAATGGTATTTTATTTGCAACAACGTTTACCTACACTCAGTAGTTAATATTTATGAACTAAGGTTTATTCTGGGTTGCTACAAAACAGACCCTTACTCAGCATTACGTAGTTTGTAAAAACAAACCGCGCTGGTCTTCATTTATGGCCGATTCTACAGAGCGGACATGAAAACATGAAAAAAAAAAATCAAAATAAGACATGCAAAAGTTACAAAGAAAATAAAAATAATACAGGGACATTATTTCTATTCAGCACTTGTATCTTGTATCCAACAAAAGGTTCATGCGCTTTCTGCCAGACAAGTAAATTTAATTTTTATCTTAAAACCAAAGCTACTCTGCTTATCGGCGGGGGAATATTATTCCAACACTTCGATGCGGCGTAGCGGAAACTGCCTTCATGCCTTCATTTTGTGCTGAAAGATCTACCCTTCCATCAATTTACGTACGTGTTCACATCATTTATGTATTTATTTATGAACGTGTTTATGTACATGGTACAATGAATGAACCAGGTTAACTTTGAACTAAAACTGTCCTTATTATTTTATTTGAATTTGTATAGGTTCCAACTCTACCGTGAAGCCTGGGTAATTTCGTTAAAAACTTTACTTTGAAATGAACCATTAATGTCCTGACAGGGAAAAGGTTTTTACTATAGATACGTATTTACATTATACTTTGATTGAACCCAACCATATTTTTAGATTGCAATACCTACATAGATATACTCGTACTTAATAAAAAAATTATGCATGACTTACTGTTGGTCATGCTATAAATAGGACCCTGCTGCTGTAACTAGTCGTGTCACTAGCTGTAGAACTAGTGTAGTGAGAAAATCTAAAGTGCGCCTAAAAGGCTGCTTTCGTGCACTTGACATAGCACATCTGTTTGAATTGCTTAGGTTCTACGAGTACTTGTATAACGTACATACATTTTTGGAACAAAAAAATCTTGGTGCACGCCCGGATTTGAACCCACAGCTGAGGAGGTGGAACCGGTGAGATCACCAGTGCTCATCGGTAATACTATAGGCATGAAGCATTTTTCGACCCAAAATAACTGCGAAATATCTTTGGTTAGTAGATAATTACTAGCTTTAGCCCGCGACTTCACTCGTATAATATCCGGATAAAAAAGTGCCTCTATGTTTTTCTGATTCACATACAATGTGCATTCCAAGTTTCATCAAAATTGGTCAAGTCTGTACGACGTAATTCAGGTATAAACATTATACAAACATCCTTACAATCTTGCAGATATTAGTGAAACAATGGATTTTTCTGTGCGCTATACCAGTACTCTCAAAAGGTGAATGAAAACATCGTGAAGAAATCCGTGGCTTAGTCACCTCCGTACGTATTGACCATGTCTTTCCTGTGGACAAGGCCGACTAAGCTGAGAGGATGGAATAGGTGCTGGGCAAGCCTACTCCATCTTAATTCGTCCCGGGCACTACAGCGTCCCGTTTGTGAAGGTAATAGTTGCCTCCTGACGCTGTATACATCATCAACTATAGATGGTAAAAGGCCTTAGTTAGAAGGAGATAAACTGCCTGAAATCTTTTTAAATCATTCTCGTTGCTTTTTAAATAGATACGCACGACTTTAAACGAAATGTCTTTTATAAAGCAAATAAAGCCTGGTCGAAAAAAACAGTCGCAAATCAAACTAGGAGCGTTTTAATTTAGTTTCGTGTTTCATTCTCGTGTTTACCGGCTCCGCTGGAACACGGAAGTGGGGGCACCATGTACAAACAAAAATTGGGACAAAATTTGACAAAATTTTCATTTTGTGTCTGTTACAATTTACCTACTTAAATGACTAGTTAAATGATATTCAAGTATCCCAATCAGCAAGTACTCCCAAGGAGGGTTGACGTCAGGCAGGCGGCCGGTCATAAAACACCTTAGCCAAAACTCTTACAGCATGATCCTTGGATCACGCTGTGCTGACCCCACATAGAGTGGGATAAGGGCAGGAAGATGATGATGTTTTTATACCTTTTCGAGATTGCGTTCTTTTCAGCAGATTTGAATTTAGTTTATTCATGCTTTTTATTCATCGAGGTAATAAGCTTTCTGCTTTTTCTTGATCAGAGGTTCATTATATTTAATTCATTGTTATACAATTAATTACAAAGCAACAATAACATGATCAATGTTTCCGAAAACTACGCATACGTGCCAATAAATATAATGTCTAGAGTTCTCTCTGACTACTTCCTCAAGGGGAAGAGGCTGCTTCTCTGCTGGACTGGGAGTAAAGAAAATCCATAGAATGCATCCAGTCTACTAAAGAACCTCTAACCTCATGGACCTATATGGGCGATGGGCTGATCACCTGTCACCATGGTTCACCATATCCATCTTAGGAGTTTAAATCAGAAGTGGCTGCAGTTGTTCTTTTTTACTTGTGCCTCTACCCGCCCCATTAGGGATACGGACGTGTTATGTATGTATGTATGATCAGTTCAACAAAGTGTGGGTTCACGTCTACAACTCATCAACACTTCCAGCACTGGTGCGGCACGCGATTGCATTATTTGCATTGCACAATGCAATTTGAATGCAATTACTTACAGCAATGAGAGGTATTAGACACAATTATGCTAATATTATTTGAGATACTTATATAATTAAACATGGTGCTTGTATTGTTATCTCATTGTGCGCTTATTATTCAAATTGCTTTTGAAAAACAAGAAAATTGCTCGGTTACTGGAGACTTAATCTTAGTAGAATATAACGATTTCAATTTTAGACAAAGAAATAGTAGTAGTTTAATACCTTAGTCCTCTGTTTTTTTTCTGAACAAAGTTTTTAATTTCGAAAATTAGTTTACCTGTTTCACTTTCGATTACACGTGACCTTGCTCATCATGGCCACCCTACAAGGAAGCAACACAGATAATTTTCATTGCGGTAGAACAGCCGAATCGAGCGGTCACTTTACGACCACAACCGTCACCTGATAGATAAAATATTGAACTACCCTCAAAACTCAAATTTTGAATTCAACCTTACTACTTCGATCTAAGGTTCATTTTATTTTCGTTTGGAGAAATGCTTTATTCTGCGCGTAAGTCAATTTGCCCTAAGGAAATGAGGTCTGAGATAAAGAATGGTGAGATAAGGCAACAAAATCGTGAAAGTTAAGTGTGCACACGATTGCCCGATAAGGAAAGAACGATTGTGCATTCCAAATGAGGTTTTCTATTGTCTTACTGGAACGACTCTGCGTTTGCTTGTTCATTGATTCTGTTTTGTTTGATGATCAGGTTCAGGGGAGTTATTCTATAACTTTGATGCCCATTCCGTCATTTCTGCCTTCCGATCCTAAGGTAGTGGGTTCAAACCCGGTCGTGTACCAATTTTCAATAAAAAAATTACAATAGCGTCTGAAAGAACTTAATATAATATGTAATTATTTTGAGTTGAAATAATAAATATAAAATAAATCAAATTATTAGACAATAAAATAAAAATACAATATCAGTCCTAAATACTTACATAAATTTTGATCAAAATGTAGCAATTTCTATTTATTTCACAATAAAGTTTAAAATCTGATAAAATATTATCAATAAACTCACCTTGCACTGGTATTTACATAAAAACTGGTATTTTAGTAAAATAACTATTTTTTATGTAAATGCGGCGCCACTGAGCTTCTTTTATTATATATTCGTAACCAAATTATAAAAAATAGCTAGAATATTATTGTAATATCCATGATAAGGCATTTTGTATTGCATAACACGTCACGCTGTAAGTACCTTAGATAACTTTGTTATTTTTGGATTAATTTGGATTTGTATAATTCATAACGGTATAATTATGAATAAAAAAATCATACAATCTTCGTCTTTCTTCTGCCTGTTTCTAGGTAGAGGAAGATCAAAAATTAAATACGAGCCAGATAAAAGAGAAAGTCACTGTCATGTCGTATAAAGAACTAGAGACCGCATTAGAAAAGAAAATGGAGTAAACAGCATGATTGCACAGCGAAAAGAGCTCGTTTTAATAATAAAATCCATTGACGACCTCCGTGGTGTGGCGGGCGAGTGCTCGGCTGAGACGCAAGAGGCGCGGGTTCGATTCCCGCTACGGGAGAAATCTTTGTTATGTTCTGCAAATATTTCTTCCGGGTCTGGATGTTGTAGCATTATGTATTTACTCGTACAAAAAAATAAATAAAAACATAATTCTTATTTCGGGCCGAACTTATTTGTTGAACAAGTACTCGGCCAAGGAAATACCAACATTCGTGTAATAATATCCAATTGTAACATTTCAGCACTCACACGACATTTTCACACAACAACATAACATATACCATAATTTATGAGGTACCGTACCCCGCCAGTTTATCTAGACCCCGGAAAATGTAGGAAAAGCGGGATTCGCACGGCAGTTTGCGTTGAGCTTTGTATAGGGCAGGTCAGGGTACGCTGGTGTTTTGCTTCCGTGTAATAATGCTACTATTTATAATGTATGAAATAGGACGAGGTTGCTCCATATCTAGGGTTGCCACTTGTCCGGAAAAATATAATTATATATGAAAAACTAGCTGCCGCCCGCAGCTTTGCGCCTCCGTTTACGGGCATAAAGTAGCCTGTGTTTTATTCCAGTATGTTTAATATGTATACTCCTAGTTTCATTTAAATCTGTTCAGTCGTTGCCGCGTGATTGAGGCACAAACATCCAAGCCTTACCAACTTTCGCATTTATAATATTTGTAGAAAAAAAATGTAAAATAAACCAAGGTTTATTATGAATTATACTGATTGCTAGTTTATTTTTTATCGAGAAGTTTTAAGGCATTTATCAAAGATATACGGTAAGTAAGTAAGTTCGTATGAGCTAGTGGCCAACTCTAGTGACGGAGTTTTAGGCCGCCTAAAGGCCTCCGTCGTGGCTTAACGACTTAAAAGCCGGGACCGACAATTACCGACGATACAACGGTAAGAAATAAACAATTTATTTTCACAGGTACAATAAACCACTGAGACTATAGATATAGAGCGCTGAATAAAAATACGGGCAAGGAAAGAAAGTTCCCAACTTTGTTGCACCAAATCGAATCTGGTTGGGTTTGGGTTGGACCAATCTAAGTTTTGTTTACTCCGTGATTTCCATGAATGTTTTCGGATATTTCCTGACTAGCTGTTGCCCGCGACTTCGTACGCGTGTAGTACCTACATTATTTTGTTCTATATTCGCAGCGCACGCCAAAAATTTTGGGTTTTCTACCTTAGGTTACAATATTGCAATTTTCTTACGGATCCCTAACTTTTTTGAAAATATATTATAGCCTATACTGGTCCCTGATAATGTAGCTTTCTATTGGTGAAAGAATTTTTTAAATCGGTCCAGTAGTTTCGGAGCCTATTCGTTACAAACAAACAAAAAAAGTCTTGCCTCTTTATAATATTATAGTATGATGATAGTATGACAATAGAAGCGTTGGACAACAGCTTGCTTGGTCGACGACATTGTCAGCGTCGCTGTCAATAGATGCGGCTAACGAGGGCTTCCGCAAGACCGTGGAGAGTGCCAAGCAAAGGAAGACTCAGCAGTGGTTTTTTATTAATTTGGCAACGCTAACAGCACACATACTACACATTTAAACCGGTCAAGTGCGAGTCGAATTCGCACATGAAGGGTTCCGTACATTAGAAAATGTCTCTTGTATGGGGCCTTTTTTATATTTATTATTTGTTGTAGGGATAATGGCAAGGAAACGTTGTTATAGCGGCAATAGAAATACACACTCTGTGAAAATTTCAACTCTCTATCTATTACGGTTTATGATACAGCCCGCTGAGTCCCGTTGGCACCCTTCGGATACGGAACCCAAAAATTATAATATTAGACTTTCATACTAAATATAATATATGCAACAATTATAGGCAAGCATTATGTGTAAGAGTCAAATGGAAACACAAGAAAGAAACAAACAAACAGAAAGAAATTGTAGAAAAATAAATGTTGAGCCGACACGACCCCTCAGTGGGAAAAGGGTAAGGAAATGTTAACGATGATAGCATTATAATATAAGTTTAGCATTCTCTATGATGATGATGATGATGATTTCCCCAGCTTCCACTCTCCAGTGGCATCCCTAGCGGTTGAATCTCTGCCAGATAGCAATTTTGTATTTTATCAATCTGGATGATGGGCTGATTGTAAATGTTTCATGTTCTCTTTATGTGTTCACTGACGGTTTCTTTAGTGGATTATTTACAATGTAACGGATTGACTGGTTAACTTTTAAGCTGAACCTTCGGGAAGATTTTGCCCAGCAACAAACCCCAAAATGCTTTTATCATCATTATCATTTCAGTTGAAGCGCTCGTGGCGTAGCTTGCTTAGACGTTCTTGATTGATCGTTGAAGTTAAGCAACGTTATGCGCGGTCACAATTGGGATGGGTGGGCTCAAGTGGCATTACGAGCTGAGCGCTTCCGTGCTACGGAGGACACATTAAATTGTCGGTCCCGGCTTTTAAGTCGTTAAGCCTTGACCAGTATCTTTATTCGTCCAAGTAGCAAGTCAACGTTTTGATTGTCAATCCCGGTCACAATCTTACTATGTTATGTATGTATGTATGTCCTAGTATAGCCTGGTAAAGTTGATGATTGATGATGATGACACTTTAGCTGACAATCGTGCCCGATGCTTGACTAGACACGTGACCCTTGATAATCACTCAAATACTTAAATACAAGGCCCACACTTGAACAAGTAGCTACTTACGTAGATATTGCAGTCACTCAACTTTAAGAGTAGATACTGGCGGTTTAGTGGTAGTGTGGCCCTGTCTACCGAAATTAGGGCAATGGGTTCGAGTTTCATAGATATTTTTGTAAAGAAACTTTATGTTATCAATAATCATACTCTCTACCGGTGAATAAAACATCGTGAGGAAACAGGCATGTCGTAAAACCTAAAAATTCAGATATTTGTTTCAAAACATCCTGTGTAATGCGTACTTTAATGATACTGGTTCCTAAAACCATTTTACATGAGATAGTATTTACTTCTCCGCTGGACTGGGAGTAAAGAAAAAACATAGAATGCGTCCAGCTGCTTCTCTCCCCGAGCATGTCGTAAAAGTCGACTAAGGGATAGTATCCTCCAACATGTGATGATGAGCTGATCACTTGTCACCATGGTCCACCATATCCATCTTGGGATTTTGAATTAGGAGTGGCTGCAAGTTTTCTTATGATTACTTGTGGCTCTGCCCACCCCATTAGGGATACGAGCGTGATAATTATGTATAGTAGTTGTATTGCGATGAGTAATATAATAATGACTGGTTATGTAATTGTAGTCCACGTGGATATCACTATGAATTGCAAATGTATATTTAATTAGTTCAATTGTCATCATCATTGTATATTGTTGTTATGGATGTTTGTTTTGTATTATTGTCCAGTTTTTCTATTTGTCGTGTCAAACAAAAGTTGAAACAATGTAGAAGAATAATAAGAAAAGATTAAAAAACAACTAAAATGCGTAATTTACAACAAAAGCAGGTCTTTAAAAATAGTGTTATCGAGTTTCTTAAATGCAAAAAGACTATACTAGCTACCTCGCCCCCTGGTGGGCTATGGCCGTAAAACATATCTAAGAACCTTATTTTAAACTTATATAAACACAATGCAAAAAAACTGCATCAAAATCGGTTCAGTAGTTATTGCTACGCTTGGTCGCGTTACGAACAGGTGAAAATGCAACGTAGATTTAAGACGTGTCCAAGAGATCCCCGTGATTTTATGGAATAAATTTTTTGACATTGAATTTCCGAGGGGAAAAAAACTATGCTAGCTGCTGCAGCGCCCCCTGATGGGCTATGAACATAAAACATATCTAAGAACCTTCCCTGACATGAAACCATTAAAATGCAAAAAACCGCATCAAAATCACTTCAGCTGTTTTTGAGAAAAATAGCAACAGACAAACACACAAATAAATAAACATACAACCTTTAGGCCAAACGCATATAACCTCTCCGTTCTATCGTGAGTAAAAAAGAATGCTTATTAATTAATAAACGAGGCCGTCGGGTAAAAACGTAATAAGTAAAAACACCTTTATCAGATTTAGCAACTCATCATCATCAACAGCCCGACTCCTCTTACTCTGTTTTTTATTCATTATATTAAAGCGCTCGTGGCGTAGCTTGCTTAGACGTTCTTGATTGATCGTTGAAGTTAAGCAACGTTGTGCGCGGTCACAATTGGGATTGGTGACCGCAAGTGGCATTACGAGCTGAGCACTTCCGTGCTTCAGAGGGCCCGTTAAATTGTCGGTCCCGGCTTTTAAGTCGTTAAGCCATGACGGAGGCCTCTAGGCGGCCTAAAAACTCCGTCACAAGAGTTTGCTATTAGCTCATACGAACATACATACAATACTCTTCTTTCTTCTCTTATTTATCTCACTTATGCTCTTCTTATTCACCATACTGTATAATATAATATTATTAAGAGGAAAGATTTTTTGTCTTTTTGTTTGTTTGTAACGTATAGGCTCCAAAACTAAGGGACCGATTTCAAAAATTCTTTCACCAATAGAAAGCTACATTATCAGGGACCAGTATAAACTATAATAAATTAGTGACCCGTAAGAAAATTGCAATATTGTAACCCAAGGTAGAAAACCCAAAATAGTTCTTATACTCTGGATAAAAAAGGTTCTTTACGAATCTTTTATCAATTGTTCTAGATTGTTCTACGTTCCAGAGTTCATAGGCCCAGAATCCGAGTAGGTCAATCATCCGAACGGCTAAGCTTCCCACACAGCTGCTGTACAAACAGTGCACACGTGCAGACAAACAAAAAGGTACACATTACACAACGCGAAGAACTCTGTTGCTCATTAAATCCAGGGTCTTAGAAAATGTGATATTAGGACTTATATATAGTTGACTAGCTGTTGCCCGCGACTTCGCGTGTAGTACATTATTTTGTTTTATAATCAATAGTTTTCGCAGCGCACGCCAAAAACTATTTTGGGTAATCTAACTTGGGTTACAATATTGCAATTTTCTTACGGATCCCTAATTTAAAAATAATATATTATAGCCTATACTGGTCCCTGATAATGTAGTTTTCTATTGGTGAAAGAATTTTGGAAATCGGTCCAGTAGTTTCGGAGCCTATTCGTTAAAAACAAACAAAAAACAAAAAAATCTTTCCTCTTTATAATATTAGTATGACTACTAACGTTTAATTTAATAAAAGCTTCAATTATAGACAATCCAAAGCCCTGTTTCGCAAACTGCGGTGGTCATGATGGCTATAAAAATATTAGAAATATGGTCGAATTATACGGCCGACTGAAACTTTCCGAGCTAGCTCCGGCGTTGGGCAACGCGGACATAATGCAACCTATCAAAAGCAACTTGTGACAAATGAGTTATGCTAATTTTATTTAACATTTTAACTAGGTACTTATTTGTAACTTACTTAAAAGGGTTGGGACTGAATTGCTGTAACTTGTTTTATAAATAAGATATAATTGTGAATTGGAAAGGTATTGTTTCGTAAATTATGGTCCTTGTGATTTTAATACGATGCCTTTGATTTTGTCATATGTAGTTTATCATCATCATAATTTCCTTGCCGTTTCCTGCCTTTGTGAGGAAGGCACAACATAATTATAGGTAGGCATTCTTCTTCCATTTACCTCTGTCAGAAATCACTTCAACTCCCACTTACTCATATCACTTTCACACAGTCCATTCATATTTTCTTTGGTGTAACTAATTTATGTGTCTTATTTTAATTATTGTATTTAACTAATAATATAAATAATCAAAAATTATAGCTAGGAGTAATTGCGTTAGATCTATCCATCTAGTTGTGTCACTAGTTCTTTCGAACAAGTGTGGTGAAAGGATGAAAAGTGCATCTCAAAGGTTCCTTTGGTGTACTTGACATATTTTCTAACCTTTTAGGTTCTACCACACGACGAGAGTACTGGTATAGCGCACATAATTTTTGAATATAAAAAATAATTGGTGCACGTTCGGATTTGAACGCATGACCTTAGTATCGACTCCACCTTTACCACTAGACTTATTATAGTAAGTAAACTTGTGTTAGTGACCCAGGCGTTTTGTTAATCTAGCTCGCAAGCTTCCTTCCATAAGTTCAGTAGTAATTCAAGCTTCGAGATACAGACATACAGTCATAAATGCAGAGTTTATGCTTCGGTTTTACAAAATACTAGCAAAACAGTTTACTTCAAAGATGCCCAGTTTCGCGCTTGACCGCGTTTCAACGTGAAATCTTTATAAATAAAGTCGTATATTATCCATCTATCTAAGTATATAAAACTTTAACGTTACTTACTGGCTGACAATCAATGCACAGCCTAAAGCAATAATCCTAGAATCATGAAACTTGCAAGGTATCTACATCCCTCTTATTAGTCTAATAGGTGAAACTATTAAGAAAGGAATTCCCGAAATTCAACTCTTCAAGGACATCATCATCATCATCATCTTCCTGCCCTCATCCCACTCCATGCGGGGTCGGCTCAGCATGGTCCTTGGATCGTGCTGCAGGAGTTTTGGCTAAGGTGTTTTATGACCGGCCGCCTGCGTAACGTCAACCCTCCTTATGAATATTTGCTTATTGTATAACTCTCTTCAAGGACGCAGCGGGAAAATAAAGTTTGTTTGAAAAATACTCACCACTTTGCAAGATATACAAAACTGACTATTTGACAGTTTTCGGCCTAAATCAAATTCTAGAATCATAAAACATGCGACCCATGGTGTTTTTGTAAACAAAAACTTCATCTCGATCAAAGCCGCGGGCGTCTCACTAGTGAACGTATATATCGCATAGCAATAATAGAAGCGAGGCTGTCTATTAATAAGGAGTTTGAACGCCCTTTGCAAGCCGTTATTAAATCGCCACGGGTCAGTTTCATGCAGTAGTAAACCATGCAGAAAAACAAATGCCTTTGATAATAATCCACAGAGTAAATAATCAAAGGCAGATAAACTAAGGCCTTTTACAATCAATAGTAGATGATTTATACAGCGTCAGGAGGCAACTTTTACCTTCACAAACGGGACGCTGTAGTGCCTGGGACGAATTGAGATGGAGTAGGCTTGCCCAGCACCTATTCCATCCTCTCAGCTTAGTCGGCCTTGTCCACAAGAAAGACATGGTCAATACGTATGTTTTCCTTCACCGTTTGAGAGTACTGGTATAGCGCACATAAATTTTTCGCACAGAAAAATCCATTGGTACACGACCGGATTTAAACACACGACCTTAGGATCACTAGGATTACCCACACTAGGATTCCCTTTATTGTGGGTAGCAAAAACTATGAGTACCATGGTATCACAACACCTAGACCCAGAAGAAATATTTGCAAACATTTATTTCGCAGCGGGAATCGAACCCTTCTGCGTCTCAGCCGAGCGATCGCCCGCCACGCCATCGAGGCCGTCGAGATGCTTTACACGAAATGTACCTTTTTGAGGCTCATTTCCAATCCATCACCACTGCCATGATGGATTGGAACTGGAACTAGTGCCGCGGTCTATATAGGTGCTACTTATAGCATCGATATAAATGGCTGGTTACATGTTACACGCCTCCTTCCACGGTAAGCTTCAACATCTGAAGTGTGGCAATGCTATGTTTATGAGGCGATAAATCCCGGTGCTGGTGACTGGTGATTATACACACCATTATTGATGATGATGTTGTTTTGTTGGTGAAACATTGTATTTCAGATTGACAGAATGTTGAAGGAAACCAGAACCAAAGTTTCGTACCCAAAGGGTGGCAACGGAAACCTATTACTAAGCCTCCGCAGCTGTCTGTCCGTCCGTCCGTCTGCCAGCGGGCTGTATCTCATGAACAGTAGGTAGAGAGTTGAAATTTTCACTGTGTGTATTTATATTTATTGCCGCTATAACAACAAATAATAAAAACAAGTACACATGTTGTCTAAATGTTTCTTGCATGGGCTCCGTTACGATGATACAGAACCCTTCGTGTGCGAATACGACTCGCACTTGACCGTTTTTTAATTCTAGTGCAATTACCTCCTTTGCCAAAGGTACCTCCTTTATTCTTTTAGAGTTATGCTTTCTGTTAAGTAAACTGCTTTTATATATAGTCTTTGAAGGCCGAGTAGATCTGGCCATATGTTTAAAGTCAATTGAGTAAACATTCAATCTCATGAGTCTTCCTATCTCTAGACCTTGAAACCCTAATTATTTGTCTCAACCACAGACAACTCATCAGTTAGTTTGGCGGTCGGTATATTGAAACGAGGTCACGTCTGTTTGTCTGTTCCGTGGCTCTACCATGAGTTTTCTCAGACAATACTTGCTGGCAACTAATAAAAAAGAGCAAAGCGCCACAAAACTGAATAGTATTAAATTCAGACTGGACTCCAACTCCTCCCACCTATAGCTTTTACCTCACTCCGTCCATAATTTCTTAGGAAAAGTTGTAGCTACTACAGTTTTTAGCTTTCGTTTTCTTCATTCGCGATCATGCGTCAGGCGCGTGAAATGAGCCTTTGAGACGTTCTTTAAATCCTTTCATAGCATTGGTTTGAAAGGATTGATGGGTAAATAGATAAGTATAGGTATAGTAGTAGGAAAACTCATGGTAGAGCCAATGGGTCTTATATTATATTTATTTAGCATCGAGGGCCAAGGGCCGGGTAAATAGATATAGAGGAGGCTTCCGGCAACCATTGTTTGATCTGATACGCTTTTGAGTTCATGCACTTGGAAAAACAAAAATATAATAGAATTTTTTTTGTTAGAAAATTGTTCACGAATTGCATCCACAGATCCATACAATACAATACAAAATAGTTTATGAAAACCTAAAGTCTAAAGCTTAGGTCTGTATATTGCAAATTTTACGCAATTTTTTTATAAATACAGGCGTTTCTGATGTCACTTTTATGATGAAACTATGTATTCAACTATGCTAAACTAGTTTCCGGCTACGGCTTCGCTCGCGTAGTACCAGGATAAAAAGTAGGCTATACTACATACGTCCAGCACACGTACTATGTATGTTCCAAGTTTCATTCAAATCCGTTCATTGAGGCGTGATTGAGGCATAAACATCGTCACATCCTCACACACTTTCGCATTTATAATATTAGTAATGTGGTGTTAAATAAACTGATAGGATTGATATAATATAGATATGAGTAGGTACTCAATTATATTCTCTTAAGCACTGCCATTTGAAAAAGTAACCCAAAATAATAAATCGTCTGACAGAGTAAGTAAGTACACTTGTAGTTGCGTGGAAATGTTGCGACTGGCGCTCGCTCTATAAAAATCTACGTATAGTACCTTCTACCTACGTTCCTTCAATATTGGAATAAAGAAATTGAGTTTTTGAGTATTGTTTGTTTTGGGAACTGGAAATAAATGTAATAATAGAAAGATATGTTTTCATTGAACCAAAAAGAAATTGAAAACAATTTTTCCATTGAGGTCACATTTCTATAAGCAGATTTTTCCGCCCGTCTTCCTTCGTAAAAAGTCCAATTATTATAGTATCGGCCTGCGACTTCGCTCGCGTTGTACCTACCTAGATCGAAAGTTACAGCCAAATCCGATCAGCCATTACAGATATGAACGGAAACAAACACACTCACACACTAATTTTGTAACACACAAACTTTCGCATTAATAAATATTAGTGTGATGTACACTTTATGACTAGACTAGCTTTGCTCGCGTGGTACTCGGATAAAAAATAGCCTAAGTATAATATGTTAACCCAGCACATTTACTATGATTATTCCAAGTTTCATTCAAATCCGTTTAGGCATGATTGAGGCACAAACATACAAACATTCTCACAAACTTTCACATTTATAATATTGTAGGACACGTACCTACGTCATATGGTTTTGTGACAAATAACATTATGCAAATTAAAATGTCACCGATGTAGACCAGACAATATTATTGTATAGATTTAAAATAGATGTAAAATACCTAAAATTTGATGCTTTTGGTTGAAAAAGTAACTCTTAAAAACAGCTATAGAAAGAGAGATTTTTTCGCCATTTGATAAACTCGCAGCCATTACTAAAATAATAGAAGAAAGATATCCTCAATTTGGAGATAAAGCGAAGTGTTCGTGAATTACGACCGCTTTAAAACGGCAAAATAAATTAAAATATACTTTATGGTTTATCGAATTGTTCAAAATCTCAGTTGGGCTGTTGCGTGAAACGTAACCACATATCATGTCCGTATACCTAACGGGGTAGGCAGAGCCACAAGTCATAAGAAAACTTGCAGCCACTCTTGATTCAAAGTCCCAAGATGGATATGGTGAACCATAGTGACAGGTGATCAGCCCATATCCCATATCTCCATCATGTTGGAGAGGATACTATACCTTAGTTGACTTTTACGACATGCTCAGGGTGAGAAGCAGCTGGACGCATTCTATGAGCTTTTTTTTACTCCAAGTCCAGCAGAGAAATAAGTAGTACGCCTCGGCAATATTCGTGCTTTGTATGAAAAACGAATTTGCCCAATTAGGCAACTATAGTCAACTAATAACGGGACCAATCCTTTATTAGTATCTACATAGTTATTGTAACATCTTTTTATTACATAATCATCATCGCGTTAGTTCGTATTTCAGAAGATAGACTAAAATTGCCGAGGCGCAAAATATTTGTACTAAAACTTGTATCAGTCATTTGGCTCCCATAGTACAAGCTTCGCTTAGCTTGGCGCTGTGTCATCATCATGTCTGCCAATATTTATATTTATTTATTGACCACTGCTATTTGACGGTACGAGTTTTACAAAAAAGGGTTAAAGCATTTGGAATGACCGCTCGAGGGGATCACGTCCCGAAAGGTCCGCTCCGGGCAATTCCTCCGAAACCGGCCGCTTACCCGGATCCTCCAAATCCCCCAGGAACTGCCTTTTTATCCGGTACCTCCTGGGTGGAACTACATCTCCGGATATCGGGCGTGATGGGAATCCATTGTGAAATTTCCATTGAGAATAAAATATTATAACTCTTCTAAAATCATAGATTTTTTAATGTCCTGCCCGAACTCACATTAGGCACCTAACCTAAAATCCTACTAATAGGTATTATAAATGCGAAAGTTTGTATGTGTGAATGTTACCACGTATCCCCATAACTACTAAACCTATTTTAATGAAATTTAGAATGTTAATAGTTTAGGTTCTGGAATAATAAATAGAATAATTAAATATTCGAAAATCAACCCCTATGTGGGTTAAATAGAGTGGTAAAGTTTCTATTGAAAGTTTTATTCTATGTTTCGATTCGCACAAAACTTTAAAATAAAGATTGAAATGTGTATTTTTCTTTCAAAAAAAAACACCACGCGAGCGAAGACGCGCGGTTGAACTAGTAATAATATATCGTGGTGTCAAAGAGAGTCAGTACTGAAGCGTGCAATGATATGTGTGTGGTCTTTTATACCTTTTACCGGTTTGCTATTCAATCAATGTGCGAAGACATATTGGTAGCTTTATGTAAAAGATTTTTTAGTAAACCTTCCGGCTTGTGCTCTCCATCTACATAGTTTGTGACGTTAACATCTGAAAGCCATTTTATAGTATTGACTGGTTGTATGTATCTACAAATCAGGGTCCAATTCCAAGGTCTATTGCATGTATAAACAAAATAAATAAATAATAAATAACACCCAACAGTCATATACATAGTCCTGACCCCACACTAGGATTCCCTGTATCGTGGGTATCAGAAACTACGAGTACCATGGTACCACAACACCCAGACCCGGAAGATATATTTACAGAACATGTAAACGTTTCTTCCGCAGCGGGAATCGAACCCGCGCCTCTTGCGTCTCTGCCGAGCAACCGCCCGACGCCACCGAGGCCGTCAGTAAAAAAATCAATGTTCGCCTACGTTTTTTTCTTTACTCATAGTCCAGCAGAGTAGTATATTTTAAGGTGGAATTATGATGTGGAATCTGATTGAATCGTACGTTTTCAGCGCGCACTAATTCAACTCAATACATTGTCGGCCGTCGCAAATGTATCGCAGAATATTCAAATTCTAGGACACGGAACGTTTCGGAATTATCAGTATTTATTATTACGTTACTTTACTTTCAGTGATGAGGTTGGGCCAGATGGTTTGAGTTGTTTGGAAAAAATGCCTAACAATAACGAACTAACAGAGAATTAGAAACTTACTAAAACTGGTCAAGTGCGAGGCGAATGAGTTATAATAAAACTGGTTAAGTGCGAGCACACGAAGGGTTCTATAAATGTTTCTTGTGTGTGCCCCGCTTTTCTTCTTCTATTTTATTTTCATTATTTGTTGTTATAAGAGAAGATGAGGTGTAATAGGCTAGCGTGGTATGGGCATTTTATGCGGAGAGAAGTTAGTCGTGTTACAAGGCGAGTGATGAATATGAGTGTGGATGGATATACCGCTAGAGGAAGGCCAAGGAAGAGATGGATGGATTGTGTGAAAGAGAATATGCGTGTGAAAGGAGTGAGTACTGAGATGACGAGTTATAGGAGAAAATGGAGGAGAGAAACATGGTGTGCCGACCCCACCTAGTGGGATAAGGGCAGGAAAATGATGATGATGATTTGTTGTTATAAAAAACTAAGGCCTTATACTATAGAAGATGATTTTTACAGCGTCAGGAGTTTATGGCAGCAATAGAAATACACACTCCATGAAAATTTCAACCCTACCTGTTACGGTTCATGAGATGGACGCGCAGACGGACGGACGGACAGACGAACTGCAAATCTTTCTTATGGCTCTAGGTCTCAGGTAGCTTCTGATACTCGCAACTCAGGGATACGGTCAGTATTGTATAGGTATGATGTGACGGTGTTTTATTATTTGTTTATTATTTAAAAGTGTTATTTTGATCTGAAGCAAACATCTTATTAAAATACAAATAAATCAATTAAATATGACTGGATCGTAAATAAATGAACCGTTCTTGCGTAAAATAATCAAGTTTTGGTTCACGTCTATAATTAATTCATGCGCTTAACCACTGGTTATGAGAAAAACATACTAAAATTAAATCGAGCTCATTAAACATGCAAATTGGAAATGTTTAGTCTGGTTTAGTAGAACTGGTTTCATGCAACCGTTACACTAAAATATTGATTTAACGACGTGTCATGGAAGTAATAAAATAATTTCTAAGAGGACGACGATCTGGCGCGGTTTTTAAATTGATTTCCCGCTTGAGCAAGTAGCACCAGACAACAAAGATATGGTAAAAAGTAAGTAAGTAAGTTCGTATGAGCTAGTGGCCAACTCTTGCGATGGAGTTTTTACGTCGCCTGCAGGCCTCCGTCGTGGCCTGACGACTTAAAAGCCGGGACCCTCCGAACCACAAAAACGCTCAGCTCGTAATGCCACTTGCGGTCAACTTGTGACCGCGCACAACGTTGCCTAACTTCAACGATCAATCAAGAACGTCTAAGCAAGCTACGCCACGAGCGCTTCAAGGATATGGTAACATTCTGATTACTGTTTTCCTATTAAAGTTGTACTACTACTATTCCAATAAAGTGACAATAAGGTTTTTAAAAAAAATGTCTAAAATTACGAAGACAATTCTTAATTTATCAATATTCCTTGAAAAACAAACATTGCAGTATAAAAAAGAATATCATTAGTGGCTAACTATCAGTGGTAACTATTAAACATGTTATTACAAGAGTGTCTGTAGAATTAAATAAAGAAGATGGGCAAAAACTGACGCCTCAATGTCAAGTGGGCTATCTGTTGCAGACTCTTTGCTCTGATTTATCCCAGACCACATTATATAGGTCAGCCGATCGTGATCTGCCCACGCTTATAAAATTACCACTTAAATTATCACTAACACCGGCCTATTTAGACTAACACAATTTTTTTTAATGTAATTAATTGTAATCAGTCGAAACTGGTTCGCGGTGACTCTGAGTAATGTTCAAGAGAATTTGTAATGTTTTTAAAACAAAATAGTTCTGATTTTTGAGATCACCTGAATTTGCGTCCCACTAATCACATTCATTGGTTTATTTTACTCTTTAAAAGCGGAACCATTTAACCACTACCTACTGAATTTTAAGAAGTGACCCTTTGTTTTTTGGTCCGAATTTTGCCCTCCCTCCTTTTCGTTACGCGGTTTTAGACACCGATTTTTGTGATTGTCAGTTATGGCAGGATAGTAAAAATAACAATCATGAAGCGTTTTTAACAGAACCTTAATGGAAAGCCTATCCGAGAAACCGACATAAATGAATGTATTTCCTTATTGCCTATTTATCTTCATAGTCTGTGAGCCGTAGGTCGGCGCGCCCTCCGTCACAATTGAGAAAAACATATTGTCTAACTAATTGGCTGTAAACAGCGTTTCGTGGGCGGAACACTTGTTTCATGTTGCTAAATTAAATTTACACATACTCATACACCTTTGCCAGGTCATATCGAAGAACAGATAATCGTTGGGAGATTAAAGGTCCTCGAAACGCAGGCTACGGACCGCGAAACGAAGTGGACGGCCCCCCACCCGATGAACCGATAACATTGTACTGGCACGACCTTTAAATAAATACTAGTGGACATTTCACACAGCTATACATCCCCCTCAAACTAAGCAAAGCTTGTGCTATGGGAACCAGATGGCTGATATAATACTTATAGAGGTAGGTACTTTTGATTTGAGAAATACATACTTATAATATACAATAGTTGTTGCCCGTGACATCGTTTACATTGAATATGATTTTCAGGATTTAAACTTGATAAAAAAAAATATGGAGTGCAAAAAGCGCGGTCACCCATCCTAGTATTGACCGCGCCCGGCGATGCTTAACATTTGTTATATTTGTTATCTAGGTATCCCATATAAACTTTTATCCTTTATTTCACTTCACTCCCTCTATGAGTATTTAAAAATGTCCTTCTCCAGGTTACAATCTATCTTGCCAAATTTCATCAAAAGCTGTTAAGCAGTTTAGGCGTGAAAAGGTAACAGAAAGAAAGAGTTACTTTCGCATTTATAATATTAGTATTATAGTAATATTTATAATATTACTACAACCAGACCCAGAAGAAATATTCATTAATATAAATATTACGATAGAGAGATTCAAAAATACATCTAAATCAAAAGTTCAATCGTGTTTAAAAATCTGTGTAATCAAAATTCTTAAATCGTTTATGTTCAAGCGTAGGTGTTATTGGCATTTTAATTATAACATTGATTGGCCGATTTGATTGGTACAAGTTTGCCAAACATTTTCTCGACAATACCACTTCCTGTGGCGAGATTATAATGAAAAACAAGTGAAGAATGTACTGACGTAGGCGAGGAACGCATGACGCTATCCCTGGAGTCACCAGGAGTATTGGGAAAGCTGGATAAATTTTAAATAAATATTTGTGGACATTTCACACAGCGCCATCTAGCCTCAAGCTATGGACACCAGATGGCTGATATAATACTTATATACTTTTATTTTTTATAAATACACACTTATAATAAGTACAATAATACTACAACACCCAGACCCGAGATAAATATTTGCAGAACTTACAAACATTTCTCCCATAGCGGAAATCGAACCCGCGCCAGCGAAGCGGAAAGTCTCAAGTCTCAGTTTGTTGACAGTTTTTGATGAAAATCTGTCAAAAACTCGTCACATGAGACGAGCTCAACTCTGAGATGCGTTTGAGTATTCGGGGGTTATTTACTTAAAAGGAGTTTAGTAATATTAGAGATTTTAAGATTATTTGTAGGTATTTATTACCCGTCTACTAAGTAGGTAATAGTCGTGTAATTAGTTATTCAATCCAGTGTGGTGAAAGGATTTAAAGTGTGCCTTAAAAGCTCTTTTCATGCACTTGACATACATACATACATATTATCACGCCCGTATCCCTAATGGGGTGGGCAGAGCCACAAGTAAATATAAAAAAACTTGCAGCCACTTCTGATTTAGTACTAAGATAGATATGGTGAACCATGGTGACAGGTGATCAGCCCATCGCCCATATAAGTGGTCCATCATGTTGGAGAGGATACTATACCTTAGTCGACTTTTACGACATGCTCGGGGAGAGAAGCAGCTGGACCCATTCTATGCTTTTTCTTTACTTCCAGTCCAGCAGAGAAGTAACTGACATATTTAAAAAAAATATATTATCCGCAGTAAAAGCAGAAGCGTGGTCACCAGACACAGGGAATTGGCCGACGTCCGTGACACGTTATTTACGAGAGAGCCACACGAGCCGTTATGTCGTTATTTCTGTCGTTATATCGATACGGAGGTGTTCGCCGTTATTATAATATCAAGCGTTTCAGAAGAAAAAGCTATTAGCAATTATATTGGGCAGAATAACCCTTAGGTAACCTTTAGTTCGGCTGTTATTATTTATTACAATGTTAGCTTTTCTACTTTTTTTTCTTATAGTCAAAACGAATATAGTGGACGACCTCTTTGGTGTGGCGGGCGAGTGCTCGGCTGAGACGCAAGAGGCGCGGGTTCGATTCCCGCTACGGAAGAAATGTTTGCATGCTCTGATTTATATCTTCCGGGTCTGGATGTTGTAATATCATGGATTATAAATAAATGTATTTACAAAAGAAAAGTATATAAAGTATTCTATCAGCCATCTGGTTCCCATAGTACAAGCTTTGCTTAGTTTGGGGCTAGATGGCGCTGTGTGAAATGTCCACAAATATTTATTTATTTAAACCCATGGGCCGAGGATGGATGAGACTAACACAGAACCGTGATGGATGCCACAAACAGTGGGAGGACCATGCCCAGTAGTGGGCAAAGCCGAGCTGTGGATGATAATGATGATGAAAGGAAACAAATGAACGCACGTTGACTTTTGTTTTAATTTTGGCAGATGCCAAACGGTAGAGAGCAAATGCGTATAAAAAACGTTATGTATGTTATTGTCTATGGTAATTACCTTGAAAGTAGCGCGATTGGGGCCCAGTTATATATAAAAGTCAAGTAATTTATCTATTCCAAGGGATTTATAGTTGGCTTAATCCCGTACTAATCTCAAACTAGAACACAAATATGAGACAATGAACTCGACACGAATGAGCCGAATACAAATAGATATAAACAATATAATAAATTACCTCGCGACAATTTAATCTGTTCAATGAATTTAGAAAAAAAAACAATATAAATCTAAAAGTTGTTTGTATGTTTATCGATTTAGATGAAACTTGGAATATGCATCGTTCGTGAAATAATATTTAGGCTTTTATCCGGGTACAAAGCTTTTTAATTAGACGTTTTTCGATTCGACGGCAGAAATGTTTGAATGTTCTGTAAATATTTCTTTCGAATCTTGATCTAGTGGTATGGTATTTGTGGTATTTGGTATATTTGATATTTTTTGATTAAGAATTTTGACGTTTTTAATTATTTTTTTATTCTCATTTGATAATTTGACATTTAGACTACACAATTTTATTTTCATTGTATAAGTTTCGTACGCTGTTAAACAAAACATGGTTGTACCTCATTTTTTTTTACTAACACCATTTCTTATAAAATACCTGTGTTTGCGAATAAAGTGATTGATTGATTGATTGGTACTCGTAGTTTCTGATATCAAAGGGAATCCTAGTGTAGGGTCAGAACTATGTGACTGTTGGCTGTTTTTATTATGTTACGAATACGGCATGCCTAGGACGCTTAAGAATGGAGGGAGGCATGTCGTGCCGATAGTGTGCGCCGGGCCTAAGTCTAAGCTTTCGTTCGTGTGCGGTGTCAGTCAAACAGTCGCTTCTCAACTCATTTTAATACAGATTTTTGTGTAGTTCTTTTAGACACGTAAAACGCGCTATAAGCTCAATTTTATGGTTTTGTTTGAGGAAGTCTCTCTGTAATAAATGTCAGACAATCGACGACCATCGTTGACTTGTTTATTCTTTTGTTTTTTTCGAGAGTTTTATTTTAAACCGGTTTGTGTAACTCATCCACGTGGATCCCTGTCTCTTTGTTATTTCAAATTCTCTTTGTTTTGTGTCACGAGTTTCAATGACCACTGATGCCTGATTCCAATATCCTAGAGCACTGGTGGTCTTTCGATCCTAATATCGGGTTCAAATCCGGTCGCGAACCAATGGATATTTCAGTTCGAAAAATGTACGTGCGCTATTGCCAATACTCCCAAACGGTGAAGGAAAAATCGTGAGAAAACCGGCATGTCGTAGATCCTAATAAAGTTCGAAAGTATGTGTCGAACGAATCCATGAAAAGAGACTTCGTGGCGCATTTAAAATCTTTTCATCACGCTCTGTACTGATCGTACCAGTGCTCTCAGACATTTATATATAAAGGGTATGTAGGTACATGTCATGACGTTAGTGGATACTACAAGGGTCTTGAATACGGAAGATGCTCTTGCCAAGTAATTCTGATTTATCTGCGTAGGTACAAAAACTCTCGTAAACTACCCAAAGTACCAGAATGTTGGCGCCAAGGGCCGGCCCAATGTCGTTTTATTTATAATCGGAAATCATCTGTATTTTATTTAATATTTCATATCATTGATGACCTCAACATGAGGCAAGCGGTTAAGTATCAGTTACAAAATCGCTAGAGTCATAATCTTTTTAGGGTTCCGTACCCGAAGAGTGCCAAAGAGACCCTATAACTAAGCCATCGCTGTCCGTCTGTCAGCGGGCTGTATCTCAGAAACTGTAATAGATAGAGAGATAGAGTTGAAATTTTCACAGAGTGTGTTTTTATTGTCGCTATATCAACAAGTAAACGGGGGCCCTATACAAAAAATATTTATATACATGTATTAGTGATGGTACGAAACCCTTCGTGTGTGAATTCGTTACAATTTAAACATTACCTATTTTCTTTTTTTCTTTCCTGATAGCATAGCGGTTTTAGTATCGATTATCTACTATAAATATTATAAATCCAAAAGTTTGTATTAAGATATTAAAAGCTACTTTTTATCTATATACAACGCGCGCGAAGCCACGGTACACAGCTAGTTGCTACATAAAAAAATACATATAAAGAATATATATATGTTTCTACATACATACATTCATATTACCACGCACGTATCTATAATGGGGTGGGCAAAGCCACAAGTAATTATAAGAAAACTTGCAGCCACTCCTGATTCTAAGTCCCAAGAAGAAAAACATGTTGATAGGAGATCAGCCCATCGTTCATATCGGTCCATCGTGTTGGAGAGTTTTTAATAAATGTTAAAATGTAAAAAAGCTAACAAAGTAGGAATAAGCACAATTTTTTATCGTATCTCAAACTTGGAGCTTTTGAAGTAAACATTTTTTACTTCTCTGACTTCCTGTTTATCATAGAAAAATATTTATGGAGCTCGATATAAAAGCGGCCACGTTTTATGTTTTGTTAAATTTTTTTATGTTAAAACGAGAGTGATGTGCAAAGTTTTAATGGTGGATGTTGTTAAATTTTCACAATTTCTGGGCACTTAAGTTATTTTTAAGTTATTCATCCCATGACATTGTTGTCATCAACATAAAATGTTACTCTATTAAAAGTTTCAGTGTTTTTAGGGCATTTTTATTATGTTCTTAAATTCTTTTCCAAATTAAACTAATTTAACTTCTTCTTTTATTACACAGCTAGTGGAAAGCCCCGCTACTTTTGCCGCGACGAATTTTTATACCAACTTCATTTTCCCTCTGCATCCTCTAAGAGTAACATTTCAGGAATTCTTTTCTTACTGCACTTCTTACTGAAGCGCTCGTGGCGTAGCTTGCTTAGACATTCTTGATTGATCGATGAAGTTAAGCAACGTTGCGCGCGGTCACAATTGGGATGGGTGACCGTAAGTGGCATTACGAGCGTTTTCGTGCTTCGGAGGGCACGTTAAATGTCGGTCCCAGCTTTTCAGTCGTTAAGCTATGACGGAGGCTTTTAGGCGGCCTAAAAACTCCGTCACAAGAGCTGGGCACTAGCTCATACGAACTTACTTGATGGACGCCTACAACATAATAGGAATATACCCTCCAAGTTTTATGCTTCTAGGTCTGGTTTAGTGTGCGTTGATTGTTTGTCAGTCAGTACCGTAAGAGTTTTGTGTATATAGATAATGAAGCAAATATTTTTTAGACTTTGTCGTAAAATTTACCTTCGAAATTGCCACGAGCACGAAACGTAATAGGAAATAGCTCATCCACTAAATCTAGGTAATTTCATATAACACGATTACCTACATTAGTGGTAAGGAACATTAACGTCAGAAATGCGTCAGAATTACGAGTGAGGTCGTTATTTTAGAGTTAATCCGTTTTTATTCTTAAGGCATTTACTCAAATGATGCATATGATTTTAAATATTTGATTAAATATTACAATCTATAAAAGTCTGTAATGTGCTATTTTGTGTGATAATAAAGTGAAACTGATTGGTTGATGTATGTCGGAATGAAAATTATTTTTGAAACGAAATCTCTTAAATATATCAAAAATATAGATAAATCTATGTAGTAGGTATGATGTGACTTCTGGGTGGGTTTTAGGTATTTAAAGGCAATGCAACAATATTCGTGACTAGCTCTTTCGAACCAGTGTGGTGAAAGGAATAAAGTGAGCCTCAAATAGACTCCTTTCTTGAACTTAAATTAATGCTTACTTAAACTACCCTTCAGACTGAAACCCACTCTTGGAGTTTATTAAATTATGTAGAAAAAAAATAGTAACAATATAACCATCATACCTGCCCAATAGCAAGGTGTAAGGTAGGCTTGTCGCCTTTCTAATTGGAAAATTATACACACATACCTATTACGACCGTATCCCTAATGGGATGGGCAGAACTACAAGTTCATTAAAAAACTTACAGCCACTCCTCAAAGTCCCAAGATGGATTTGGTGAATCAAGATAAGGTGATCAGCTCATGTTGGATGATACTATCCCTTAGTCGACTTTTACGACATGCTCGGGGAGAGATGCAGCTGGACGTATTCTACGTTTTTTTAAGTCTAGCAGAGAAGGAAAATTGTGAAAAGTACCAATCTTAGGGTCAGAAGGCGAGGGTTGCTTCTACAATTTTATTTCATCAATATTTACTTTATATATCAACTTTCGCCCACGTACATAATTTCATCCGAAGCGAATTTCCACCTCATTCAGTATGCTCACCTTCATCAGGTGTCGCATCTACTATTCAGTGCTTTCACACGAGAGTAAAAGGTTCGTTGACCCCGTCAGTTCAGAGTGACATTATGGTAACTTCAGAAAGTCGGTCAGTCGAACACGTGACTCTGAAATCACATGAAAACGGTTGTATTTTTGCTCTTATATAATACTATTAGCTGTTGCCGGCGACTTCGTACGCGTTAGATTTCAAACCGAGTTACAAGCCATTCGCACCGCCCGTTAAAAAGTACCCATACAAATTTTGACACCCATTTTAGCCCTTATTAAGTGTTGTTTTGAAAAATCCTGAAACACGTGTCCATTTATTTTGCATTTACAGTATCCGAACTGAGTTTCAAGCAAATCGCACCACGCGCTAAAAAGTTCCATACAAACGTTTTACCCCTTTTCACCCCTTTAGGGGTTGAATTTCGAAAAATCCCGCTTTAGTGGGTGGTTTTGCTATAAAAGGAAGCTACCTTCCAAGCTTCAGCGGTTTCGGCTCGGCTATGATGAATCAGTCAGTCAGTCACGTTAATAATCACTTTTATAGGTATAGATAGATAGTTAGAAGATAAATTCACCATTTAAACTAAACGGCGTTTACTCGCCGTCAGCCTTGAACTCAGCTTAGAGCTAAACGGTGAAATCGGCCCAAAATATAAACGATTTGTGACTGCCAAATTCATCATCATCATGATCAACGGCTCGACTTCACTCGCTGGTCATAGGGCTCTGTTTGTGTCATCCTTCATCGCTTTTTGTGCTATTATTGTCCAAGTCACAGTGAATCGAAAGAACTAAGGCCTTTTATCATCTGTAGTAGATGATTTATACAGCGTCAGGAGGCAACTTTTACCTTCACTAACGGGACGCTTTAGTGCCCGGGACAAATTAAGATGGAGTAGGCTTGGAATTAAATTAGAATAGAAAGAACCACATCAAAAAAATGTCACGTGATGGTTTATTCATAATTTCATTTGCGAGGCCCGGTTAAGTTAATTAGTAAGTTTTACCCGCGAGACCTCAGTAATAACTAAGTTCCATAATTAGTTACTAACCGTATTTCCGGTTTAATTTGTGTAGTAAAAGTTGTGAAGGTTATTTTACATCACAAGGCTCTGGGTTGGTTGCTAACCTAGTTATGATAAAACTAATTTAAATCTGCTACTACTTATCATGTCACTATTTATTTCAAACCAGTGTGACGAAAGGAATTTAAATTTGAGGTTTAAGTTGGCGGCCTTGGTAGTAGCCCCGCTTTTCGATCCTAAGATCGCGGGTTCAAATCTGATCGTACGCCAATGGATTTTGCTGTTCGAAAATTGTATATGCGCTATGCCAGTACTCTTAAACGGTGAAGGAAAACATCGTGAGAAAATCTGCATGTCGTGGAAATGTGTCAAGTGCATAGGAGACTTTAAGTTCGAAAAAACTAGTGACACGAATAGTATATACATACATATATATTATCACGCCCGTATCCCTGATGGGGTGGGTAAAGCCACAAGTAATCATAAGAAAACTTGCAGCCACTCCCGGTTCCAAGTCCTAAGATGGATATGATGAACCATGGTGATAGGTGATCAGTATAATGCTCATAATGTTCAATTTCCCTAATATTAAACTGATATACATATTGGCTTTTCTAACATATAGAAAAAATACTATTACATTAATAGTTTGAATTTGTAACATTTGTCGTAATTTTAACTTTATTTTGTAATTTTCTAATGTACTGATTGCCATAAGTTCATAGTAAGTAAGCTAGTTATGAGCTAGTGACCAACTCTTGTGACTGAGTTTCTAGGCCGCCTAAAGGCCTCCGTCGTGGCTCAACGACTTAAAAGCCGGGGCCCTCCGAAGCACGGAACATAAGTTCATAAAATAAATTAAACAGAAAAACTGATGATTTGAAGCTTTCTCCATTAAGGTGGTAACTGGGCAACAATATGAACGCTTAGTGACTGTGCAAGTAGATTGTATCACAAAACCTAGCTAATGACATCACGAAGAGTTACCTCACTGTGACGTCAGAGTTGTATAACCACAGAGTATAACCGCTGTCATTAGTACTGAACCCTTTCGAACAGAAGCGCTAGTTGATAGGTACACGAGTCATTGTTGGCTAAGGTTGGCCATGAGACTGAAGGACTTTGGGACAGAAAATAAATAACAACCTACAGTCACATAGTCCTGACCCCACACTAGGATTCCCTGTGTCGTGGGTATCAGAAACTACGAGTACCATGGTACCACAACACCCAGACCCGGAAAAAATATTTACAGAACATGCAAACATTTCTTCCGCAGCGGGAATCAAACCCGCGCCTCTTGCGTCTCTGCCGAGCAATCACCCGCCACGCCACCGAGGCCGTCAACGCAACGAAATGAACGTCAAGATGAAACGAAGGAATACCTACTTACTCGTGTCACTGGTGCGAGAAAAATAAGTTCGCATTTGCTTGTGGCCTCTTGTGACGGAGTTTTCAGGCCGCCTAAAGGCCTCTGTCGTGGCTTAACGACTTCAAAGCCGGGACCGACAATTGAACGTGCCATCCGAAGCATGGAAGCGCTCAGCTCGTAATGCCACTTGCGGTCACCCATCCCAATTGTGAGCGCGCACAGCGTTGCTTAACTTCAACGATCAATCAAGAACGTCTAAGCAAGCTACGCCATGAGCGCTTCAAGTTCGAGTAAAAACTAGTGACAGTGGTGAAATGAATGAACTTTCGCGACTTGACACATTTCGAACTTAGGCTCTACAATGGTTTATTTTTCTTCATCAAAATCATTTCTTAACATCTTAAATCTACGTTGACTCGACAGTACTGGACGATAAATTAATAGAGCACGACCGAATTCAAACCTATGACCTCAGGATCGAAAGACGGAAGCACTACCATTGTACGCTTACCAACAGTGTTCTCAACTAATAGCTACTATGAAGACCTCGGTACCACGACGCCCAGACCCAGAATTAGTCCCTCCGCGGAAATCGAATCCACACACGTCACAGCTGAACTGCTCGTCACGGGGCTACGTGATACTTATGTTCATTATCAGTTTGAAAACAGCAATTTTTGTCTACGCCCTGCTGATATAATTATTCAAAAGTCCATTTTCATTAGACATGAATACCTGCCGCGCCTCGGCAAGATTAATGACAGTCCCAATTACGCGGGAGCCGTGGTCACCCTACCCATTACATTGCGTTCATTTTATTGTTATGAAACTCAGAATGTTATTTAGTTTAATATGCTTATGTACGTGATACGTAATTTTACAATTTTAAAGGGAAATAAGCGCTTTGTTTTTCAAAGCTCGTATCCCTAACGGGGTGGGCAGAGCCACAAGTAATCATAAGAAAGCTAGCAGCCACTCCTGATCCAAGGGTTCCAAGATGGATATGATGAACAATGGTGACAGGTGATCAGATCATAGTCCATCATGTTTGAGAGGATACTACTCCTTAGTCGAATTTTACGACATGCTCGGGGAGAGAAGCAGCTGGACGCATTCTTTGTTTTTTTTTTACTCCCAGTCCAGCAGAGAAGTATAAAAAGTCACAAACAAGTTACGAATATTACTTTGTACTTCAAGCGACATAAAAAAAAAGTTAGGTTTTTATTGAGTCAACTACCTAGAACTTACGAGGTCGTGTAAACCTTATAGGTACCTACCATGCTATCGCTGGCACATCACCCTGGTCTGGATTGAAATTAGTGTACCAATCTGTATACAATACACTGACCCAGTCTCATATCAGCGATTGCTGGCCTCCTATAATCCCAGCCTTGTATTATTGCGAGCCGAATTAAAATTACACATCTGAATACTAGACCTTACTTCGCAGTCTTACGGTTCAATTTCCCTCGGAGCCGAGCGCAAGTGACACCCGCTCGGGTAAGATCGTGCGCGCTCGCGGGTCATCGACCCGACCTAGATGCGCGCGCGCTGTTGCTAGGCGAACCTTTATGGATGTCGCGGGGAATTAGGAAAACCGCCGTTTGGGGATGTGGCTAGGTTTATGGCAATAATAAAAATCAGGAGTAATAATTAAATAGTAAGGGGTTCTTTTTTCAAGTGATATCTTTCATATGCAAGGGAGTCTTTAGAAGTGAAATTATAAAATATTAGAGGATAGTGTGGCTATGTAAGTTTGATAGTAGATAAATGGATTTTTGTGTTTATTTATGTATCTTTTCTTTTAAATATGCATGTGTTTTGCTTTTTCTTGTAAAAAGTTGTATTATTATGAGTATAATTATGTTATTTTAAATAGACCGTTGAACCAAAAAAATGACTGTATAAAGTAGATCTGTAATTGGCCGTAAGTTACAGTTATATTACAAAATACTATTTACTATATTTTTAGAAGGGCTGTGGACCTTGTGAAATAAATAAATATATAAATAAACTTGAGTTTGTCGATTTGTGCAATTGTCTTACGCCATCGACAGCACTCAACACTATAAACAAGATTTAGTTCATTCATCATCATCAGCCTATAGCAGTCCAGTGCTGGACATAGGCCTCCCCTAATGAGCGCCATCGCGCCCTATCTTTGGCTTGACGCATCCAGTTTAGTTTATTAAAAGATATTTTTGATATCTTTGCCAGTGACCGGGAAAAGAAGTGTAGTCCGATGCTCCAACTCCACCTGACATTGACATCGTAAAGGTTGCGAGTGGTCGGTGAGGCTATGTCCAGCAGTGGACTTTTTGAGACTACACTCGTTTTTATATTATTTCATTTTTAGCCTACGTTGTCTTACTGCAGGGCAAAGTCTTTCCTCCCTTTTTTCCAGCGTTTTCCATCCCTTGTCACAATGGGCCAGTCTGGAAGATACAGATCCAACTCGTCCCACCATCTCCGTATCGACTTGTTAATTATATCATCATTTTCTTGCTATTATGTCTATTTAGTAAATTACCGATTGTGCAATTTAATTAATTATCACGACAGAGTTAGTGACACACTTTGTTTATTTTTCACTCTGAAAAAGAAGAGATTTTCTTTTTTTTTTAAATAGGAAGTGATTTCTTAATTTATGGTAAAATCCTAATAATCCTAGTTTAGTATGTAACTGCGACAGTGCCGATTCTATTAGTACGTAGTTGAGTTTCGGATAAACGTGGTAGATGGAGGTGGTGAGTGGTGGCTGCCGAATGAACGATAACAAGCAACTTACTTCTTGGCCCTTGAAGCAGCTTCTGACATTTAGCAACATTGTAAAAGGTGGGGCAGAAGTAATGAACCTCTTTGTAAAATTCGTTGCTTGACCTGAGGTGGTGTAGAAAGTGGAGGGAGGGGGGGCGGGGTCTCATTGTGACTGTCTGTTCCATCACACCGTTTATTCATTTTTTTTACTTCCTGCTAATCATGTTTATCATACTTAATATTATAATGAGGAAAGATTTTTTGTTTTTTTTGTTTGTTTGTAACGAATAGGCTCCGAAACTACTGGACCGATTTCAAAAATTCTGTCACCAATAGAAAGCTACATTATCAGGGACCAGTATAGGCTATAATATATTTTCAAAAAAATTAGGGATTCGTAAGAAAATTGCAATATTGTAACCCAAGGTAGAAAACCCAAATAGTTTTTGGCGTGCGCTGCGAAACTATTGATTATAGTACAAAATAATGTACTACATGCGAACGAACTCACTAGTTCTTTCGAACCAGTGTGATGCGAGAGTTTAAAGGTGTGCTTCAAAGGCCTTTTCGTGCATACCATGCTTTCTTTATTAATTTCTACGACATTCCAGGTATCCTCACCGTTTGAGAGTAGGTACTGATATAGCGCACATACACTTTTCAAACAGAGAAATACATGGAAAACATCGTGAGGAAACCGGCATGTCGTAGAACCTAATAAGTTCGAAAACATGGTGTCAAGTGCATTTGAGGCGCACTTTAAATCCTTTCACTACACTGATGACCATAGCAAAGCCAATAGTAAAGCAAAGCAATACCATAGCAAAGTTGTTTTCTTGAAAAAAAAAACGTATTGTGCTTTTTACAGATAACAATCAAATGTTGCTACGATAATTAACTTTCTGTCGTCCGATAATAGAATATTCTGACCGAATATTTCAATATATTTCCTCACGAAGTGGTTATAAATAATAAGAAACAAACACCTCAATACAACATAACTGACTGTTGGAATAAACAGTCGGATGTGACGTAGCTTGTCAGCCTGTCAGTTCGTATCGTGACAGACGGACGGAAGGAACACGTTGTTTGTAATGTCCAAACATGGCGAGACGGCTTTGTAGTTATGTTTTACTTAGAGGCTGCTTTTAAGATACGATAGCCGTTTTTATACGCTGGATCAGATGAGCTATCTATAGACCGTTTGCCATTGCAGACGTTAAAGGCCGTTGCCTTTAGATAGCCCGATTGTTTATTTTCTATTTCGGAAATTATATTTTCACTCTTCTTGTAGTGTTCCAGAGCCGGCATAACTATTTGCCTCTAGGGGTGATCGTATGTAATTTTGTATTAGATTATTTTATTTTCTCGCAATCGTAGTGAAAAGTACAATGTAACACACGCCGCTAAAAACCCATAATACATTATTAGCGCCATGAACTCGATAAAGAAAAATAATGGGTTAATACAGGGGATTATGGGACTAAAAGCTTCAAAATCCCCTTTAAAGGCAAACTTCAAAGAGCATTTTGGGAATTGTGTAGCTGCCTAACACCTCTTAGTGTTGGACCTCGAAAACTATTTGCAGAGTATATTTATCTCGCGTATCGCCCACTGCGCTACCGAGCTACTAACGGTGCATATATTTAGGCAGGCCGGTGGTATTGGGTGAAAATGTGTGAATGCGTTTTGGAAAAGGCCCCGGGTGCAAACAACTTTCATATTGTTTTACATAATTAAAGACGACGCGGCGCCGGCGCCGGCAAACTTTCTAATATCGACTTGGTACAGACGAGATCAAAACTATCTAAACATCTGAAATCAGAGATGAATATAAAATTTGCGTCCGTAACTTGAAGACAACATTAATACGCAAAAGCATCTTCAGTATGGCTCCATTCATCTACAATAAGTTACCTCTATCGTTGAGAGAATTATCAACTTCGTTGTTTCAGAGAAAGCTGAGAAACATATTGTATAATAAATGTTATTATACAATAAATGAATTTATGACTGATCATAATTCTATTGACATCTGCTAATAATATACTTAATTCTCATTGTTGACTTTTTAATTTATGACATTAATTGTATTAATTTTTATTTTTTGTGTTTGTTGTTTTTATTTAGCTATTTTTTTTGACATTATTACCTTTATTATAATTTTAATTTTGTAAAATATAATTAATCATTGCACGCCCATAAAGGGCAAATTACATTGAATCTCTATTATCTGTGACATCTTTTTGACATGTAATTATGCAATAAATATACTTTGACTTTGACTTTGAAGCGATGTGGCGTAGCTTGCTAAGACGTTCTCGATTGATCGTTAAAGTTAAGCAACGTTGTGCGCGCTCACAATCGGGATGGGTGAGCAAGAGGCATTACGAGCTGAGCGCTTCCGTGCTTCGGATGGCACGTTCAATTGTCGGTCCCGGCTTTTAAGTCGTTACGCCATGACGGAGGTCTTTTTAGGCGGCCTAAAAACTCCGTCACAAACGCTGGCCACTAGCTCATACGAACTTATTTATCTAAAGATTTGAATAGTTGGTGCTGGCGAGAACAACATTGCTGACATATTAACAAAGCTTTTATTAATCTTTCTACTACCTATTAAAAACAAAGACCAATACCAGACTATAATAGCATCGAGAGTTAACTTTTGCTTCCAGATGCTGTATACATAGTACTTTTGGCCAAGAAAACGGGTACCAAAATAACGGTACCCTTGTTATAACTCTGAATAGAACAGAAAAACTTTATTTAACACTACATAAAAAGTAGCTGATTATACTGACACCTACCTGAAAAATCTCAACTGCAAGAGTAACTTTCTGTTTGACTTTTCTCTCCACCTGTACACGACACGTTGTACCTAAGACAAGTGTTGGCCTAGCAACAGCAACAGCACCGGTTGTGAGCCGCACGCAGCGAACTTGAATCAACCGCTCTACCGCACCCACCAAAAAAGAACTACCTATCTTCCAACCGATCTAATCTAAGACGACCTCGGTGGCGTGGCGGGCGTGTGCTCGACTGAGACGCAAGAGGCGCGGCTTCGATTCCCGGGATTCGATCTACGGGAGAAATGTTCTGCAAATATTTCTTCCGGGTCTGGGTGTTGTATCATTTATTATAAGTATGTATTTACAAAAAAAGTTGTATCAGCCATTTGTTTCCCATAGTACAAGTTTTGCTTAGTTTGGGGCTAGATGGCGCTCTGTGAAATGTCTACCAATATTTATTAATAATATTATTAATGATAATATTCGTCCGATAGTTTGAGAGGGTCTGACGATGTTTGTTTGTTTGTTTGGGCTCAATCATAGCGTAACGGTTGAGCTGATTTAAATGAAGCATGGAATAAACATAGCTCACGACCTGAAATAACATCTATTTTGCTACTTTCTAGGGTTCCGTACTCGAAGGGTGCCAGCGGAACCCTATTACTAAGCCTCTGCTGTCTGTCCGTCCGTCTGTCAGCGGGTTATATCTCATGAACCGTAATAGGAAGAAAGCTGAAATTATTACAGAGTGTATTGCCGCTATAACAACAAATAATGAAAATTAAATATTATAAAAAAATAAAAGGGAGCCAAGAACATGTACGATGATACGGAACCCTTCGTGTGCGAATTCGACTCGCGCTTGACCGATTCTTTTATCTACATTCGTCCCGGTACAATCAATGCAATTTTATTCTGTCAAAATTTTGAGAAATTATTAATGTGTATTGTTTTAACTGTGCAACATAATTTATCAGACACAATATGACGTCCCGCCCCTCCTCATAAATGGAACTAAGCTGAACGCATACCGTTTCCTTTAGACTTTCCCGCCCACAAAAATAACAGAAATGTCAAGAAATTAATGTTTCTGAAATTTTTTTTTGTATTCTCGGCGTCCTCGGTGGCTTGGCGGGCGGGTGCTCGGCTGAGACGCAAGAAGTGCGGGTTCGATTCCCGCTGTTTGTATGTCTGCAAATATTTCTTCCGGGTCTGGGTATTGTAGTATTTAATGTATGTATTTAAAAAAAAGTATGCAAGTATTCTATCAGTCATCTGGTGCCCATAGTACAAGCTTTGCTTAGTTTGGTGCTAGATGGCGCTGTTGAAATATTTATTTAGTTTAAACTCAACCAACCCAAACAAAATGTACAAAATGTTGTATAAGTTGTGGCTTGAGTACTGCTGAGTGCCGACGGGTACAGCCGCGTGCAACAGCTAGTGCGCGGTAATTGGCTGCAATATATTTCGCGATAAGGCCACAAAGGCCAGGGGTCGAGTTAGTTCAAAATTAATATTTCATTCTTGCAACATTGTTCATGACATTTCGCCCGGTAACTGGGTTGTGCATTTATTTTTGGTAAACAAGTGCAGTTAGCTTTGTTTCTTTGAAATAAGGTCACTAAAATGCCAAAATTAGCTTGTTCCTGTTTGTATAGGTCATTAAAATGCCAAAGTTTTCTTGGTTCTCTTTGCAACGAATTCTCTAGAACGAGTGAAATTTATGAAATTCTCTATTCCTAATATTTTTGTGTCAAAGAAAACAGTAATACCTATCTATATAAATCTATTAACCTATCTGCCTATTAATCTGTTTATCTATCTGTGATTTGGTCACTCGCATGCTGTTCCATGACATTTGATAATATCACAATGTCGTGAGGGAACAATTGCCCGTGTGTGTGCTCAGAAAACTTTCAAGTCACGCCTTACCGTTGGTCAATAATAATAATGGGGTGGCATATATCTATCATATCCTAAACTAAGGCCTTTTACCATCTATTTTAGATTATTTATACAGCGTCAGGAGGCAACTTTTACCTTCACAAACGGGACGCTGTAGTGCCCGGGACGAATTAAGATGGAGTACGCTTGTCCAGCACCTATTCCATCCACTCAGCTTAGTCGGCCTTGTCCACAGGAAAGACATGGTCAATACGTGCGGAGCTGACTAAACCGCGGGTTTCCTCACGATGTTTTCCTTCACCGTTTGAGAGTACTGATTATCATATCCTACTGATATTATAAATCCGAAAGTTTGTAAGAACGTCTGGGCTTCAATCACGATAACGGCTAGATCGTTTTAGATGAAACTTGAATAATAACTATGCCAGATACATGCAAACAAAGCCACGGGTGGTAGTATAACAAATTTTGAACAATGTCAAGATTATAAAGGTTTCACCAAATTTAGAACAGTGAAAAAAATTCTCATTAAAGTGTGTCATAATAGATCAATATACAGTTAACTAAAAGATTGGTTATTGACACTCTAAGTTGAAAGTATGTGGTTGCCCATCATAAAACTCATCAGAACCCATCAGAACACTCATCAGAAGTGGGATCGAAAATTTTCACTTAAGATTTTTTCGATCCCACTTCTGAAGAGAGGCCGGCGTAAGCGCCTGTCAGTACCGTTTTAAATTTACCTAGGCGTAACCACTACCGTAGGAACTGTGACATAATCTGTGGATTACGCGATAGAGACCTAGGTATATGTATTGGGAAAGTGGATCAAAAACAAAATGGCGGTTATAATGACACCACTAAATGCCACTCGGAAACATTCATATTTTTCACATTGGGGTAGGTTCAGATACCGCGCACGGGTCGATGACTCCAGGCCACTCACACGAAAACAACCCAGTTTTATTCCACCATACCTACCCACACCTTCAGTCTAACCTGTAAACCTTACCGCCATAAACATAGAGACTGATTTATAACGAACTCACCTTTCGTAAGTGTGCTAGCTAACTTGGCCGAGCTATAATCGAATGCAACGTGCGCCTGTGTGGGTGCCGCTCGAAAAATAATAATAGTGTTGGGAAATCGTTGCGAAATTTTTTGTCGAAATTGGTTATTTTCTATCGTACGTTTTTGATTGTTTTACGATTGCTAGATCGTGTTGGATCGTGATTATGAAATCTATTAAAACTGAATGCATGTAATTTGTTTAAATTAACTGGTTATTTTCTATTATAAAGTTTTATGTTGTCATCGTAAGTGGCTGTTATCTGTTGTTTGTCAAATTGGGTCACTTGGTTATTTAAGGTGTGTAGGTCGCCATTACTTTCAATATGCCAAGATTGCCAACTAGGTAGCTGTAAATACCTACCATACCATTAGTTTGTCTCTTTACAGTTAGAAATCAAATTTATTTTGTCCTATTAGCCACCTTATAAAAATCTCCTATGATCACTTCTGAGTCCATTTAACCTTTCAGTCAAAACAAATGATTATCCTTTTGTTTTTAATTAGGTTATGATCTCTATCGGCTCCATAACCTCGTTTTATCAAGTGTCGATAACCTCGTGAGCCCAGCACTAGTGGCCGGGCACTGCACTCACGCACACACGCGCAACGCTCGGCTAGCAACCGATTAAGGCAGAAACATCTACAGCACTACCACTAAACCCGACATCCATTGCTGTTTCTGCATCAGAATTACAGGACTGTGTAGGTGAGAGGAAGCGATGGATTGCGAATGGGAGGAAGAGCCATTTTGAAAGGGCTTTGTAGTGACGTTTCATAGAACTGCATTCATTTTCTAGGTTACGTAGCAGTAGCTACGCAAAAACAAGTTGGCACATGGGCTTATATTTTAAATGACGGATGCATTCGCCATGTAGGACTAAGCTAGGTTTTCTAAAACGGTCTAGAAATGCATTCTTAGTGGGCGATTGAAAAAAGATGTGGCAAGTTGCCGTGGACGTATAGAGGACTGAGGGTGGGGCAGGGGCAATATTTGCCACCAGAGCTCTTCATCACCACGAGGATAAGTTCGAAAAAATATTCTATTAATTCGTTACAGCTGTAGCACTTTCTATAAGAAGTACCTAACCTACATCTAAATATTTATCTTTTATTCAACAACAATTACAACACCATAACAGAAAATGCGATCCAAAGCGATGTTGTAACACAAAAAAAAGTAAACTAAAAATTAATTGGTTCGATTACATATAATTTTTTTAATACTACAATAGAGGTAAGTAATCAAGTATATTATATCTTTGGTCAAAACGTCTAAAATTTGTGCGAGTAGGAGGCTACCTTCTGCAGGTTAACTTTAAATTAAAAGTCGGATTCAATCAAATTGGACAACGTTTTTCTAAGTTCCGTTTTGAATTGTGATCTTTGATTTTTTTTATTTCTTTCTTGCATCTCCCCCACCCCCTTGTACTGGATTCTCCCCTGCGCAGCTCCTAGATTTATTTTTCCAGTTTTCTATTTAGTTTGCATTTAGAATATGGCGTCCAATTTGTAAAGCTTTTTGGTTTTATGGGGATAGATAAAATGTTTTGTAGCTATTAGGTCGCAACTAAAAACTGCCAAGAATTATTTGCTGGATTTTTAGCTATCTTCTAAAGGGGTAAGCAAGTACCCAGGTCTATTATATTTGTTGGTTGGTATGACGGAGCTTTTAGGCCGCCTATAGGCCTCCATCATGGCTTAACGACTATTATTTATACTTATGTAGGATTATATTGATGAAGTTTTTGTACGTTTTATCATGTCCATTAGTGCATATACTGATAATATTATATTCATAGTAGTACATGGTATGGATACAATAATCAGTAGTACCTACTTACTTAATTATTGTGGATAAGATAGCGCTAATGCACTTATGGGCAAATAGTAACGACCTGTTACTAACCTACTGAAATAATAAAAAAGACTGGTCAAGTGCGAGTCGAATTCGCACATGAAGGGTTCCGTATATTATACATGTGCATAAATGTTTCTTATATGGCCCCCTTTTTATTATTTGTTGTTATAGCGGCAAAAACAATATAGAAATATTCGTTTTGTGAAAATTTTAACTCTTACTAAGCCTCCGCTGTCCATCCGTCCGTCCGCCCGTCCGTCAGCGGGCTGTATGTCATGAGCCGTAATAGGTAAACAGTTGAAATTTCGAATAATAAAAAAGGGGGTCCATACGAGAAACACTTATTTACATGTATGATGGTACGGAACCCTTCGCGTGCTTATTCGACTCGCACTTTACCGGTTTTTTTTTAATCTACCATATTTTTTTTAATTTGTTTGTGACCTACTAAAACAAATAAATTAAACAGCTCATAAAATAACCTACGGTAATAAAACCAGTATTATCACCACGACTTTGCATCGTTAAACTATTTTTCATCATGAAATGCTTATCGCAGTGCTTGACGATTTGTTATGTCAACGGTTTGACTTTCAGGGGATTGTGTGTTCTATTACAATGATTTAGAGGTTACTGCCGGCCGCGGCTTCGCTCGCGTGGTACCCGGATAATAAATAGCCTATATGTTAATCCAGCATATGTACTATGTATATTCCAAGTTTCATTCAAATCCGTTCAGCCGTTTAGGCGTGATTGAGCCACAAACATCCAAACATCCACACAAACTTTCGCATTTATAATAGAACTAAGAAACTAAAATCAGATTTTTAAGTATTCGGTTGATTGATGATGTCACGAGAAACGAAGAACTGACCATCCGCAAGTTTTATGTTACAATGTTTCAGAATGTGCTTCTCAGATGGACGTCATCACATTACCTGCAGAAGAAGTAACCCACCATAGCTGTTGGAATAAACAAGTTGAAGTGGCAATGGCAGAACAGCTCTAAGAACGAATGGAAGTTCTTGAATGGTAGCCATGGAGAAGGAAATGATGTCAACTGAACGACTCCCATCCGATGGACCGATAACATTGTGAAGGTTGCGAGTGGTTGCTGGATAGAGGCAGTGGAAAATTTGTGGTATAAAGTATATTAGGGAGGCCTATGTAAAGCAGTGGACTTCTATCAGATGATGATGATGCAGTAAGCTTGTAACTCCACAAGTCTAGTGCCTATTGTGAAAAATGTTAATCTTTAATCAATCAACTTATCTAAGAAGTTGATAGATGAGACCAAAAAAAACAGAACTCTTTTTACTACCTGTAGACGAATTTTAATGGAAAACGCGCAGTTTATCTATAATCTCATTTTATTACCATCAGTGTATTTGAATGTGTTCATAACAATAAATGTAATTTGTGTACATCCAATTTTTACTATCTGTCATAGATTAAAAGATCAATCAGTCACCTCTTTGTTGATCAACAACTGTACAACTGCATGGCAACTGCATCCGTGCGGGATTTCAGAAAGCCAGTGAAGTCCGTCTGCCGTAGCCCAGTCGCCCAGTCGGCAACATGTTGTTTTCCAAACTGTCACGTTCGGAACGAGGTGATCATTAGTGCAGGTTAAATATGGGTTTAGCTGTAAACGTTTGCAACTTTGTCTAAATGCCACGTAGAGGGATTCTCAGGTGATCTTTAGTTTAACACGTGATAGCTATGGTTTACTTGCAATTCAGGCTTGGTCCATGTTTCTATATCTACAAAATGTTTATTAGTAGAAAGAAACTTACAATTAGTACAAATATAATTTACAAAATACAAAAGAATCAGTCGGGCTATCTAAAAGCCGTTGCAAACAGTCTATAGATAGCTCACCTGATCCAGCTCATGAGATGGTGGAAGCGTGCCCAATACGCTGGCCGCATTGCCAAGCTAAATGGCAATACTGATCCGTTGAGCCAAATAAGAACCAGCTCTTGGATCGCGCATTGAACCAGACGCGTGCCCCACTGATCTAGGGTCTCGACCCCAATGTTCCTGTAAAATAGACCTTGTTTTAAATATTCAGTCCGCTGGATGGAGAGTACTGTACCTATGACATTATGTATTTGGTGCTATAACTCATTGGGCCTTTGTTAATGTTTGATGTTTCAGGAAAGGATCTTTAAGTAGGGAAGACCTATGTTTTCTTTTAGCCCTATGGTTTGTTACCACGAATAATATTTGATTGATTTGATTCTGTCTTTCTTCAGAAAATGTAAGTGTATAAACCGAAAAAGTTGATATGCACAGCACAGCCAAAAGCATAAACTTGGTGCCTACAGTAGGACTACATCTTCTTCTTCTTAGTCGGGAACTCTTGGCAGAGCGGTCGTGGTGCTGGATGGGCCCCGGTGAATACCGGCTCTTGCTGTGCTTTGCGAGAGCAGTCAGTCATGGTGGATTGCGTGAGCGATTTGAGGTCTGCCCATCTGGTTGGAGAGTGACCACGGGATCTTTTGCCCTCCATTCTACCAACTACAAGACGCTCCATTGAGCCCTCGTTTCGGGCAATGTGTCCAAAGAACTACATATTTTGATTATTTTCAGATAGATATTTAGGTACAATGTGTTACCAGTTTCGGTGTACATAGCAAAAGCGTAGGTAAGCAGCCAGCAATCACCCACAGTCTCCATAGCAAGTGCCCGTAATGGCGGTACATTAGGCATCCTGGTAGCAACTGCAGGATCCACTCGAGAAGAGGCTCTTGAGCAACTGTCTGCTGGTCCAATTGCATGAAAAAAGCGGGCATTATTTTGTAACCCTAACTTTTGTTTGTTCTGTTCTCAATAAATTTTCAGATTTTCTGAAATATTATAAACTGCTCCGATTTACTCTCGTTTCATAACCGGACCGACACCGAGAGCATTGCCACCGTCGTGGCTTCAAATCCGGTCGTCCAAAAAAAAGTAAAGCTAGTCATGTCAAGAGTTTGCTCGTCATATTGCCGAGCGCAAAGTGACGATCCGGTACTACTAATTGTGTCCCAGTGACTTCCTTCTTTCGAACCAGCGTGGAGAAAGGAGTTAAGGTGCGCCTCAAAGGCTCTTTTCGTGCGCTCGACACTTTGTTTTCGATCTTTATTAGGTTCTATACGACATTATGTTTTCCTAACATATTTCTATGCATAACATACTTATAAGACTTTATTTTTGATAGTGTTTGTACCACACGGTGTGTTTGGAACTAGTAGCTGCGTGCGATTGGCCAACATCAGCAAACCGCCGTTCAAACTAGCTGAGTATATAACTTTCTTGCTAGATATATCTATAAGTATTTATTAAAGTACACAAACATCATTATAAAATTATAATATTTTCATAAAACACAATCAGAACAAGATACCTACTTTCGAATTTACAATCTTACTTATATTATTAATGCTAAAGTTTGTGAGGATGTTTGGATGTTTGAATGTGCCTCAATCACGCCTAAACGGCTGAACGGATTTTGAATGAAACTTGGAATATACATAGTACATGTGCTGGATTAACATTATAGTCTATTTTTTATCCAGGTACCACGCGGGCAAAGCCGCAGGCAGCAGCTAGTATTAGTATAAATTTAATCAAAATCGAGACGTGCCAACTACCTCTATAAACATTGTGAATTCTTGACGCTCTCCTTTGCATGTAAAGAAATAATTAATTTTTTTTTTCAAAACATTGAACTTACACAAGGACTAGTTTAGCCAACTAGTTTAGCTGCACTAAACAGGAAGCGATCCCGCGTACCCTCGCAGCCGGATACCCATCCGTCATGCAGAGGATGCAGTGTTTATTGCATCAACAACTACATCGGATGCTGCATTTGTAAACAAACTTAAAACAACTCATCTAAACATGAAAACTAAGGCCTTTTACCATCTATTGTAGATGATTTATACAGCGTCAGGAGGCAACTTTACCTTCACAGACGGGACCCTGCAGTGCCCGGGACGAATTATGATGGAGTAGGCTTGCACAGCACCTATTCCATCCTCTCAGCTTAGTCGGCCTTGTCCACAGGAAAGACATGGTCAATACGTGCGGAGCTGACTAAGCCGCGGGTTTCCTCACGATGTTTTTCCTTCACCGTTTTAGAGTACTGGTATAGCACATATAAATTTTTCGCACAGAAAAATCCTTTGGTACACGACCGGATTTGAAACCACGACCTTAGGATCGGAAGGCGGGGTCACTACCAACTAGACGTTTCCGTGCTTCGGAGGGCACGTTAGACAGTCGGTCCCGGCTTTGAAGTCGTTAAGCCATGACGGAGGCCTTTAGGCGGCCTAAAAACTCCGTCACTAGAGTTGGCCACTAGCTCATACGAACATACGAACATACATACATACAATATAGAATAAATTCACGATCAGATATGAATCCACTACCTTAGGATCTGAAGGCGGACCGCTCCTACTAGACCACCAGTGCTCTCAATATCTATTTAAATGTTAATAAATCACTATAGACTTGCTTACTTTCCATTAGGTGGGGGAGGACGAATTCGACAGGCTTTTACCAAACACACCTCGAGCCACAGCAACATCGCAGAAGGACAACTCGATCAATCAGTGCTTGGTTCTGCCCTCCGTCCGGGGCGGGCCGACGCTCTGTGATTTATGTGAATATTCTTCGCATTAGTATAAGTCAAAGAAATGTGTTCTAATGATTGAACATTGTAGACGAGGCTACATCCTATCAGGCGCGGTCCGGAGGGGGAAGGGGGGGGGTCACAGGGGACATGCCCCCCCCCCCCCCAATCGTATACGTCACATTGAAAAATCTTCTACAAATTTACAAAATATAAAAAAGCAATTTTCTGCCCCTAGCTGCGATGCCAATAAAAATAGAAGACTTCCATTTGTTTTATAATGTGTGCAATGAAATGATGTATTGTTCAATAAAATCTGATTTACTCGACATATTCTATTATTAGTGATCCCCTCCAAAATTACAGGCTGCGACCGCACCAGCATCCTATCCAGCTTCTGTTCCTACTGAAACCTGGCGCACACTATCAGCATGGCACGGTATTCCTAAGAACGCCTCGGTATACTTAAGGACGCCTAAGGATCCCCTGGCATGCCGTGCCGAGGCCGGCCCTACCAAACTAAGGCCTTTTACCATCTATAGTAGATGATTTATACAGCGTCAGGAGGCAACTTTTACCTTCACTAACGGGACGCTGCCCAGCACCTATTCCATCCTCTCAGCTTAGTCGGCCTTGTCCACAGGAAAGACATGGTCAATACGTGCGGAGCTGACTAAGCCGCGGGTTTCCTCACGATGTTTTTCCTTCACCGTTTTAGAGTACTGGTACAGCACATATAAATTTTTCGCACAGAAAAATCCATTGGTACACGACTGGATTTGAAGCCACGACCTTAGGATCGGAAGGCGGGGTAGCTGCCAACTAGACCATCAGTGCTCTCAGGCCGGCCCTAATGGAAGGAATACAAACGTCTGTGGCGATGTGAGGAGGTTAGTCTGTGTGCTTCAGTCATGACGTACACCTGCACTGATTGAGTTACTAGAATCTACAGCTCTTAACAAAAATATATTTTTTTTTAACCGAAATAGGTTTGCGTTTGAGCACACTCTACCTGATATGAAGCACGCTTACCCAGAAGAAACCAATTGATTCTCGATTTAAAGCCACCCATATTATACTCTTCAGGAAATACATCACAGTTTCTCTAATGAACTAAGCAAAAAGATAATCAGGTCAAGTTAAATTAGACAAATTAAGTTTAAGAAAATGCCCAACTTAATCGATACCAATATTAGATTTTATGAATGTACTAGCTGCCGCCCGCGGCTTCGCTCGCGTGGTAGCCGAACAAAAAATAGCCTATAATATGTTAATAATTAATAATTATAATCCAGTACATGTACCTAATATGTATATTCCAAGTTTCATTCAAAGCCCTTCAGCCGTTTAGGCGTGATTGAGGCACAAACATCCAAACATCCTCACAAACTTTCGCATTTATAATATAAGTAAGATCTTGTAGGAATTAAAATGTACCATCCATGGCGACGCGATAGTTTCAAAATATATATTTTCAAAAGTTTCAAATTGACGAGGAAATAACATAACCTTCTTTCTGAATTGTCAAACTGTGCCCTTACAAAAGCTGTTCATTTCTGTTTGCATAACAAAACCGAGTATTTTTACGCCAAATATGGGTATATCGGCCCACGACTAAACTGCTGAGCTTAGATTTATAGAGATTGCGGAACGACTCAATTGAGACATTACCTGCCAGTCGTGACAGCTGTCAGAGGGACACTCCGCCCCAAATGCACGTGGTACAAGGCAAGGGCAGTTGGATGAGCAAGATTGAGATGACTGTTTCATGTATGTTGCTCTGATTGTCTTACCCCCGAATACTCAACGAATTTCAAAGTTGGGCTCGTCTCAAATGACGATTTTTTCACAGATTTTCATCAGAAACAGAAACTGTCAAAAAACCGTGAGTTGAGACGTGCTCAACTCTGAGTCGCGTTTGAGTATTCAGGGGTTACTTACTTACTTTCCCTACCTTACCTAGGTTACAGCTGAAAATCAGCGTTGGTTGTAAGTTATACTTATTTCCAACACATGCTGAGCTGGACGCCTTTATGGCACCCACACTTTTAGTTAAGTAGCTTAATCCAAGTTAGTTTAAGGTTTTTTGTGTGTTACATTGCCAAATAAACGTTTCATTCATAATAACAGAATCGGATAACGGACAAAACTTTCTTTTAACAAAAAATTGAGAATACGACTTTGAGATTTTCTTCTAAGGAGTTTTAGTTCATTAAAACATTCTAGATGGCGCTGGGATATATCCTAGGTAGGTTCACTTAAGTGATAGTTTGCTTTCTACTACTTTCCGGTCAAACGCCACATAGGAAGTAACTAGGAATTATTCAAATAAAAAAATCTAGAGAAGTGCGAGTCGAATTCGCATACGAAGGGTTCCGCACCGTCATACATGTGCATAAATGTTTCTTATATGGGTCCCCTTGTTATTTTTATAGAAAAATTCAACTCTCTACCTATAAAACAAAAGTAAGTTAGTATGAGCTAGTGGCCAACTCTTGTGACGGAGTTTTAGGCCGCCTAAAGGCCTCCGTCATGGCTTGACGACATAAAGCCGGGACCGACAATTTAACGTGCCCTCCGAAGCACAAAAGCGCTCAGCTCGTAATGCCACTTGCCATTGTGACCGCGCACAACGTTGCTTTACTCCAACAATCAATTAAGAATGTCTAAGCATATCTATTATGCTTCATGAGATACAGCCCGCTGACGGGCGGACGGACAGCGGAGGCTTAGTAATAGGGTCCCGTTAGCACTCTTTGAGTACGGAACCCTAGAAACTACCTAGGTAATAGTTATCCACATATTTATGCATCTGAGAGTAGCAAGTCCTGGCAATCTGGGCGTTTCACTGCATTTTGAATAACTTTACATAATAAGGCGTTATATCGAGCAGTGTCTGTCAGTGCCGTAATACTATTGACGGACAGGGAGACCATTAGCATTTGTTCCTAGCTATATCGTAACAATGGGGAGGTCGCAAATACAGTCGATACGTTAATATACAAAGACAACGATATTTTATTTTCTTTGAAAAACTTTTCGTAGCTTGCTTAGACGTTCTTGATTAATCGTTGAAGTTAAGCAACGTTGTACGCGCTCACAATTGGGATGGGTGACCGCAAGTGGCGTTATACAGGCACGTCAAATAGTTTGTCCCAGCTTTTGAGTCATTAAGCTATGACGAAGGCCTTTAGGCGGCCTAAAAACTCCGTCACAAGAGTTGGCCACCAGCTCATACGAACTCATACGAAGAATAATAAGAGTGAATAACTACTGCCGGTTTCATGGTTCGAAAAAATACATTAATTCTGAATTCTTCAGCCAATATCCCATCGTCGGATCCCATAGTATGGGGCGGTTTAGTCAGATTTACATATTGATCACTTAGGAGCCCCTCAAACTGGAGATACAATTAATGTAAATAAACCGTAGCGTTTTTTTCGTTATTACGATGAAATCACTTCAGTTTTAGATAAATAAACCTCGCAACATAAGTTTTTACACCATAATTTAACTATTAGTACCTACTACTTAAAAGTTCCGTAAACATGGTAATGAAAAAGTAAGTTTTAGGTTAAGTATGGGTGGTTTGTTTACATTAATTGTATCTACAGTTTGGCTGAAGTATAGATAGAGTATGCTACATTGCTGATCAAGCCTTCCTATTTAACGACGGCCTTGGTGGCGTGGCGGGCGATTGATCGGCTGAGACACCTGAGGTGCGGGTTCGATTCCCGCTGCGGAAGAAATGTTTATATTCTGCAAATATTTCTTCCAGGTCTAGGTGTTGTGTTACCATGGTACTCGTAGTTTCTGATACCCACGACACAGTAGGTATAGTGTGGGGACAGATCCTCCTATATATGGGTGTCTTTAAATCGATAATCAATAGGTTTCTTCTAAGCGTACTTCATCTTAGACCACACTGTAACTTAACATCAGGTAGAGTGTTGACAAACGCAAACCTATTTCAGTTAAAAAAAAGAAAAAAATCTTATTAATATGGCAAATTCAAAAGTTTGTGACAATTATGACGATATGAGGTTGGTTGTGCCTCATTCGCTTTCAAACTGATGAAAGGAAGTGAATGAAACTTGGAATAACATTATAGGCTACTTTTATCCCAAAACGCGGGCGGAAACTAGTTTTCAATATTCTCCTATTCACTTAAATGTTCCTAGCGACTGAGTAGCCAAGCGGGGCGGAGTGCGGCGCGGGGAGCGGCGCGGGGAGCGGGGCGGGCAGCGGCGCGGGGCGGGGCGGCGCCGCGTCAGTCGCGCGCACGCCAGCGTTTGAACAGCGCTTGTGTTTCTCACACAGCGAATATTCTCGCCATTTTTTTGCTTCGATTTTAAAGTAATATCGCGTATCCACTGTTTTTATAGATATATAGGTACATACGCACAAGACAAGCGGCGGCTGTGTGCTATCGAGCGGGCGGCGGCGGTAACTGGTACTGTGCTACTAACTGTTGCATGAGCTGTGGCGGCTACGTCATCGGAGTGAGAGGAACTGACCGCGCGGGGTACAAACGCCGCGGTGCGAACGTAAGCAGCTTTTTGAAGAAGACAACCGCAGCCGTGGCGGACCCTAAAAGGTATTATTTTTACTTATTGTAATGTTTGGTAACTTGAGGGTAGTATTATTCGCTACACACGCTTTTGTATCTGATGTACCCACAATAAGCAGTTCTCGATAGTCCGTGTCTCATTGAACATTACACTTATAATTGCGACTTATAAAATTATAGTTCCGTATTTATGTTTTGTTAACAAGTGATTTATTTTTTTTCGAATAACTCAGGTCAAAACATTTTTCAGAGCTAAGCAGCCATTTTGTCAGTTGTGGTTGAGCGGTTGGCAGAAGCGCACCTAAGTTTTATGCTAAAGTGCCGTATGCCCGTATCTCAAAAACATAAGCGTATCTTAGGTATCTAAAATACCTACGACCGACCCGATGGACCGACGACATTGTTAAGTTTGCGGGAAGTCGCTGGATGGAGTTGAAGAATAAAGATGTTTTTGTTCTATTGTACTTATTCTGAAATTCTTCTTTGTATTTTGTAGTACGTACCTACAGTCAACTAAAATAAAAAAAAGCAATTTCATTTCATTGCCTACCTAACCATCAAGCATCAAGATTAGTTAGTTAATGTATAAAATCAAGCGCAAAGCGGCTTCATAACTCAGGCCTAAACATTTTTTCATCCATGTTTTTGAACGACTTGGTACCTAAACCTTATTGTTGGTATATATTGGGCTAGGTATACATATAGCCCAACATAATAATGAATAATAGTTACCATAATACAGCTAATACCTACCTAAGACCACAATAAGATTTCATGTCTGAACGATCTTAGCGATTTTAAAGAATAGGAAGTATTCTTGATTTTGGATTTTTGTCGAGGATATCAACTACGAGTACAGCACTCAAACCCGGAATAAATATTTGAAAATTAACAATTTTCCGCAGGAATCGAACCCGCACCTGACGCGTCTGAGCCGCGCAATTGCCACCACTATCAAAAACTACATACTAATCAATATATCGGTCTCATCCGTTTGTTTTCTGAAGTCCTCATCATCAACCAGATACCAGGACAACATGAACGTGGACACGGTGGAGCTGATCAACGAGATCATGATCCGGCCGGAGATCTGGATGTCGAAGCACCCTGCCAACAAGAACAAGTGGAAGACCCTTAGGAAGTGGGAGGAATTGAAGAACGCCAAATTTCCACTTCACACAGGTAAAACCGCAGAACATATTCTAACTAAGGCCTTTTACCATCTATAGTAGATGATTATACAGCGTCAGAAGGCAAATTTACCTTCACAAGCGGGACGCTGTAGTGCCCGGGACGAATTAAAATGGAGTAGGCTTGCCCAGCACCTATTCCATCCTCTCAGCTTAGTCGGCCTTGTCCACAGGAAAATCATGATCAATACGTGCGTAATACGCACATAAATTTTCGCACAGAAAAATTCATTGGTACATTACCAGATTTGAACCCACGACCTTTAGGTCGGAAGGTGGGGTCACTACCAACTAGACCACCAGTGCTCTGAAAACATATTCAAAATTCAAGTAGGTATTTCATTCCATAAAATGACCATAAGGATTAGTGTTGAAACTTCTTAAATCTACTTACGTTTAATTTATAGGTTGGTCAAAGTAGCGTTGAACCCACTATACGGGATATTCACTGGGCCTATGGCATATAGAGACGGAGTATGCAAGATCAATATAGGACGAATATGAATGCAGATAGGTACCCTAGATATTATTATTCTATTGCAGACGGGCGGGCGGTGCACCTGTCTGCATTTTAAGCGAATTAGTACTAGAGATTACAATCATTTAGTGTTATCTTAAAAAATGGGCTACCGCAAAGTCACGCCTGAATCAATTAACTATATTATGGAAGTAAAAAGTTAAAGATATGCAACAAAATCGTCAACAACATGAATTTCAGTGTCATTAGCTTTTTCATTTACGTTAGGTCATAGCTAGATTCAGATAATGGTGTCCTTGAAATATTGCCTCTACGTAATTGACTTTTGTTACCAAGGCTGGGCACCTACGTACAAAGAAGAAGTCTAGGCCTTCTGATGATAGCAGCAAAGTTTAATATTGCTGAGCAACATAAATTGTTTACTTGCCGTCTCGCTCGCACTCGGCCGGCGTTTGCAAAGTGCTATCTCTGTCGCACTTAGCATCTGTTCGGCCGCCATGTTTGTGTTGCTCACTGCGCATGCTCCAAACTACAGATTACATTTGGATGGGGTTACATTACATCTTTATAGCTTACTAGCTTTCCTTCCGGCTTCACTCGTGTTGTACAACATTAAAATGACTTTATTCTATTAAACGTTATAAATATGAACTAATATTTAACTCCGGGAACAATTAATAATGCAAGTATTGAAATGTTTTATTAGGTAGTTATTTTGCTATTCGGGGCGGGGACCAATCCAACAAATCAAAATTCATGAAATCGGTCCAGCTAGTGAAATTAACTGTCTTGTCATAAATTAAAGTTTAAGTTAAGTTTTAAATAGTGTTTAAGTATCTATGCGTTATCCTGGTTATCCTTTTACATACTTTTTTCCATTTTGGGATCGTTTTACAGGATAAAAAGTAGCCTAAGTCCTTCACCGGGATGGAATCCTTGCGAAATTTCATTAAAATCTGTTCAGCAGTTTAGGAGTGAAAAGGTAACAGACAGACATACTGACAGACATACAGAGTTACTCTCGCATTTATAATATTAGTATGGATGTATATTTCAAGTTTAATTAAGTATTTAAATTTTTCAAGTTTCATTAAAATAATTTTAGATCGCCGAGATTTTAATATCATCATAATATTGTCTAAAGGCTCTGGCAATTATGAAGACAATAAGCTATTTAGTCTAGCAGAAAAGTGTTATATAAATATAGTGTATATTTGTATAACAATTTTCTGCTGGGAGTAAAAAAAAACAAAAAAGCGTCCAGCTGCTTCTCTCACTTCTCCACAGCATGATGGACCATCTATAAGGGCGATGGGCTGAGCACCTGTCCCCATGGTTGTGTATGTATGTATGTGTATTAATCTTGTATCTCTATAACTTCAACTACTTCTATCACCATCATCATCATTTCAGCTTGATATCGTCCACCTACAAGTTTACCCTTTTCTTGTTACAAATAAATACTTTTTATTTCATTTCATGAGTGACGTCACTACTTCAAACTAGTGCGGACGGATCGTGGATAACAAATAAAATGTTCCAGTGGACGATCTGAAGAAGCGTTGGAAGAACATCAAGGACCAGTACCGCAAGGAGTTGAAGAAGCTACCTCAGTCCCGCCCAGGGGAGCCCCTGGACCACATCACCTCCAGCTGGCGCTACTTCGAGTACCTCGCATTCATGAAGAAGGAACTGGTCACCAAGGACGCGGAATCGGAAACCCTGGAAATCGAACAGGAGGTCCAGGGAGAAAACTCTTCTCGTAAGTTTTATACCAGTTTCTTATCCTAGATGGTATCATCATCATTTTGATTCATGTTTCGTGGCCGGCATTAGATTATACCGTTTTATTCCCAAAACTCGTTACAGAACATGCCCATTATCACTTTGACAGTTTAAATACCAATATAATGTATAGTATCTTCATACACCAAAACCTTTTAAGTACCAAGATGTTTAATTATTTTTCTGCAAATAAGTATATCTTCCACAGATGCCTCTCAAGACTACAAAATGATAGAAGTACCAGAGATGAGACCAGAGAACCAGAGGACTGACTCCCCTCACTCCGACCCTAAATCCGAAGACGAGGACCCCACAGAACCCCACACAACCTCCGTGCCCCTGAGCAAGCCCCGAGTATGCCAGCCCCCAAGGGAAATGAGGGAGGAACTCCTCAAAATCGAGCAGAGGAAGCTACAGATCCTGGAAGCAGAAGTCGCGCAAAGCTCTGCCTTCATGAAGTCTGATAACTACCAGTTCCTGATGAGTATACTTCCAGAGATGGAGAAACTGCCTTCAGTGCACAAGATGAGATTACGAATGAAGATCAGCCAAGCAGTGCTAGACGAGGTGACATCCTACGAACAGCAGAAGTTCAACAACATTCAGCTCAGTGATATTCAGGATACTAGACTGACTGATATCGCAGTGGAAATCAAGGAAGAGCCAATTAATATGTACGACTAATGTCCTACAACTAAACCCGAATGTTTGCAAGGATGATTGTGTAGCTGAACGGAATTTAATGGAACTTGGAATATTAATAGGACATCTGCTGGATAATTTCGGGGGGTAAAGAAAATAGAATGCGTCTAACTGCTTCTCTGAACATGTTGTAAAAGTCGCCTAAGGAGTAGTACCCTCTCCAACATAATGGACCATCTATATGGGCCATGGGCTGCTCACCTGTCACCATGTTTCACCATATCCATCTTGGGACTCTCGGATACGTGCGTGATAATATATACTGTGTGTATTTTTTACCCGACTACGTGAACAACGCTGTGGGCAGACGCTAGTAAAAATACATTCCTTATTAGTTTAATAAGATAGGTTCTACTTGTGACCCCTTTTCTTAAATCATTGTCTAAAAATATTGAACAAAAACTAAAATAGGGGTGATATAAAAAATACTACGAAATACAATACTGTTTCCAAAGTAACAACGTCAACCTTTGTTTTAAACTTTTTTTGATAAAATCCCTAAATTATGTACTTTTCTTCTTTAGGTTTCAATAGTGCACATGTTTTTGACTATCTAAAAATAGGTAGTAGGCGAAAAGTTGCCTCCAAGCTATATAAATCAACTGGTATACCTAGATGGTAAAGGTTTGTAGTCTTTTTTTTCACTACAGTCGTTAGTGAGTATAATAGGCTGTGAAAATGTATGGTAGATCTACTGGTACGAGATGTGTGTGGTTGGTTATCCTGCAGGTGTCAATTTCCCAAATGGCCTCGCTATTCCAATTCCTTCAAATGTATGCGTTTCACATTGCCTATCCACGGCATAATTCACTTTATGAATTTATCAAAGAGTGGGGAAAATATCGATTCTCTTTGTTTTTAAAATCGAATTAAAGATCGAGGTTTTTACATCATGTTTTATTAATGGATTAATCATATTTTCAGTTAATAAATACTTGTAATAAAGAAAACCTTTCCTAAGAAGTTTATGACACACTTCCAAGATTTAGATGTAACAAAACAAGTAAGTATTTTACGTATTATTGTTGAATTCTGCAGATTAATCATACGGGCGACCACAGCCGCCCGTAACGTTTGAGTTTTAAACTCGAATTATGGTTTGTTCACACGTGCGCCTAATACTATATTTTATCAGTGGTGGTTTCTTGTTTTTATTTGGTGTGATGTGAATTTTACTCATCTATCGCATAATGCTTTTTTAACCGACTTTACAAAAGGAGGAGGTTTCAAGTCGGGTATTTTTTTTGCATTTAGCTTATAGGTATACATTTTTTATTTGAACGAAAAATGTCCAAAAAGTAAAACGTCCAACAGTATAATAATGTCCAACTACAGAAACGCCTAAGGGGAAAAATCTAACTATAGAAATTCCGACTTAGTAGATAAATGCTTTATTCGCAAAATGCCCTAAACGTAAAAAGACTCGTTCTTGGACTGACTAATTTTGATATGAATAATTTATTGATCAACTTAAAGCATAAGTATTAATGAAAATATATTTGTCTACAGATGCATTATTAATAATAATTATTATAAACGTTATGAGTTTTGTTCAAATGTGTAAGGAGAGGGGGGGTGGGGGAGTCGGATAAACATTTTAGACATTTTTCGTCCCAAATAATTTTATTTACCTTCTTTCTGTTCTTTCATTTCATTTTACATTGCGTTTCATATTATTGTGGCACAAAGGTTTTTGAAAAAGACATGAGCACTTCCCATTGTTTTGCTGAAAAACGCATTTGGTGATTGTCTGCTTGTTTTTATTCTTCTTCTAATTTAACAGCTGTGCTCTTGTTGGTTAATCATGCAGCTCTTTCCACTTATTTCTGTCCAGCGCAGCCTCTTTGACCTTCCTATAAGACCCGACAGCTATCCTCTCCTTTATCTGGCTCATATAGTTAATTCGTGGCCTTCCTCTTCCTCTCTTTCCTTCTACTTTTCCTTCTACGATGGTGTTCATAAAGCTGTCGTGTCTTACACATCTATTTTTATTCTCAGTTGGCTAAATTTATATAAACTGTATGTGTGTAAAATCTGGGGAGAACGAATATTTTATTGAATTCAGACCTACATTGTCTACTTTACCATTTTTTTTTTACTATTTTTTACTATCTCAAAAACATAAGCGTATCTTAGGTATCTAAAATACCTACGACCGACCCGATGGACCGACGACATTGTTAAGTTTGCGGGAAGTCGCTGGATGGAGTTGAAGAATAAAGATGTTTTTGTTCTATTGTACTTATTCTGAAATTCTTCTTTGTATTTTGTAGTACGTACCTACAGTCAACTAAAATAAAAAAAAGCAATTTCATTTCATTGCCTACCTAACCATCAAGCATCAAGATTAGTTAGTTAATGTATAAAATCAAGCGCAAAGCGGCTTCATAACTCAGGCCTAAACATTTTTTCATCCATGTTTTTGAACGACTTGGTACCTAAACCTTATTGTTGGTATATATTGGGCTAGGTATACATATAGCCCAACATAATAATGAATAATAGTTACCATAATACAGCTAATACCTACCTAAGACCACAATAAGATTTCATGTCTGAACGATCTTAGCGATTTTAAAGAATAGGAAGTATTCTTGATTTTGGATTTTTGTCGAGGATATCAACTACGAGTACAGCACTCAAACCCGGAATAAATATTTGAAAATTAACAATTTTCCGCAGGAATCGAACCCGCACCTGACGCGTCTGAGCCGCGCAATTGCCACCACTATCAAAAACTACATACTAATCAATATATCGGTCTCATCCGTTTGTTTTCTGAAGTCCTCATCATCAACCAGATACCAGGACAACATGAACGTGGACACGGTGGAGCTGATCAACGAGATCATGATCCGGCCGGAGATCTGGATGTCGAAGCACCCTGCCAACAAGAACAAGTGGAAGACCCTTAGGAAGTGGGAGGAATTGAAGAACGCCAAATTTCCACTTCACACAGGTAAAACCGCAGAACATATTCTAACTAAGGCCTTTTACCATCTATAGTAGATGATTATACAGCGTCAGAAGGCAAATTTACCTTCACAAGCGGGACGCTGTAGTGCCCGGGACGAATTAAAATGGAGTAGGCTTGCCCAGCACCTATTCCATCCTCTCAGCTTAGTCGGCCTTGTCCACAGGAAAATCATGATCAATACGTGCGTAATACGCACATAAATTTTCGCACAGAAAAATTCATTGGTACATTACCAGATTTGAACCCACGACCTTTAGGTCGGAAGGTGGGGTCACTACCAACTAGACCACCAGTGCTCTGAAAACATATTCAAAATTCAAGTAGGTATTTCATTCCATAAAATGACCATAAGGATTAGTGTTGAAACTTCTTAAATCTACTTACGTTTAATTTATAGGTTGGTCAAAGTAGCGTTGAACCCACTATACGGGATATTCACTGGGCCTATGGCATATAGAGACGGAGTATGCAAGATCAATATAGGACGAATATGAATGCAGATAGGTACCCTAGATATTATTATTCTATTGCAGACGGGCGGGCGGTGCACCTGTCTGCATTTTAAGCGAATTAGTACTAGAGATTACAATCATTTAGTGTTATCTTAAAAAATGGGCTACCGCAAAGTCACGCCTGAATCAATTAACTATATTATGGAAGTAAAAAGTTAAAGATATGCAACAAAATCGTCAACAACATGAATTTCAGTGTCATTAGCTTTTTCATTTACGTTAGGTCATAGCTAGATTCAGATAATGGTGTCCTTGAAATATTGCCTCTACGTAATTGACTTTTGTTACCAAGGCTGGGCACCTACGTACAAAGAAGAAGTCTAGGCCTTCTGATGATAGCAGCAAAGTTTAATATTGCTGAGCAACATAAATTGTTTACTTGCCGTCTCGCTCGCACTCGGCCGGCGTTTGCAAAGTGCTATCTCTGTCGCACTTAGCATCTGTTCGGCCGCCATGTTTGTGTTGCTCACTGCGCATGCTCCAAACTACAGATTACATTTGGATGGGGTTACATTACATCTTTATAGCTTACTAGCTTTCCTTCCGGCTTCACTCGTGTTGTACAACATTAAAATGACTTTATTCTATTAAACGTTATAAATATGAACTAATATTTAACTCCGGGAACAATTAATAATGCAAGTATTGAAATGTTTTATTAGGTAGTTATTTTGCTATTCGGGGCGGGGACCAATCCAACAAATCAAAATTCATGAAATCGGTCCAGCTAGTGAAATTAACTGTCTTGTCATAAATTAAAGTTTAAGTTAAGTTTTAAATAGTGTTTAAGTATCTATGCGTTATCCTGGTTATCCTTTTACATACTTTTTTCCATTTTGGGATCGTTTTACAGGATAAAAAGTAGCCTAAGTCCTTCACCGGGATGGAATCCTTGCGAAATTTCATTAAAATCTGTTCAGCAGTTTAGGAGTGAAAAGGTAACAGACAGACATACTGACAGACATACAGAGTTACTCTCGCATTTATAATATTAGTATGGATGTATATTTCAAGTTTAATTAAGTATTTAAATTTTTCAAGTTTCATTAAAATAATTTTAGATCGCCGAGATTTTAATATCATCATAATATTGTCTAAAGGCTCTGGCAATTATGAAGACAATAAGCTATTTAGTCTAGCAGAAAAGTGTTATATAAATATAGTGTATATTTGTATAACAATTTTCTGCTGGGAGTAAAAAAAAACAAAAAAGCGTCCAGCTGCTTCTCTCACTTCTCCACAGCATGATGGACCATCTATAAGGGCGATGGGCTGAGCACCTGTCCCCATGGTTGTGTATGTATGTATGTGTATTAATCTTGTATCTCTATAACTTCAACTACTTCTATCACCATCATCATCATTTCAGCTTGATATCGTCCACCTACAAGTTTACCCTTTTCTTGTTACAAATAAATACTTTTTATTTCATTTCATGAGTGACGTCACTACTTCAAACTAGTGCGGACGGATCGTGGATAACAAATAAAATGTTCCAGTGGACGATCTGAAGAAGCGTTGGAAGAACATCAAGGACCAGTACCGCAAGGAGTTGAAGAAGCTACCTCAGTCCCGCCCAGGGGAGCCCCTGGACCACATCACCTCCAGCTGGCGCTACTTCGAGTACCTCGCATTCATGAAGAAGGAACTGGTCACCAAGGACGCGGAATCGGAAACCCTGGAAATCGAACAGGAGGTCCAGGGAGAAAACTCTTCTCGTAAGTTTTATACCAGTTTCTTATCCTAGATGGTATCATCATCATTTTGATTCATGTTTCGTGGCCGGCATTAGATTATACCGTTTTATTCCCAAAACTCGTTACAGAACATGCCCATTATCACTTTGACAGTTTAAATACCAATATAATGTATAGTATCTTCATACACCAAAACCTTTTAAGTACCAAGATGTTTAATTATTTTTCTGCAAATAAGTATATCTTCCACAGATGCCTCTCAAGACTACAAAATGATAGAAGTACCAGAGATGAGACCAGAGAACCAGAGGACTGACTCCCCTCACTCCGACCCTAAATCCGAAGACGAGGACCCCACAGAACCCCACACAACCTCCGTGCCCCTGAGCAAGCCCCGAGTATGCCAGCCCCCAAGGGAAATGAGGGAGGAACTCCTCAAAATCGAGCAGAGGAAGCTACAGATCCTGGAAGCAGAAGTCGCGCAAAGCTCTGCCTTCATGAAGTCTGATAACTACCAGTTCCTGATGAGTATACTTCCAGAGATGGAGAAACTGCCTTCAGTGCACAAGATGAGATTACGAATGAAGATCAGCCAAGCAGTGCTAGACGAGGTGACATCCTACGAACAGCAGAAGTTCAACAACATTCAGCTCAGTGATATTCAGGATACTAGACTGACTGATATCGCAGTGGAAATCAAGGAAGAGCCAATTAATATGTACGACTAATGTCCTACAACTAAACCCGAATGTTTGCAAGGATGATTGTGTAGCTGAACGGAATTTAATGGAACTTGGAATATTAATAGGACATCTGCTGGATAATTTCGGGGGGTAAAGAAAATAGAATGCGTCTAACTGCTTCTCTGAACATGTTGTAAAAGTCGCCTAAGGAGTAGTACCCTCTCCAACATAATGGACCATCTATATGGGCCATGGGCTGCTCACCTGTCACCATGTTTCACCATATCCATCTTGGGACTCTCGGATACGTGCGTGATAATATATACTGTGTGTATTTTTTACCCGACTACGTGAACAACGCTGTGGGCAGACGCTAGTAAAAATACATTCCTTATTAGTTTAATAAGATAGGTTCTACTTGTGACCCCTTTTCTTAAATCATTGTCTAAAAATATTGAACAAAAACTAAAATAGGGGTGATATAAAAAATACTACGAAATACAATACTGTTTCCAAAGTAACAACGTCAACCTTTGTTTTAAACTTTTTTTGATAAAATCCCTAAATTATGTACTTTTCTTCTTTAGGTTTCAATAGTGCACATGTTTTTGACTATCTAAAAATAGGTAGTAGGCGAAAAGTTGCCTCCAAGCTATATAAATCAACTGGTATACCTAGATGGTAAAGGTTTGTAGTCTTTTTTTTCACTACAGTCGTTAGTGAGTATAATAGGCTGTGAAAATGTATGGTAGATCTACTGGTACGAGATGTGTGTGGTTGGTTATCCTGCAGGTGTCAATTTCCCAAATGGCCTCGCTATTCCAATTCCTTCAAATGTATGCGTTTCACATTGCCTATCCACGGCATAATTCACTTTATGAATTTATCAAAGAGTGGGGAAAATATCGATTCTCTTTGTTTTTAAAATCGAATTAAAGATCGAGGTTTTTACATCATGTTTTATTAATGGATTAATCATATTTTCAGTTAATAAATACTTGTAATAAAGAAAACCTTTCCTAAGAAGTTTATGACACACTTCCAAGATTTAGATGTAACAAAACAAGTAAGTATTTTACGTATTATTGTTGAATTCTGCAGATTAATCATACGGGCGACCACAGCCGCCCGTAACGTTTGAGTTTTAAACTCGAATTATGGTTTGTTCACACGTGCGCCTAATACTATATTTTATCAGTGGTGGTTTCTTGTTTTTATTTGGTGTGATGTGAATTTTACTCATCTATCGCATAATGCTTTTTTAACCGACTTTACAAAAGGAGGAGGTTTCAAGTCGGGTATTTTTTTTGCATTTAGCTTATAGGTATACATTTTTTATTTGAACGAAAAATGTCCAAAAAGTAAAACGTCCAACAGTATAATAATGTCCAACTACAGAAACGCCTAAGGGGAAAAATCTAACTATAGAAATTCCGACTTAGTAGATAAATGCTTTATTCGCAAAATGCCCTAAACGTAAAAAGACTCGTTCTTGGACTGACTAATTTTGATATGAATAATTTATTGATCAACTTAAAGCATAAGTATTAATGAAAATATATTTGTCTACAGATGCATTATTAATAATAATTATTATAAACGTTATGAGTTTTGTTCAAATGTGTAAGGAGAGGGGGGGTGGGGGAGTCGGATAAACATTTTAGACATTTTTCGTCCCAAATAATTTTATTTACCTTCTTTCTGTTCTTTCATTTCATTTTACATTGCGTTTCATATTATTGTGGCACAAAGGTTTTTGAAAAAGACATGAGCACTTCCCATTGTTTTGCTGAAAAACGCATTTGGTGATTGTCTGCTTGTTTTTATTCTTCTTCTAATTTAACAGCTGTGCTCTTGTTGGTTAATCATGCAGCTCTTTCCACTTATTTCTGTCCAGCGCAGCCTCTTTGACCTTCCTATAAGACCCGACAGCTATCCTCTCCTTTATCTGGCTCATATAGTTAATTCGTGGCCTTCCTCTTCCTCTCTTTCCTTCTACTTTTCCTTCTACGATGGTGTTCATAAAGCTGTCGTGTCTTACACATCTATTTTTATTCTCAGTTGGCTAAATTTATATAAACTGTATGTGTGTAAAATCTGGGGAGAACGAATATTTTATTGAATTCAGACCTACATTGTCTACTTTACCATTTTTTTTTTACTATTTTGCATTGATAATTTTAATTAAATTTTCATATAAATCGATTCTGCATATTTTCAACTATTTGTACGTATTTTTTATATGGATATAGCTCTAGTAGTTAGTGAGCTATAACGAATTTTGTAGAAAATGGAGTAGGCGTTTATCGTTGCGGAATAACTATTGCGCGACGTGCGTGGCGTTAGACCAGAAAATCGCTGTACTACTTTGGCGTGCGAGTGCATATTATTGTTTCTTTGATTCATCTGTTCCCTCTTACTTCCATTGACCATGGGGTGTCTTGGCGTCAGAACAACTTAGTCTATATTTTATGACGTCAGTCACGAAATTAGGCACACAGCGAAATACGCATACAGAGACTTAAACTTTTTTGGTATATCAATACAATAAAATAGTGAAAAAGAAATCATATCATGATTGGTATTGAATGAAAGAGCTTTTAGAATAATTATGTTGCTATAGTGTACCAATGGATTTTTCTGTGCGAAAAATTTATGTGCGCTATACTAGTACTCTCAAACGGTGAAGGAAAACATCGTGAGGAAACCCCCGGCTTAGTCAGCTCCGCACGTATTGACCGTGTCTTTCCTGTGGACAAGGCCGACTAAGCTGAGAGGATGGAATAGTTGCTGGGCAAGCCTACTCCATCTTAATTCGTCCCGGGCACTACAGCATCCCGTTTGTGAAGGTAAAAGTTGCCTCCTGACGCTGTATCAATCATCTACAGATGATAAAAGGTTTTAGTTGCTATAGTACTTACGGTCATCCGATACTTTGTAAAAATAAGGGTGCAAGTCATCGATAAGTCCCAGGCATGTGAGAACGACATGGTTCCATCCATAAATCTCCGCAATGGATATTAGTACAATGTCATGTATTTATGCATGTCGCTACTGCGCTCAACTCGGACACTCAACACGTGACCAGCTTTTATGTAAAGGAATACATAATAATACGACGATAATACTTAGGCTAGAAGTTGAGGAGCAATAGTTAGCGTGGTGTGGACATGTCATGAGAAGGGATGAATGTCATGTGACGAGAAGAGTGTTAGATATGAATGTGGAAGGATATGTAGGTTGAGATAGAACAAAGAAAAGATGGATGGTCTGTGTGAAAGGTGACATAAGTCAGAAAGGAGTGAACGGAAGAAGGATACCATGTTGTGCCGACCCCATAAAGTGGGACAAAGGCAGGGAAATGATGATGAATACTTAGGCTGGATAAAATCTTATATAAAGCCCTACGACTAATTCGAATATTATGATGCGAAAGTTTGTAAGGATGTATGTTTGTGCCTCAATCACGGCGTAATAGCAGATTATAATGAAACTTAGAATTTACACCAAATGATGGAGGCCGCAGGCAGAAGCTAGTAAATTCTTGAATTCTCCTGACACGAGAAATTATTGTAATAATGATATCAAATGGACTATATTAATTCAGGGTAATCGCACTTTAACTTTGTCATTAAAATAACCCGTAGTAACTAAGAATAGAATTAGGACGAAAAAGGTACTAAGATATTATTTTTGTTTTCTATTTAAATTCTTTCCAATTTGAAGCCGGCCCATGTTACCACAGTCATGTTGGCTAACTTCGAATGGGATGACTTGAGAATCGACTTCCACTGTATACCAGTGACAAGAACACAAGCTAAGTACAGTTGCCAAAGCCCTATGCATATTTATAAGGGCCTTAATCAATTAACGCGTCAACCCTTCGCTAAGACGTGTCTAAGTCCAAGAACAACAGCGGCCAGTAGCAGGTGGGGCCGCGGGCGGCCACTCGTCCTGAACAAACAGGAACTTTGCTAACTGTACTTACCAGAAGTGCCTATTTTAGGCCATTCGTCTGCTACTTACTGCCTTAGGTCCTTTCACCACACTGGTTTGAAAGATCTAGTGACACGACTAGTTGTAGTAGTACTGCTTTCTGGCTCTCAGGATGAGGTCAGTGAACACATTTGTTGGGATTCTCAGTTGGTTGGATTTGATGATCTAGTGGAAGTGACCACGCCTCGAATCCTAAGGTCCAGTCGTGTTCCAACGGTTTTTTTATTGATGGGACATTTGGGAGTGGCCGACATTGGCTCAAAAAAGATCTGAATGGAAATAATGGAGGCCTTTGCTCGGCAGTAGGACAAAACGGGCTAATAATAATAAGGTATGGTCTTTTTGATAGAGGCTGGTGTCGGGGCTGGTTAACAAATGTTAACAAAACTCCTCGGTAACGTGACGGGCAAGTGACTAGCTAAAACACACATAGACATAGCGCTGCTATTAGCAGCGCTACATCTATGTATCAAAATTTTCCAGGATGCCAACCGGATTCCTGGAGATATTTTTGCATGTCCTGCAAACGTTTGTGCCAAGTTTTGTTGTTGTGGTACTATAATGTTTCTCGTTTCTTCAATCAATGGTCATATCAAAAGTATGTAACTGCAGGTTGTTATTTCTAAACGCCGTTCTATCCACCTCACGGATTTAGAAAGAAATAAGGAAAAATATTTATTTTGTTACCAAAACATACATACCTAAAATTTTAAGACACCTACAGGAGAGCACTGGTGGTCTAGTTGGTAGTGACCCCGCCTTCCGATCCTAAAGTGGCGGGTTCAAATCCGGACGTGTACCAATGGATTTTTCTGTGCGAAAAATTTATGTACCTACACTATACCAGCACTCTCAAACGGTGAAGGAAAACATCGTGAGGAAACCCACGGCTTAGTCAGCTCCTCACGTATTGACCATATCTTTCATGTGGACAAGGCCGACTAAGCTGAGAGGATGGAATAGGTGCTGGGCAAGCCTACTCCTACAGGGATACAATTAACTAAGGTCAGTGCATCTCTCTCGAATGATTGTGAATTCTTGATGGCAACAATGGACTTTCCACAAACCGTAGCTTCTGTCCTCCAGATCCAGGGCAGTCAACAACACCAGCTCGTCACGTGCGGGGTCCTTGCCCAGTGCTTGCAAATCCTCGGATTAATATTCAGCGGGCGACTGTACCTGCATTATTCATGCACTGACTCCGATTCAATGAGCTATTCATTTGTATTGATTTACTTGTACCTGGCAGATACAGCCTTGGTTTGATGAGAAGCGGTGGTCGTCATATTACGCAGATATCGTGCGCTGAATTGTCCGAGATGTGTTGCTTAATACAGCCTCGTGCAACTACTAAATCGTATTCTTTCGAACCAGTGTGGTGAATGGCATCTTTGCAAACATTTTTACAGTCCTTTGCCATCTACAGAGATGATTTATACATCGCTAGGAGGACTAACGAGAGGCTGTAGTGCCCGGGACGAATTTTAGATGGAGTATGCTTGCCCAGCACCTCTTCCATCCTCTCAGCTTAGTTGGCCTTATCCACAGGAAAGACATGGTCAATACGTGCGGAGCTGATCCTAAGGTTGCGGGTTCAAACCGGTCGTGCACCAATGGAATTTTCTGTTCGAAAAATTTATGTGCGCTATACCAGTACCTACTCTAAAAAGTTCGAAAACATGTATCAACCGAACGAAAGGAGCCTTTGAGGCGAACTTTAAATCCTTTCACCACACTGGTTCGAAAGAACTAGTAACACGATTAGATAGAGGTTACCTACCTCCCGATGTTTTCTTTCATCGTTTGATAGTACCGATAGCGCAATTTTTCGTACAGAAAAATCCACTGATGCGCGATCACCACCAGTGCTCTAGATGTGTAGGTAAAGACAAGTTTGTGTTGGTGACGTCATTAAGCTACGCATCTGTGTAGCTTGGCCGTGGGCTGTACTAGAAGTTTTCATACTACAAAGCGAAGCTACGTAACTCAGGAGTCACTGTAGCACACGTGGGCCACGTAAACACATACTTACTGTTTTTTTTATATTTGTGGACATTTCACACAGCGCCATCTAGCCCCAAACTAAGCAAAGCTTGTACTATGGGAACCAGATGGCAGATGTAAATAAATACTTATACATAGAATTGAAACAGCCAGACCCGAAATTTTAATATGAATATTTGCAGAACATGTAAACATTTCTCCCGCAGCGGGAATCGAACCCGCGCCTCTTACGTCTCAGTCGAGCACTCGTCCGCCAAGCCACCGAGGTTGTCAATATATCTCTTTCTATAGATCTTCGTTTATAGATCTCTATCTCTGTTTATAGATCTCGTATCTGAAAAAAAAATGTGATTCACGTTCCCACGCTACGCCCCAGACGTAAAGCTAATAGCTAAAAAGTGCCACGTGTGCGTCGGCGTAATCCCTTGCTCATTCATCTGTACCTCTTTATCCCACGAAACTATTTAGACAATTTTTAGGGTTCCGTAACCGAAGGGTGCCAACGGGACCCTATTACTAAGCCTCCGCTGTCCGTCCGTCAGTGGACTGTATCTAATGAACCGCACAAGAATCATTTTATTCGTAATCAATCATCGATGCAAATCAACGATAGGCGTGGTCAGTACTTGGATGGGTCGAGTGATTTTTTTTATTTTATTTTTTATTTTTGTGTATTATTTTTTGAAAAATTGTAGCACCTAAAAAGCTTTTGAGGTGCACCTCAAATTTTTTCACCACACTATTTCGAAAGAACTAGTGACACGACTAGCAGTAGTAGTAGTGTAGCCGCAAGGTAAAGACTGAACCTATGCCACAGTTTCATGACGGTCTTAGTTTAAGGAAAACAGCGTCTGAGATTAATGTTGTTTGTTTGTCAACTAAACAACAGCCTAATGATCCCGATAACAAGTAAAAAACATTAATTTAAGATAACCAATTAATTTAAAAACAGTTTAGTGATACAAAACAATATTTTCCACATTTTGACGGAAAAAACCTTAAGTCCTCAGCTAAAGTATTTTATTTCAGCAATAAAGTAGAACGAAGGGCGCACGAGCTGATCGTGACGTCTCAGCTGTCACACGTCACAACTGTCAAAAACAACGACGCTGCCAAATGGCGGAAACACACGTGTACAACCCGTTATTTATTTCATACACGTGGAATTAAAATGAGTAGATTCACGGATGAAAAACAAGACATCGCAAATAGATAAACATGCAGGTGGGTATTTCCGAAAATTGACGGAATAACCTCCAAAGTGTAAATAGAAAAAACATGTGTTCATTGTATTAATCAGCTATTAGCTTCTTGTAAATCTTTTCAAGAGTTTACCGCCATCTTTGTAAACAAATACTCTAAAATCAAATATAAATTTAGGGTGTTTTTACGAGTTTTTCGAAAACATTCTTATGGGTTCGTTCTTGTCACTAGTGTTTTGTGTAGCCATAATAACAAAATTACTACTGTACAGTAGGTTATTATGCCTACTTTATTGAAACATAAACACAACTATACTCACATATGGTTTTATACAACAAAGTACATCAAAATCAATAAATTAACATTAATTAATGTACTCCTCAAAATCTATCACAACCTCTACCGCCTTTTTTAAATCTTTCTTTCTCCACTTCCAAATCGGTATTCGACCAAGGAGTATTTTATATTTTATCATTCTACCAAACGAAAGAGGTTTGTGATAATGTTCAGCGGTAATACTGAGTGGTACTTAATCTGTGATAATATCAATGGTAAAACATGATTTAAGCTGACACTACTCTAATTATGTGCTTGCACAAAACAAGAAGCATGTGTATTCTTCTTATGGTGTAAGGTTGCGCTAGAAAAATAATAAAATTCCCGAAATTCAAGATGAAATTTGTAAGAAAATAAACTCAACGCGGGCAAAGTCGCGGAAAGTTCCTCTAGTTAATTTATATAGCCACTTCTTAAACTTAAGGTATCCAAGAAAGGACCAAGGGTACGAAAGAACCCTCCAGAGATGGTGGGAGCCAGTACTTATAAATAGTGCAGCGTGTTTGTGTTGTGTTGTGGATTGACGAAAAACATGGCGTTGGCGGAGCGCCAGCGAACGGCGCTTGCGAAACAACAGGCCTAGCGAACTACCGCAAGAGATGAGAAATAAATGATTTGCAGAATCCAATTTTTCTTTCTCAAGAAGCGTATCTATCGGCAATCTTCGAGCAATGCCAGGCATCATCATCTTCAACCTCGTCGGCACCAACAACAGCCTCAACAACACCATCTAGGATACTGAAACACTGCTGCCAACATCCCAAAGTCCTTCTCCGGTACTTCAAGGAGTTGTGCTGGCTGGGGGAGGGTTAGCAGGGGGATAATGCACAATACACCCCACCGCGGGACGTCAGTGCAGATCTTTGTTCCCCTAAATCAATTAGAACTAATTAATTAGAAGCGTATCTACTACTTCTACTAATCGGTGGTGAAAGGTTCTAAAGTGTTTTCGAACTGAAGTCGGGTGAAGTGGGTCGACTGGTAATGACAGGTGGTGGAACGTAGATATTTCTTTGGACGACCTTGGAATCGAAAGGTGGGGTCACCGATCAGTTCATTAGTGGTAAATAAAATGATATCCTGGCTTATTTTCTCACCGTAAATGTTAGTAAAACCAAATTTGTCACATTCTGACCTAATTAATCTCCCCAACCACATTCCATGAAGATAATATCTGTACATTTCTGTTTCTTTGCTTCATTTGACTGCCAATAGGTATATTGAAAAAACATAATCTCTCAAATACCTCGGTGTCAATATTGATAGTCATTTATCTTGGTATGAGCATATTTCTAACGGTTAGCAAGACCAGAAAGCTAATTTATTTATTTAAAAATCTCCGGAACTCTGTTGACTTTCAATGTCGACAGTTTATTTTGCCTTAGGACAGTCAATAATAGCTTATTGCGTGTCAGCCTGGGGAGCTGCTCTCAGAACACGCATATTACAACTGGTGAGGGCGCAAGGAGCTATTTTAAGTTTCAGTTTTTCCCTCTGTAAGGTAAAAACTGATCTGATTTTTCTGCAGAAAAATTAAATAAAAAAATAGCTCCATGCGCCCTCTCCAGTCGTAATATGCGACGGTCCGCTCGTCTCAGTACGTACAGCTATATTTTATCAAGCTGTACAGTATTACTGTAAATTATTTCATTGCAATATTTATAACCGTTGCCTAGTCTTCTCATTGTCACAACCACTATCGCTAGCAGACACTATTTCCATATCAGCTCTATGCTTTATATAATGAAAGACTGAATATTTATCCTTTGACAGTACAAAAATGTAAGCTTCAGGTTTTAGAGTGGCTTCAGAGTCTGAGGACTCTGAGCGACTTTTAGACGTATAACCGGTTGTTTCCTCTATCACACATACACACGTTGCCCAGACTCTTAAGAGTCTGGTGTGCTCAGGGAAAACTCACACTCACCAGTCTACTACCCTACATATACTTACCTACTTACATGTTAGTATAAACTAATTTTATACATAAAAGAATGTATTCTTTTATGTATAAAATTAGTTTATACTTAGCACAATAGTGTGTACTTTTGGATAGATCGTGTCTCGTAGAGGGCGTTACTAGCAGTGACACAGTTTTATACTTCTGCCGTCAGTATTACACATGTTTTAGTACTTTTAATTTGTTTTCTGTTCAAAATAGATATATTTGTATTTTGTATTAGTTAAATAGTGTTTTTCAATATTCTGCGTCATCCATGTTTAAGTTTCATCACCAGATGTTATTGTCAAATCTTGCAAAATTTCAACTCAATTTTTTGGTTGAGAAACAAAATTAACTTTGTACAAAACAAACAAAATACAAGGAAATTTAAAAAAGGTTTACAAATAAGATAACAGGAAGTAAATAAAACATTTCACCTTGCTCATTCACGTGACCAACGAAAATAGAGCGAATAAATTGGAAAATCTAAAGCGAAAACAATTTTTTGCGTTTTTCCGGGTTTTCCCATTTTCCGGCAGTTTTTTATTTTTATCGTCTCAAAGTCAAAGTCAATATAACTTTATTCATGGGAATTACAGGGATCATTTTACTTTTCAGTTTGGAAAAGGGTCGGGGGTTTTTCTTTGGGACTCCTTAAGCCTTCATTCCCTCAGGGATTACTATGATTATGACGAATGTAATATAGCGTAGGTAAACATACGTACATACATAGATGTTATCACGCCCGTATCCCCAACTGGGGTGGACAGAGCAACAAGTAATCATAAGAAAACTTGCAGCCACTCTTGATTCAAATCTCAAAAAATAGATATCTGTTCAAGATGGATTGAACCATGGTGACAGGAGATCAGTCCATCGCCCATATTAGATGATCCATCATGTTGTAGAGAATACTATCCCTTAGTCGACATGCTCGGGGAGAGAAGCTGCTGGACGCAATCTATGTTTTTCTTTTTTCGCCGTCCTGCAGAGATGTAGGTGAATAGCATACCTACCCAATATTTTAAAATGCGCTTTATCCTACTATATTATAAATGTGAAAGTTTGTGAGGATTTTTGTATGTTTGTGCCTCAATCACGCCTAAACGGCTGAACGGATTTGAATGAAACTTGGAATATACATAGTACATGTGCTGGATTAACATATAGGCTATTTGTCATCCGGGTACCACGCGAGCGAAGCCGTGGACGGCAGCTAGTATTATTATAATTCAAATAAACGCTCTCCGACTTAATTGAACTAATTGTTAAGGTTTGCCGGCCACAATGTTTTTTATACATAGCTGTAATTGTGCCGGGTATTCGCCCAGGCACTACAGCATTCCGTTTGTGAAGGTATAAGTTGCCTACTGACGCTGTATAAATCATGGTAAAAGGCCTTAGTTTTTTTGTATTGTGCCTGAACGATGAAAGTTATGTGAATTTGTGAAACAAATTGTGATTCTCTTGCTACAAGTAAAAAAATATACCTTTTGTATAATATAACGCAGTCATAATACAGTACCCGTTTCTTGGGAGGAAATATCGTGACGGACACTGCGACGACGCTCGTCAACTCCGCTGAAAAGAAATAGATCTACTCCAGGAATATCAAGAATGGTATTTAAGGGCGACCTTTTCTAAAAATACATAATTTGAGAGTTGATATTACTCAGCTTAGCAGAGACGTTTTTACTGAAGTTGGTTAGATCATTTGAACAATGGCATTCACCTGATTTAAATAAAAAGTTCTCTTTCTAAAGGTTAAGGGGGATATAGAAGCGTCATAATAGTCGAATCGGTATCTAGTTATACTAAAGTCTTATAAATAAATAAATAAAAATTGGATATAATTTATCAAACAATAAAATTATAATCGCTCATAAAACCAGATTTTTGATCCTTGCCAAATATAAACATCAACCTGTCTAATAATTAAAGCGTATAATATTTTTTGCGCGAGAGTCATCCACGACTTTTTTACACAATATAATTACTACAAAACCATATTTTTTTATCCATCCCCAATTCCCCAATCATAAGAAAACCCCTTCGATCTTCCTGACATAAAATCCTTTGGTAAGCCAGGACACGATCTTGGAATCCCTGTAATAACACCTCTGCTTATATTGAGTCGATGGCTTCATTTGTTATCCTTACAGATAGCACTTCACACCACTGATCACCTGTCACCATGGTTCACCATATCCATCTTAGGACTAAATCAGAAGCTGCAAATTTTCTTATGTTTACTTGGGCTCTACCCACCCCATTAAGGATACGGGTGTAAATAAGTAAGCAAGTTCGTATGAGCTACTGGCCAAGACTCACTGGAGCTGTGACGGAGTTTTTAAGCCGCCTGAAGGCCTCCGTCATAGCTTAACGACTTAAAAGCCGAGACCGACAATTTAACGAGCTGAAGCACGGAAGCGCTCAGCTCGTAATGCCACTTGCGGTCACCCATTCCAGTTGTGACCGCGCACAACGTTGTTTAGCTTCAACGATCAATCAAGAACGTCTAAGCAAGCTACGCCACGAGCGCTTCAAGAGCTTCGGGTGTGATAATATGTAAGTATGTAATGAACGAGTTGTCCGTTAGTTGAATATTGAGATCGACAGTCTCATAGAGGAGGAACATGTGAAGACATTTTCCTATGTTTTGAACATCATCATCTTCCTGCCCTTATGGGGGTTTTAAGAGTTTTGGCTAAGGTGTTTTATGACCGGCCGCCTGCCTGACGTCAACCCACCCTGGGAATACTTGCTTATGTATCTCATCATGTTGGAGGATACTATCCCATAGTCGACTTTTACGACATGTTCGGGGAGAGAAGCAGCTGGACGCATTCTATGTTTTTTCTTTACTTCTAGTCCAGCAAAGAAGTTTTTAACATGACATAGTAAATTCCCCACTGGCTCCTCAACTACATTGACCTAGTCAGAGGGCTAGGTGACATACAGACACTTGACGATAGTAAATTAGACTTGTTATTCAATATCGCAACATGTTTTCGAGCTACAGCCAAAATAGCGCCATCTACCAAATTAATCTTACTAATATTATAAATGCGAAAGTTTGTGTGTTTGAATGTTCGTTACCACGTCTCCGTAACTAATGAACCGATTTTAATGAAATTTAGAACATAGATGGTTTAGGTTCTGGAATAACATATAGGCTAATCTTATTCTCGGAAATCAATTCCTAAGGGGGTTAAACAGGGTGGTAAAGTTTTTATGGAAAATATTATTTCTTGGTTACGATTCGCTCAAAGCTCAGCACAAAAAAAAAGTAATAAAATAATAAAAATGTTATTTTTATTTTTAACAAAATCAAACTGAGGGAAGGAGGGGGGCGGAGGGGTCCAGGGAGTTCTAAAGTTTGTATGGGAACTTTTAAACGTCCAGTGAAAAATACACAATAATTAAACACGTGTCTCAGGGTTTTTCAATATAACCATCAAAAAGAGTAAAATAGGTGTCAAAATTTATACCACGCGAGCGAAGCCGCGCGAGTAAACTAGTTTTAGTAATAAAAATGCAATTAAATTTTTATTGCGGTCGTTTTGGTTTACAAAGAAGATTCGGAGGTCGAGGATAGTCAGTTTTGTGAGGATGTTTGATTTTTGAGTCTCAATCTGTCTCAATCTGAAAGGCTGGACGGGTTTGGATAAAATTTGGAATACACATAGTCGAACCTCAAACAAAGCCACCTACCCTGCGGCTACATTATCAGCTCTAGATCGCCTAGACCTATGTAAGTTCGTATGAGCGGCCAACTCTTGTGACGGAGTTTTCAGGCCGCCTAAAGACCTCCGTCATGGCTTAACGACTTAAAAGCCGGGACCACCGAATGCCACTCGCGGTCACCCATCCAAATTGTGACCGCGCACAAGGTTGCTCATCTTCAACGATCATTCAAAAACGTCTAAGCGAGGTACGCCATGAGCGCTTCACTTTCTCTGTGACGTCACCAGGTTGACACCACTTGGCTGGTCTCCATACACGCGGGCGCAACACGCGTCCATCTCCATGTGCAACAGGCGGTACATAGTGCATTATGTATGTTTCGTAATAGCAAGTACCCGCGAACTAATTCTGATTGGATCGGAAATAGACTGACACGTGGCGTGGTGAGGCGGTGGAGGTGAGGTGGGGGGGTGATGACAGGTGGAGTACGGTAACTTATGGCCAAGAACCGGTTACAAAACGTCCGTCGTCCAGCAGCGAGACGTCTACTATATCCGTCGCTGGCCGGACCTGGATGAGACTGAAAAAAAAAATGGCCTTTTGGCGCTTACGTAAATTTGCCTTTCCAGTGACGATATATATTTGTAGACATTTCACACAGCGCCATCTAGCCTCAAACTAAGCAAAGCTTGTACTATGGGAACCAGATGGCTGATAGAATACTTATATACTTTTTTTTGTAAATACATAACTACTTATAATGCACTAGCCCCGCCCCGGCTTCGCAGGGAAATTTAACACATTAGGATTTTTCAGGTAATTTTTTTACACCTCAGGTTACAGTCATTATTGGAGTTTTACTAAGGATCCCAAATTTTTTTGCAAATAAATTATAGCCTATGTTATTCAGTAATAATGTAATAACATTTCTCCCGTAGCGGGAATCGAACCCGCGCCTCTTGCGTCTCAGCCGAGCACTCGCTGCATAGGTACATAAAGGGAGGCCTAAAGTTCTATACCCAGTAGTGGGTGAAGTCGGGTTACGAATGACGATGATGATGATGATGAGACCGACACGGTATTGGCCGGTGGATTAAAGTTATTTTTAAATTGGTACTCAACTTACCTAGAATGTAAGTGCGAGTGTACTTATTTATAATCAATGCGTAGTGAATGCGTACTAATAACATGTGGCTTGAGAGTGGCTTGCGTCAGATAGTAAAATAACTAAAAGCGAGTGGCCAACTCTTGTGACGGAGTTTTTAGGCTGCCTAAAGGCCTCCGTCACGGCTTAACAACTTAAAAGCCGGGACCGACAATTTAACCTGCCCTCCGAAGCACGGAAGCGCTCAGCTCGTAAACCCACTTGCGGTCACCCATCCCAATTGTAACCGCGCACAATGTTGCTTAACTTCAACGATCAATCAAGAACGTCTAAGCAAGCTACGCCACGAGTGCTTCGGTACGTTAGTTCAGTAGTTTTTGCGTGAAAGAGTAAGAAACATCCATACATACAAACTTTCGCGTTTATAATATTAGTAGGATGTGCGATACTTACTTGCTCAATTTTTAATACAAATTTGGTTTTGTATTAAAAATTAATTTGTTTCTCTGTATTTCTTGACAAAAAATTACAGTATTTGAACAAATATATTGTCTATTTCTGACTTATTTTATCTATGGACTTTGACTGATGAACTGATGGACTGATCAACGCGGGACGTTCCACGTGTAAAATGTGCAGTACTTTTTGGCTTAAATTAAGTACAATAGCTTATTTATAAAGTATTTGAATGGGAACCGTAGCCAACTTCTACAAGGAAATTCGCCGTCTACTTACAAAAGTTTTGAATATTTCATTGTTTTCGTTACAAAACAACAACGCAACGTCAATACGAAGTAAGCAAACCTGTTTTTGTTTCACTCCGTCCTGTTATTTATTATGTTATTTTCGTAATATTTTATAGGTGAGGCATTACCGATGCCAATAGGGATTGAACTCTATTCCCTTGAAATAAGGTTCATTAGCTTCGACTTTTTATAAGAGGCAGGTACCACAATATGCAATGAATATAATCATTGGAATAAGTTTTTTTGTTGCGAAGTTCAAAACAGCTGTGGTGGACTGTATGTGGTTTCTTCTCCAATTAAACACTTTTCTTCCAAATATCCTTTATTCCAACTTGTTCTCTTAGAACTAGGTACTTAGTATCACTGTGCTTTGTAACTGTATTCGAACTGTCTTCGAACTGTCTTCGAACTGAACTCGAACTGAACTGTAACTGAACTGTCTCGGTACAAATTTCGCGCTATATTTATAGTTCGACCCCTACAAATAAATCTGCTCTCTGATTGGCTGGCCAATAAGAAGCGAGAAATTTCAACCAATCAGAGAGCTCCATTCGAGGCGTGACCGTATAGAGTCGGCTATCTATCTCTGTCTAACCTTTCCAGAATGTTCTATACCTACTTATTATTCTATATCTGTAGAACACTATCGATTATTCTAGAACTATGTCGATATTTCGTCGTGTCCAGAACATCCTCCCCCCGGCGTAGCTCGCGTAGCCTCTTCTTTTACTAACACGACGAGTTTGCTGGTCGGTCGCTTGAAGACGCCAGTCTTCGTCCGGACATCTGCCACCCGTACGCCTCCGTCTGGTCCCTGGTAGGTGCGCTCGACGATTCCCATTGGCCAAACGTTTCGAGGTAAGGTATGGTCCACGACGACAACTATGTCTCCTTTCTGCAGTGATCTCCTGTTGTTCATAGGCTCGCCGCGAGGTACTAATGTAGGCAGGTATTCTCGAAGCCAGCGCCGCCAAAAGTGGTCAGCAAGCGCCTGACTTATCCTCCATGTTCGCCGATCTGCCTCGCTGCATGGCCCAGTGGTAGGTAGGCCGTCGGATGAACCCAACAGAAAATGGTTCGGAGTCAATGCTTCGGGCTCCTCAGGGTTCACACTGACGTGCGTAAGTGGCCTCGCGTTGACGGAGAATTCTGCTTCAGTCAGGAGGGTGTTCAGCACTTCTTCAGGTGGTTCTTTTTCTCTCAAAGTGGCGGCTAGTGCTACTTTGATTGACCGCACCAGTCGCTCCCAGGCTCCCCCCTGGTTTGGTGCGCCAGGAGGTATGAAACGCCATTCCATCCGATGCAGCTGTCCTTCATCTCGCAGTGCTGGTGCCCATTCCGCGTAAGCAGCCTGCAGTTCTTTGTCTGCACCTCGGAAGTTCGTTGCGTTGTCGGACATCATGATACGGGGCCAGCCTCGTCGTGCAGCCATTCTTCTCAGTGCCATGATTGCAGAGTTGATGGAAAGTGTTGGAACAACCTCTATGTGTACGGCTCGCGTGTTAAGACACGTATAGAGTGCTCCCCATCTCTTCTCCCGGCGCCGTCCAATCTTCACCATCATGGGCCCAAAGTAGTCAGTGCCACAATAGCTGAACGGCCGTTGAAATGGCTCGAGGCGGATTCTCGGCAAGTCTCCCGTAGCTGGTGGTTGAGGCTTCATCTTCCGTACTTGGCAGAGTCTGCATTCCTTCTCAATGCCACGTACTGTCGGTCGCAGATGAATCACCCAATATTTCTGTCTCAGGTCGTTCGTCACGCGCTCCCTGTTAGCGTGACCAGCTGCGCAGTGTTCTCGCAGGACGATGAGTCTTGTGATGTGGTGGCGGCCGTCCAGGATCACAGGCCGCTTCATCTCAATCGGTGCGTCGGCGGCTCCAATTCGTCCTCGTACTCGCAGTATACCCTTTTCCAGGATCGGGTCCAATCGGAACAATCGACTCGATTTCGTGATTGGACGAGACATTCTAATTCGGTGCAGCTCGTCTGGGAAGCTCACCCTTTGTGCACGACGAATTAGCGCACGTTCTGCCTCTTCAATGTGTCGATATTCCATGTTCGTGGCGCGTCGTTGACATCTCTCGATGAAGAAGAGTACCCGTGCTGTAGCTCTTACTAATGTCTCGTACTTGGAGAAGCGTGATGGGTCTGGCAGCCATTCGTACTCCATCTTGTCTTCTTCCACTCGCGTATGCAGAACTTCCTCCTCGTGGTCGCTGTCGGATGTTTCCTTCGGCCACTCGTGCTCTGGGCGATGAAGGAAATCCGGCCCTCGGAACCATCGATCTTCTGCCGTTATGCGTGTGTTCGTCAGCCTTGTCGCGTCGTCTGCCGTAGCTCGTAGTTCAGCCGGTACGTCTTCCAGTACGTAGTCCTCATTGCTGTTCCATCCTCGTAGCGTGAATCCAGCAACCGCGTGTACTGTGCGTAGCTCTGCGACGGCTCGACGGGCTTCCACGTTGTCATCGTAACTTGCTACCAAGTCGTCCATGTAGTGGCTTCTGGTGATGGCTTCGCAGGCGAGAGGGTGAGTGTGAGCATATATCCTCGCGTTGTGATTTCGCACGAAATGCGCCAAGAATGGGGAACTCGCTGCGCCGAATATCATGCTTGTCATCTTGAATTTTTCAGGACTCTTCTCTCTCTCGTTGCCTCTCCACAAGAATTGTTGCGCCGGTTGGTCTTCTGGGCGAATCTTGATTTGAAGAAACATTTCCTGTATGTCAGCCGTAATCGCGATTCGTTTTTCTCTGAATCTGTACAGGATGCCTGGCAGGGACATCAGGAGATCGGGTCCCTCCAGCAGATGGTCGTTCAGGCTGACTCCATGGCTCTTCGCTGCTGCGTCGAAGACAAGCCTTATCTTCCCGGGCTTGTTGGGGTTGCGAACTGCGAAGTGAGGCAAGTACCAGCAGACGTTGCTAGACTCCTCCGATCCATCGCATGGCTCCGCGTATCGCTTCTGCAGCAGGTTCTCTATCTGCTTCGTATACTCTTCGGCGAAGACTTGGTCAGCGTCCATCTTCCTCTCTATGCTTTGAAGACGACGAAGTGCCATATTGTAGCTCTGAGGTAGCTTCGTGTCTTCCTTCTCCCATGGTAATCCAACTTCATACCCTTGGTCAACCTTCTTGATTGTCTGCTCGACGATCTTTGTAGCCCGGAGATCTTGTTCACTCGTACGTGGCTTTTGGTTGATACCAACTGCTTCAATGCTGAAATGTTTCTCTATCAGCTCATGCAGTTCCTGGTTCTGCCTTTCAATGGCTTCAGGTGTATAGATATGCAGTGCGCTGTCTTGGCTCGCGACGATGCTGCGTGGTACGGTTCCGTGGATGACCCAACCCAGCTGTGTTCTCGATGCTGCTGGTTGATTTGCTTTTCCAACTCGTAGCTCCTGTGAGACTATATATTCCCAATGGTCGGCTCCAATCAGGATTCCAGGGTGTGATGACTCATAGCAAACTTCATCCCGTCGTAAGTCTCTCAGATGATCTTGATCCAACAGCGATGCCGGAATTGATTGTTTCAGCAGCTTCATGTTCTTGATGGTGCGTGCCCGAAGTGAGTGCAGCTTATTATCTTTGCTCTTCAGTTGCACGGTGACAAGTTGGCTTCCATTCTCGCGTTGCGTAGTGTTGACTCCTCGCATTCGTAGTGGCAGTGAAGGTCCCTCTGCTCCGATAGTTCGTGCCAACTCTTCATCAATCAGAGTGACTGTAGCTCCTTCATCCAAGAGAGCGAGTGTATCGGTCTCCCCCCGTGGTCCGACGACGGTTACTGGACACATCTTCAGTAGTACTGCCTTGTTGTTCGGGCCAGCGTTAGCTACTGTCATGACCGTCTCGACTGGGCTTGATCCGTCTTCTTTCCTCTCTTGATGCAGAGTCTGATGATGTTTTCGCGAACATTGATTCACGCCACACGATGTCGCTTTGCAGTAGATGTTTCGATGCTTCTTCACTACACACTTGAAGCACAACTTGTTTTTCTTCACATGCTCCCATCGCTCATCAACTGTCATTGCCTTATACTTGGGGCAATCCGTCAGCTTGTGCGCCTTCTCGCAGCATGAGCATTTTTCCTCAGTTTCAGCGGGTTCTTCGGTGGTGTTGTACACGGCGTTCGACTTTTTCCTGAATGCTGTGTTCACTCTCGGCGTATATTCCTTCTTGCTGGCAGTCAATGGTGCATAGCTGTACTGCAGGGCTCGGTCCGCTTCACGCATAAGGAACTGTGACAGCAATACGATCTCTGGCTCGATCGATACTTGTTCACTTGCGTAGTCACACCAACGTGAGCGCATGTGCGGGCTCAGCTTGTCCAATGTTTCCCTCACCAGCATCGGATTGTGCAGGTAGCCTCGATTCCTGATGTGATTCAATATACAGACCGCGTTCTGCAGCTTGATGGCGAATGCGTTGAGCTCTATTGCCGATGGTCCAGGCTTCGGCAATTTTCTCAGGTCTTCAATGGCTCGGTCGACGATGATTTCCGGTCTCCCGAAGCTTTGTTCCAGTGTCTTCATGATCTTTTCTGGATCGCATGCTGTGTATAAGAGTGAAGCAACTGCTTCCCTTGCTTCCCCTTTAAGACTGCTTCTCAGCCTTAGGAGGTTCTCAGCCGGTGTCAGCTTGTAGGTTTTCGTAGAGTCTTCGAAGGCAGCTTTGAAGGGAAGCCACTCGTTCGTTGAACCGGAGAAGGCGTGCAGGTCTTGACACTTTATCCTTGGTCTTGCTAGCTTCTCTATTGCGTCAGCTAGTGCGTCGACGTTGGCAGAACTCTTAGCTCTGACCGGCGTTGTCGATCTATCCCTGACGTTGAATCGGATGTTCTTCTCGGTTCTTGTATAAGTGTCGCTTTTCTCTCCTCCAGTTGCTGTCTGTAGCCATTCCTTGACTCTCTCACTTTTTTCCGGTAAGTCCTCTTCATGGATGCTCCTCTCTTCGTCTTCTAATTGTGCTAAATCAACAGCCAATCTCTTTTTGACGAGTTCAGCTTCCATCTGGAATTCCTTACGCTTGAGTTCAGCTTCCACCTGGAATTCCTTACGCTTGAGTTCAGCCAGCTTCTCTTCTGCCGCTAGTTCCGCCATCCGTGCCCTGGTAGCCGTGCTCCCGTTTGATCGTAGAGAGCGCGCAGTGCGGGCAGGAGATAGTTCACTCCTGTGGCGTTCCATACTCGTCCCGGCGTACATGAGATCGGTCGCGGACCCTATGGCTGGGTTGCGATCTTGGCGTCTGCTGACTCGTTGCGTGCTTGGTGACGCAGGTGGATCCCGTGACAGTCTACGTCTTCTTTCTAGAGCAATGGTTTCCAGTTCGGCGGCTCGCCGTTTAGCCTCTTCCTCTTCTTCGCGCCTTTCGGTCGCGTCTGCTTGGCTTCTGGTCACAACCATACTGCTCCAGCGCTTCAACCTTCAATCTGGTCCGAATACCTCGAATTTCGCTCGCAGATCCTCTCAATCTGATCCGAAGTACGTCGAACTGTGCTCGCAGATTTTCTTCAATTCAGGCTCGGCGCTGATCCTCTTCTTCTATCCGGCTCGAAGGACCAAAGACTGTGGTGGACTGTATGTGGTTTCTTCTCCAATTAAACACTTTTCTTCCAAATATCCTTTATTCCAACTTGTTCTCTTAGAACTAGGTACTTAGTATCACTGTGCTTTGTAACTGTATTCGAACTGTCTTCGAACTGTCTTCGAACTGAACTCGAACTGAACTGTAACTGAACTGTCTCGGTACAAATTTCGCGCTATATTTATAGTTCGACCCCTACAAATAAATCTGCTCTCTGATTGGCTGGCCAATAAGAAGCGAGAAATTTCAACCAATCAGAGAGCTCCATTCGAGGCGTGACCGTATAGAGTCGGCTATCTATCTCTGTCTAACCTTTCCAGAATGTTCTATACCTACTTATTATTCTATATCTGTAGAACACTATCGATTATTCTAGAACTATGTCGATATTTCGTCGTGTCCAGAACAACAGCTTTCAATACAGCCTGATATAGTCTGTACCCGGCTTTACTCACGGCTTTTGGGGATCCCATTTTATCTCATAAAATTGAAAATTACATAAAATAACAAGTTCTCATAAATAATTTAATAAGAGTCTCATATTGTTTCTTAAGATGTAACATGAAAGGATTTAAAGTGCGTCTCAAAAGGCTCTGTTCGTATGCTTGACACATGTTTTTGAACTTTTAGGGTCAACGGCATGCCAGTTTCCTCACGATGTTTTCCTTTACCGTTTGAGAAGCATACTATCTGCAACGGGAATCGAACCTGCCCCTCTTGCGTCTCAGCCGAGCACTCAAGCGCCACCGAGGTCGTCAATCTAGTTCAGTCATACAAACTATGCAATGATCTGCGGTGCGCCGGCTCAGCGGGAGAACTCACGAAAACAGAAGTAATTTTCCCTTTCGTTGGCAATAAATATTGTTTTGTCACTTTGTTTTATCTAACAAACTTATTTTAGTAATCTATAAAAAAACATTGATTCCAATATTTATTGTTTTTTACCTTCGAATAGTTTCATAATGCAGTCGACTCTGTTGTGTTTTATGAACTTAATTTGACAACTCCAAAATTAGGTAACTTTATTAAGAAACTTTACAAAATACAAAATAATCAGTTGGGCTATCTAAAGACTGTTGCAAACGGTCTATAGATAGCTCACCTGCCACGCTAATTAATTATTATTTGTGCACGAACATATAACAACATTGAAAAGTAATTGATTAATTGACTTTAGCATAATTTTTAGATGTCGTGCAGTCTCGCATTCTCACGTTCTTTGGGCACGTGTCGCGACGTGGAGAACTGTCCATTGAACGTCTTGTGGTTCAGGGGAAAATTGAGGGTACAAGAGCCAGAGGAAGATCTCCAATGAGATGGACGGACCAAGTAAAGGCAGCGTTGAATGGTCCACTATACGAATGCTCTAGAAAGGCCACCGTTAGAGACGAATGGCGCAAAATTGTGAAGCGAGCCACTACTCCTAAGCTGACGACCACGACCACTCTGTCAAGAGTGTAACGACTAAGAAGAAGAAGAATTTTTAGATTTGATATCACACAAAGCATGAAATTAGCACACATCTGGCTTATTTGTCCTTTCACCACACATGTTTATTCACTACCTACACCACCATATTTTACTTTTACTAACCCCCATACTCTCTTTACCCCATAACCTGGTGTTTATAACAAAAAATGTAGAGCCCAGAGTCCAAATCGCACATCGAAACAGAAACATATCAAAGAAACCAGCCATTTCCCAATCATTAATCCCTTGTTCCTTTGTTCTGGTTCTCTTCCGGCTCTGAACGGCCATTTGTCACGGCAGTGACGTCATTCACGCCATTTTGTGCCCTCAGCAATCGCTTCTCTATACATTACTTAGTACCCCATTTACCTAAGGGTTGTAAGTGAAATCCTTTCAAGGTCCACAGAGTATTTTGCAATCGTAAGGTGTATACAGACTTATTTATGTTTTGAAAAGAGAACAGAAAAGTTACGGAGATAATTCTGAACCCACACTAGGATTCAGATCAGAAACAACGAGTACCATGTTACCACAACACCTAGACCCACACATGAAAAGTATTTTTATAGATATTTTATTACTCTATTGAAATTTAACAAACTGTTTTCTTATTTGTAGATCGACGAAGTATTCTCGACGAGTTACAAAAGCCTGATTTTATTTTTATTAAGTAGCAAAAACCCTAGACCCTTTTGATATGCAAAGATTCCCCCGCAGCGGGAATCGAACCCGCACCTCTTTCGTTCCAGCTAGGCCCGCGACGCCATCAGCATTGTCAAAGAGTTGATTATGGGTTCGTTAACAATTATAATAATGGTTCGTACTTTGAGAAGTGGAAATCAAGAATCTTTTGTGCTTCCTTCAAGGTAATACTTTCAAGGTAACTACGGCTCTACTATGAGTTTTCAGACTAAACTCGCTAGCGACTGTAGTAAAGAGTATGAAAACTTCATCATCATCATCATCTTCCTGCCCTTGTGACGTGTGGGGTCGGAACAGCATGTTCTCTTCCTCCATTCCTTGAAAACTTGCCCTAAAATATACTAAATTGTGAGATAAGATAAATCAGCGGAAGTGTGTGAGTGTGTGATATTATACTAACGGACCACGGGACGTTCTTTACCATAGAAACGTTCTGTCAAAAATGTATAACGCTTTTCGACAAATGAAAATAAAAAAATATTTGTAGACATTCATACAGCGCCATCTAGCCCCAAACTAAGCAAAGCTAGTACCATGGGAACCAGATGGCTGATAGAATACATATATTTTTTTGTAAATACATACCTATCATACATGATATTACAACACCCAAACCTCAGCAGAGCACCGAGGTCGTCAAATTGGTACCGGGCTTCAGTCGCTAGCGAGTAGTCTGAGAACAGCGGTAAAGCCACTGGCCTCGTGTGTACGCGCCTTAGCTTCAGGTTTAGAACCCCATCGTTTACAAATAGACGATATTGTTTACAATAAAGTAACGGGAATAGTTCTGTTATTAAAACTATTACGATTATTATTTTGACCTCATTTCTGTACCTAATTATCTATTTACAGTGTACACGCTGTTTTTATTAGTTAAAAATATCAGCGGGATATCAACAAAGGTTATTTCCTTCTGACTTATCATGTTGTACAATCTGTACAGAAACGCCATTTAATAAAATGGAGACGTGAATATAAATAGTTACAAACTTTTTCACTCCTCTTGCTCAAAAAGTCCGTCATTGTAGCGTATCAGAGCGGGGATAAAATAGCATAATTATTTGCCTTAAGGGAAAAAGTATTTTTTTTTTAATTTTTGTCTGTTACCAACGAGCCTACAAAACGAAAAAGTCTTTATTAATAAGTAGAATAATCACGAAAAGTCTCGACTTATTACTGTTTCATAAAAAAAGAAGAATATTTTATTTTTGAAAATGGAACTAGGCGATTTCTTCGGTAGAATGCGTGCATTGCGTTGCGGCTACAGAAGAAATTTAAAAAAGGCAAAGGCGCGAAATCTTTTCACTAATTACAAAATGAATTGGTGACTGTATTTTTTATTGTTTTGGATTATTTTATTTTCTCGCAATCGTAGTGAAAAGTAGTGTAACACACGCCGCTCAAAACTCATTATAACTCGACTTCTATTTACTCCCTCGATAAAGCTCGGGAGTAAAACTACGTCGAATATAATGGATAATTTTAGCCCCTTGTATAACAATCTACTATTTACATTAACTGTAGGAACTGAATCAAACTATCATCATCATCAACCTATGGAAATTCACTGCTGGCCGATGGACGATTTTGTGCTGCCGACATCCACAACCACAAGATCCTCAGTCTCCTCATCCTTTGCAAGATCCTCAGTCCTTTGGGTGGAGGACCGGGAACACCCATGGAAGGCTGTATTCTCACCATTGTATTCCTCTGGCGTTAATACAGACATACACACTACCACGCCTGTTTTCTATAGGGATAGGCAGAGACCTCGGATATCCATTACTACGATCCTAGCATACTTTTTTCGATCCATTCACTCTCGACTCTCTCATCTTCATGCGTGCTTGGCTCGTCGGTTGAGACGTTTATTCTGTAAAGATTAAAATACCGACAAGAATGAACGTCAGTGAATAGTTCATTATTGTGAAAACTTCAGCAGTTAAGTTATTTATGAGTGCGTGCCTGTCCGGCTATCATTTTATAATGATTTATAAGGAATCCTGCACGAAATGAAAATCCCATGTTAATTAAAAAGCACTAACAAAGCAACATTGACCACCCCTAAATCATATAATAATCCATTTTTAAATTGAACACATTTTTTCATGAATTTTCCGTGACCAAGTATCATTCGCACATCCCGCCGAGAGAAAGTCGACTCTATTTTAAAGTTGATAAGGTTTGGAGTGAGTCGGTTTTAATTTATTTAGTTTTTAGGTAGTATTAATTTATTTGGTGGTCGGTTTGTTTATTTAAAGCACTCCGAGGACCGGCGGAGGCTATAAAGGGACGCGACTCGCGGAACGAAACACGGAACGAAATAAAGGCCTGTTTAATCGTACCCCAGAAATAATGGGGTAATCTTGTGGGTAATTTCGCTGACATATTTTTATGGTATTTTTCCATTCGTTCCTTTATCTGGAATGGAGATATGTGGGTAATTTTATTCTATGACCACATTATTTTGGAGAAAGACATGCTCTCTTAACGACCTCTGCTTTTATTTTAGATGTTAATATTAAGTTAGTCTAAGCTGTAGATTATGTTATCTTGCCATTATAGGTACTAGCTCGAGTATTTACCCACTCAAAATTGGTGCACGTAAGGAGCCTTTGAAGCGCATTTTAAATCCTTTTAAATTCATCACACTGGTTCGAAAGAGCTAGTGACATGTCTGGTAGTAGTAGGTACTCGATGCTTTATTACAAGTAAAAATTGTACATTAAAACATGAAACAGATAATATCTAATAATACATTCAGAAAGGATGATCGTGATATCCCGATCCGATATCCTAGGACGTTCGTGGAACACATTTTCATTATTCATTATTTAGATCCTGTAGTAAGAGAGAAAGAAGAAAACATGTTGTGCCGACCTCATTTAAGTGGGATAAGGGAGATGATGATGATGATAGTTACTCACTAAGTCTGTAGTGTCTCTCTTTTTATTAAAGTTACTAGAGCATGTGGTCTAAACTAACGTTAAAAACACAAAGACCTTGCAAATCAGTCATAAGGTAACTTTACTGTCAGTTCCTCAATGGCTGTCAGTTCAGCAGTATTTCAATTTAATTCACTGTTTAGTTGGCGTGCACAAAGAGGAGGGACGGGGAAAGTGGCCAGCCAGGTGTATCTCCGAGCTGTGGCTCTCCATTGTACTCCGATAACCTACAATGACGTACGGTTTTACATCTTGTATCGACTGTATTCAGTATATTTATTCACAGAAGATATGGTATACATTAGATGGAAGATGATGATAATAATAATTTGATCTGCACATCTCGCCCGAGCACAGGCATGTGAATTTCTTAATACCTAATACATTTCTCAAATTACACCATGTCATAAACACCAATAAAGTAAAAGTAATAAAAAATGTCAATTAAATTTCAATTAATTTTTTTTTATTGGGATATACTAAAACACTGGTTATAGATAATCGCTGGTGACGTTGTGTTTCAAGAGTCACGAGTTCACATCGCATTATTTCGACTGTGTGTGAATATGGCCGAACTTATGTTTAGGTAGAGCTAGACTTGCTTTTGCGCGAGAATACGCTAACTGGGTTGTGAGGGAATGGAAGGACGTAACTGTTCTTATTTGAGAGCTGAATGGTCTTAGGGGGTCCAGATGTCAGATGCCAAAACGAAAGGTTTGCTCCATGCGTTATAACCGAAACTGGATGCAAGAGAGACTCCATAATGATTTAGTGAGGTCTTACCAGAATATCCAGGACATTGCTAAACCATCTTCAAGAAGTCACAAGAGCCCGAAGCGCCAACAACCATTATTAAAATTCGAATATATTATTTTTACCACTTTTGTTAAAACTAAAGTTAAACAGTTTTACACAAAATCGATGTTTTTTTAAGATGTTTATGTTTTTTTTTAATCTTTAAAGACTGATTTTAAGGTACCTTTCAACGAATGTAGTCTAAATATACTTCTTGTCATTTGCATTTGTCGAAGATGACATGAGTAAGAAAGGAGTGAGCGTTGAGATGACTTCTGACAGAGGGAAATAGAAGAGAAATACATGTTGTGCCGACCCCACATAGAGTGGGAAAGGGTCAGGGAAATGGTGATGTGTCAAAAAACATTCTAACTTTAAACACAAAGCTTTGTTACCATGCGCATTATAAAAGTCGTGGTACAATGGAGCCGCGCGCGATGTCTATCGAAGTAACAAATGTGCGCGCACATCAGATGCACGTCGCGATAATTCTTTTATTTCCTTTCTGGGTCACAGAGGTTCGTGCTAATTAGCTATTTAGTTTTACCTACGGTTTTATACCTGCAGACACATAGTTTGTTTCTAATTACTGAATTCTTTGAACTTCCTAATTAATTGTTTTGTTTTTGTTGTACATTGCGTGAGTTACAGTAGGTACAGATTCTCACTAATCGTGTCGCTGATTCTTTTCGCAATGCACGGATTAAAGTGCGCTTCAAAAAGGTTCATATTTTACACTAAGTACTATAAGTACCTATGCCTAATATTGTAAAGCAGTTACTGAAATAAAACATTTTTCACTTGACATATTTCGTTGACGAGTTTTACGAAATTCCGGCTTCCTCACGATGTTTTCCTATGCCGTTTGAGAGCACTGGCATAACGAACATAAACATTTCGAACAGGAAAATCATTGACGATCAACATTAACAGTTTCAAGACCTTTACAAAGGTCATACTATTGTAGGCAACAATGATAAAGAGTCGTAATTTCTTGGCCATCGTTCGCTCTACATTGATTCGTTCACGTTCGCTAGCTAGCATTCGCTCGGTTTTGTTCACTTGTGAATATTGAATATCCAATAATGCTTGGTATCTCGCACATGTTACAAAGTTAACACCTACACAGTCCAAATTAAGATTCCTATCAAAACGACTACAATGCCGGCCAATCTAACATGTAACTTGTGAATTAGGCAGCGGAGTGAAAGAGACGGATGGTGTTTTGCTGTTGTGCGAGAGGGATGGATGATTATTGTTTTTTCGGAACAAAAGAAGGATTTATGGGCCGAAGTTTGGTAGTTTGGCTTTTGTTTTAGGGCTCAGTGGGTGATAGGTACGATAGTTGTTTTGGCTTTTTGTAAAGGGCTTATTATTCGACATTTTGTATGTAAACTATAGATATTTAAAGGTATTTATAGCCGAGGCGAGAGGGTTTAGTCAATGTTATTAATTTTTCGTGTTCTTTAGTGTTCTCTTTTTAGTTTGCATTTTATGAATATGTTCTGAATCTTTGTCCGTTCCTAACTCTTGTTATCTGAGTTGGTCACTCTTTGGTTTTGTTCACGAAAAAAGTTTTTCTAATGGGCTTTTTTGTCCCACGTTGGTTCTGGTAATGACTCTTTTCAGAACTAACACGATTTTCTTTTAACGGCAATTCCCAATTATCTGTAGTTATTCGTTTGCTATTCATAGAAACCCAAGATAGATGGGCAGATGAAATAAACGCGGTAGCTGGAAAAACATGGATGAAAACGACCCAGAACAGAAAAATATGGCCAGCTCTGGAGGAGGTCTTCATCCTAAGAGGGATCCTTAAAAAAGAAAAAAATATGATAAAATAATCATCATCATCATCATTTCAGCCCGTCTCCGCCCACTGCTGGGCATATGCCTCCTCTTTATTACAGCATCCTTCGCGAATCTCATCCACTGGTTCTCGGTTCACGATGGCATTCGACCATGGGGCGGGTGGTCTGCCTCTTGGCCGTTTATCGTCTCGGTTAAAATAATAAGAAAAACAAATAATAAATACACTATTAATATGTCACAACAAAATAAATTATAATAATTAGGATATTAAATTGTGATGATTAAGATTTATAAATGTTGAATTTACTAAGAATAATAAAAGCTATTTTATTTTATTTTATTGAAAAAAAAATGTGTCGGTATTCAGCAAAGGAATAAGATTCTAATAGCTATGTATTATTTTTACTAAAGTGATCAGAATTACCCGTTTCTACCGTGTTTTGACAGAACCTTCATAAATATAGACAGGGCACCAAATTAGTGTCACAAACGAAATTGATTTTTTCAACCCAAAATTGGTCGTAAATGTGACAATGCTGTGTGTAATCATGTCAGTCCAACTTTGATATTTACGGGGTACCTAACGGCCCCAGTGCGGGACATTATGACCTTTACGTCCCCAAATGCCGTAAGTTTTAATATTTAACACGAAAATAATTGACCTCGAATGACTTTGTGGAGGAAACGTCGCGTGACGCCGACAATGTCACAGAACATCGTGACATTCTACTTCTGGACGCGGGAAGATAGTGGAGAAGCGTGAAGTACCGAGGATTTCAATGATATGTAACATGGCTTTTCAGAATATAAACGAGTAAAAGGATTTATGTCCTTATGTACCTGAGAGCACTGGTGGTCTAGTTGGTAGTGACCCCGCCTTCCGATCCTAAGGTCGTGGGTTAAAGCCCGGTCGTGTCCCAATGGATATTTCTGAGCGAAAAAATTATGTGCGCTATACCAGTACTCAAAAGCAAAATAGCAAAATTTTGCAGGTATTAATAAAACATATGAAATTCACCATTATGAAAGCCTCTTTAATGGCTGTGTGCTACAAACGTCGGGAAAATATAAAAATATGCGATTAAGTTCCGTTATAAACTTTAAGTATGACTGTATGCTACAAGTGAGGGACATGATCACCAGCTTTATTATTAAAACCAAAGGTTCCCAAATCGCACAGTTCTTATTATTCAGCAAAAATACAAGAAGAAACAATACGGAATCAGACACGAAATAAATAAGACTGAGCGTCGAAAGAAGTCTACTCGAACATTTGCACGATGCTTTCCCAAAATACCCCAAAAGCTTGAAAAAACCCCATTACGAAGCAAACGAATGTTCCCAACAAAAACAGGCCGTACACTACATTGCACAGAAAGAGAACAAAAGCTCAGACAGAGGAACTATGAAAGTTATTAACTGGATCCGGAAGTTTGCCCAAAAAAGTTAGAGCGCGCGCGGCTTGCGTGCCCCGACGTGAGCATAAACCTCCCGCAGAACACTGCAGGACACTCACATACACACTGAAAACAACAGCTTTCATAATAACGTTTACTTGCCCATGCATCAAATTAGAAGAAAATATAACGAGAAAACTTTTGATAGGACTTTTCCTTGCTTTGTTATGTTGGAAACGTGACGGAATGGGGTAGTGGGCGGAGATCCTATTGCAGAGACCATCAGCATTTGCATATATCTAGCGTTTGAATGTGACTTTCTGATACTATATTTTATGATCTTTGTATCTCGAGATGATTACAGTCTTATCATTTGAGCAAAATATACTTTTAAGAATATTTTAGTAAATTAAAAATAGTGGGTACTTGTAATAAAATGTATAAGTTTTATTTGCTGCTACGGCCAGGTATCATTGCCAGTATCCGTTTATAATGACGGCAAATCACCGCATAAAGTGTGGTCAGTGACAATTTCAATGATTTACGACTGTCGCAGTCACAGCATACTTACTTACATAATAATTAAAAGCAAGATTACCTTAAGAAATATTATGGAAATCGAGCTCAGAAACTCATAAACGCCAGATTCTCAATCATTCTGTCGCCGTAAATTTCTTAAATGCTTCGTGTTGGTAGTTCACATCCACGACAATGTCCATAATTTCCGGTAGGAAGTGAATATTCGACTCACATTCAGTCCGCAAATTGTTGGCGATAATAACTCCAAACGGGTTTCGAATGTAGGTGATCAAGATGCATTTTACCGGCTATTATTATTTTAATTAAGGACTTGTGCTATAAATAAATCAGAACTTGACATTATGCAGAATTTATTCAGTTACGTAAAACAGAATATTTTATTTGTGGAATTGAAATTAATCAACGTGAAAAACAATGTCGTAAAATATCGAAGTATGTATTTTACGATAATGTTTTATGTTTCCTACTTATCGAATTACCTGTCTAGTATCTCTCATAAGATTTTTTTAGGTTTTAAAGTTACGAAAACAGAATATTTAATTTGTTAAATTGAAACTGATCAATATGATAGCAGCGTCATAAAATATTTATAAATGCTTATAATAACGTGACGAATATATAGATAGGTATCTTATGGAGTTTCTTAGGTATTTAGCTTTTAATTATATACAGCTTTGATAGATAATTTCCATACATGAAGTCATCAGCTTAGAAAAGGTTTATATTTTTATCTTATAAAATACTTACCTTAGCGTTTATATCAAACAAAACTTACATAATATTAATGTTTAGTTTAAACTGTTGTGTTCGATTTTATGCTTAATAAAGAAAATTGAAATTGAAATTTGAATTGATTTGATTTCATTTTAGACCATTAAATATTACATTTGATAACATTAATTACTCGTAGAGGTAAAATATATTCAACTTACCTAATAAGGACAACTGTTTATCTTTTTTCTGAGACTAATCACCTTTTTTTGCCCGACAGTGTACCCCGGAAGAGCTGTAAACAGTGTTGCCGCTACAGACGAGAACAGGCTCGCTGGCAACACTCACAATTTACGTTGTGTACACCCCTTTATTACGAGTTTGTTAATCATAAGGGAGGTCGCAATTAAGCCTCTAATTTGATGGTACAAAACTTGAATTAGTTGATGGTATAAAATAGTGTTGCTAGTTAAATAAATCAATATTTATGATTTCACACACCACCATCTAGCCCTAAACTAAGCAAAGCTTGTACTAGAACCAGATGGCTGATGCAATACTTTTTTTCTATTTGTAAATACATATCATTACAACACCCAGACCCGGAAGAAATATTTGCATGCACATGCACAAGCAAGCATTCTTATCGCTGCGGGAGTCGAACCCGCACCTCCTGCATCTCAGCCGAGCACTCGCCCGCTACGCCACCGAGGTCGTCAGTTAGTACCATCGCCGCAAGATCCGTTGTGCCAAATAAGAACCAGATCTATACATTTATTTTAGTTAGTAATTAAGTTTTAAACGAGGGCAATAGATCGTACTGATTGCCGGCAATAGTGGGCCATTGCTCACAAATGGGACAGGATAGGCTATTAATGGTAATTTTTAGCTCTGGTTCTTAAACTAACTGGACTGGGAGTAAAGAAAAAACATAGATTGCGCCAAGCTGCTTCTCTCCCCGAGCATGTCGTAAAAGTCGACTAAGGGATAGTATCCTCCAACATGATGAGATACAATAAGCAAGTATTCCCAAGGAGGGTTGACGTCAGGCAGGCGGCCGGTCATAAAACACCTTAGCCAAAACTCTTACAGCATGATCCCGACCCCACATAGAGTGGGATAAGGGCAGGAAGATTATGATGGTTCTTATACTAACGATATAGATTTGTCTAGATAGAATGGCGTGCTAATGTACAATAAGTTAATCCTCAGAACCGGATTGAACCGGATAGATTCCAGCCAGCAGCAGCCATTTGAATAAATGAACAACAAATTAATGCTTGTTTTGCAATATTACCATTAAATGATAAATAACTTCGTTTGTTAGGATATTTAAATCAGGCCACACGCCAATTTATTGCTCTGTCAGTAATTCTTTCAAACCAGTGTGGTGAAAGCAATTAAATGCGTCAAATAACTTGATTATTTATCAGGATATTTAAATCAGGCCACTCCCTTACTGCTACTGCGTCATAAATTCCTTCGAACTATTGTTATGTCAGAGACTTTTCCTTCACCGTTTGAGCGCACTGGCACAGCGGATATACATTTTCGTGCACGACCGATTCGAACCCGCGACATTGGGATCAGAAGGTTTCTTCCACTAGACCACCGATGCTCTCACTCCCGCGCTATTTACAAAGCATTGTTCTCAGTAATTTGTTTAACAGTTTCTTCTAAGAATTACTGAGCTTTTTTTCACCTTCAGTTAGTTTCTTTGGCTTCTTTAGAGAAAACTTTCCCAAAGAAGCCAAAGGAACTACCTCAAGGAGAAAAACCTTGTGAGTAGTTGGCAGTTTCTTTGAAGTCTATTTTTGTCATGCTGTTCTACTCGAATTTTGAGACATACCAAAATGCTCTTCTTCTTTTTCTTTGCAGATAACTGTTCCGATAACAACGACCTCCGTAGCGTGGCGGGCGAGTGCTCGGCTGAGACGCAAGAGGCGCGGGTTCGATTCTTGCTACGAGAGATTGTTTGTATGTTCTGCAAATATTTCTTCCGGGTCTGGGTGCTGTAGTAATAATGTATTATAAGTACGTATTTACAAAATAAGTAGGTATATAAGTATTCTATCAGCCATCTGGTTTCCATAGTACAAGCTTTGCTTATAAAAATAATTTGGAGCTAAATGGCGCTGTGTAAAGTGTCCACATATAAAAAAACTAATGAAGCGCGCTCATTGCGTAACTTACTTAGACGTTCTTGGTTGATAGTTGAAGTTAAGCAACGTTGTGCGCGATCACAATAACGATGGGTGACCGCAAGTGGCATTACGAGCTGAGCGCTTCCGTGCTTCGGAGGGCACGTTCAATTGAGACCTTTAGGCGGCCTAAAAACTCCGTCACAAAAGTTGGCCACTAGCCCATACGAACTTACTTTACTAATGATCTGCGAGGAATTTATATCCTTGCAGTCGCGATCCACCTTGAGCATAGGGAAGACTTAGGTAGTCGCCTGAGTTATCTGATCCGCTGCTGCTGATTGATGAGCTTCGTGGCAAAAGTGAATGAGGTGGAGTTTCGATTTCCGATGGGACAAAAAATTCTGATCTGTGAAAAATACTGTGTAATAGGTAATTTATATCCCATCGCAACAATCCGACACGGGTATTGTGTTGAAGTAATATTTATGGAGCCTTTGGGAAATAAATTAGTAGGTAAGGTACCTATTATTTTTAATAAAAACATTTGTGAGTGTATGGGAATTGATGAATGGGATATTTAGGTATAGAAAGCAATGGTTTTAGACCCACTAGTAACTATCTTGAGCCATTGGAAATAAGCCAGTTTGAACAATTCGAGAATTTCACGATAGAATTGACATCCTCATACGAAAACACAGTTTGTTCTCCTGATGTGCCATGTATGTCAGAAACTTGTCGAAATTAGTTACTGGATTCTGATTCTGAATTCATAAAGGCATTTTAGATGTATAAGACTAGTTTTAGAGTTAAGAGCACTGGTGGTCTAGTTGGTAGTGACCCCGGTTTCCGATCCTAAGGTTGTTGGTTCAAACCCGGTCGTGTACCAATGGATTTTTCAGTGCGAAAAATTTATGTGCGCTATACCAATACTCTCAAACGGTGAAGGAAAACATCGTGAGGAAATCCGCGCTTTAATCAGCTCCGCACGTATTGACCATGTCTTTTCTGTGGACAAGACCGACTAAGCTGAGAGGATGGAATAGGTGCTGGGCAAGCCTACTCCATCTCAATTCGTCCCGGGCACTACAGCGTCCCGTTTGTGAAGGTATAAGTTGCCTCCAGACGCTGTATAAATCATCTACTATAGATGTTAAAAGGCCTTAGTTATAGTTGAGATAGACGTTCTTCGGAATTTGGTCGTATGCGATTATTATTGAGTAAATTTTCTGACTTTTTTGTTACGGCACTAAATGATACCACACCCTTTCAGAGCGCAAACCTTTGCCCAATATTTATTTCTATAACCACGAATAACTTTTTCCATAACGGTATCATCAAATACAGTATCACCGTGAAATAATGGGATACCTTTTGCCTTTAATAAACCACTCAGCGACGTCATCGCCCTTATTACGTATCGCCTTAAAATAAACAGGCTAAATTGAATCGTTCCAAGACGCGTTAAGTTTTACGATAATCACTATACCACGGTAACTGGTCTGGTTATAATGTACAGTTACCTACATTAGTTTTCAGATATAGTTTTGAAAATACTTCAATAATTTTTCATTAAGTAAGTTCGTATGAGCTGGTGGCCAACTCTTGTGACGGAGTTTTTAGGCCGCCTAAAGGCCTCCGTCGTGGCTTACCGACTTAAAAGCCGGGACCGACTCAGCTCAGCTCGTAATGCCACTTGCGGTCACCCATCCCAATTGTGACCACGCACAACGTTGCTTAACTTAAACAATCAAACAAAAACGTCTAAGTAAGCTACGCCACGAGCACTTCCAAAAAATGTTTCATTGATTTAGAACAGTTGCGTTGGTTTTAGAAAATAATAAAAATCTTTGAAGGAAGAAGAAATGTTTCACAGGATATCTACTGCGCTTGTAAAGTGATTTTTTTTTAATTAGGTAATTAATAAGAGATCTTACTTTTGTTTTTTATATATTTTATACGATTTGTTTTATACGTTTTTAACAACCTATTGTTTCCATATTCATAAGCTATATTAACTTGCGACTTGACCATCGCTTATTACGCGTAAAAGTCTACATTTACCTACTCTCTTGTAAACCGCACTTTACAGGAAGATAAAACATCGTAGGTACATATAGGTAGGTTGTAAAGTTTTACTACAGGTAGCTTCACTGACTACCGTTTTCCTTCGAAATAATTTCCTTGTCATTGACTTCCGCCGTCGACTGTACTACTTCGATTCGATCGTAAAACGGAACGGTTTTCCTTGGCTTTGGCTGAAGTTTCTTATAAAGCGGTGACCGCTAAATTACGGTGACTTCTTTCAGAAGTGACGATAAGATGAACTAATATAAAGTATACTTCCGAAAACTAAAATAATGCATGGAGACCTTGATTCTGGACACATTAAAGGTGAAATAAATATAGATATGCATCGAATAAAATGTACTATTTATGTTCAAAACAAGTTTACCTATGAGTATCCAGCTCACGTACTTCGTACATGGGTTTGTTTCATTACAAGTTGAATTCAAATCAGTTCAGCTGTGATGGCTTGAATGAGGCACAAAAATCAAAAAATCCAACGTATTCTTCCTACAAGAAGTAGGTATGGTGAAAATTATAACCAATGATAGCAGCTGAAGTATTATTTAACAATTCTTGGATGTTTGAAACGCTCACAGAATTTGAATTTAGAATTGACGTCCGTCAGAGCGGCCGCAGTTTTTTTAAGTCAGAGCCGAGCTAGTGCACTTGAAAGCGTTTATTGAATAGTTATCAGGGGGATAAATCTCTTGCGGGTTGCCAGAGGAGAAAATTAACCATAAGAAACACTATAGATCACTGGAGGATTAGTATAAAGATGTAGGTGATTTATGCCAGTTTCTCATATTGAACTGACGAACGACGGATTAGGTAGATTACGTAGCAATGTTGTTATTCTGACGTTATGCAATTATTACAATTCAATCCAACTAATAAGCGATCCCTCGTTTGTTAGTCAACAGGGAACCGGGCGTCATTACGTAGCTGTTGTCCGAATATAATTTGTACGTGAAATAAGTAAGATTTTTTAGTACCTAATGTTTCTTCTTCTTTTAAACCAGTGGGGTGAAAGGATTTGAGCCTCAAAAAGGCTTCCTTCGTCTTGACACGTTTTTTTCGAATTCTTTGGGTTTTCTGAAACGTCGGTTTCCACACGATGCTTTTTTTGGACGTCTAATAAGAATACCTACTGGTATATAGCGCTCATAATTTCGCAATTAAATAATATCCCAATAATAATATTGGACCGCCCTCAATCTACGTTGAATTTACGCCTGTTCCTATGTTTTTCTAGGTACGTATTATTGTAGCTAATTACCTATAATTAATCACGTTAGACACACATACCTAATTTCCTATGCAGTGAAAGAAAAACAACTCTACTGACCTACCTCTTTCAAAACCAGGACAACACAAATAGATGAGCGGCTACGCGAAAACCTTTAGTGATACCTAAACCTACAATAGAATTGTGTAGACAGAACTGCGTTTATACGTCATATGAATTGTATAATCACTTACATAAGACAATATTAGGAAGAAAACTAAGACCTTTTACCATATATAGTAGAAGATTTATACAGCGTCAGGAGGCATCTTTTACTTTCACAGACGGGACGCTGTAGTGCCCGGGACGAGTTAAGATGGAGTAGGCTTGCCCAGCAACTATTCCATCCTCTCAGCTTAGTCGGCCTTGTCCACAGGAAATACATGGTCAATACGTGCGATGGAAAGATCACCAGCTGTCACCATGGTTCACCATATCCATCTTGAATCAGGAGTGGCTGCAAGGTGAGGAAGACTTAGGAAAAGATGGATGTATTATGAGTACTGAGATAAAGAGCGATAGGAGATGACGGAAGAGGAAAACATGTTGTGCCGAACCTATCCAGTGTGCCAAGGAAGTCTGATAAAAGTAAACCTAAGTTGACAATCCTAAAATTGTTGTCCATTTCTTATAAATCAAGATAAAACACGTTTTCAAAATTCTTTCAGGGCGTCTTGTCGAAAAATGCGCTATCCAAGAGCTGGTTCTTATTTGACTCAACAGATCAGTATTCCTATTCAGCGTGGCAATGCGGCCAGCGTCTTGGGCACGCTTCCACCGTCTGATGAGCTGGATCAGGTGAGCTATCTATAGACCGTTTGCAACGGCCTTTAGATAGCCCGACTGTTTCTTTTGTATATTGTATTTTGTAAATTATATTTGTAATAGTTGTAAGTTTCTTTCTGTTAATAAAAAAAAATTCAAGATAAAAAGGATAGCATACTGTATAATGATCAAATGAAGTTTATGAAAATTAACAATGGTACACCATTGTTACCTATTCGCTTGTGCTTCCCCTCGGCCGTGAACCGCTTGCGACAGAGTTCAGACCTCGGCAAATGGCGCCCTACATTACAAAGGTTTTGGCTCGTGTCGAGAAGGCTTTTTATTGCCCCGCTGATTGCTCGACAGGTCGCACGGGTTATGGTTTTCGCGATGAGGAGGGGGGTGGGGGGAGGGTATTTGTAATGACATAATGTCAAAATCAGATGTACTACCCGTTTTCCCATCATATACAGGGGCCTTATTAACTATGACCAAACATAACGTAACGCGGGCACGTTTTTGGAATCAACAAGTTATCGTATTTTATAAGACGCGTTATAAACCAGTTACGATCTGTCAAATTCGTTTGGTCACAGAGAATAAGTGGCCTGGCCTTATTCTCTATGACTAAACGAAACGAAACCTGATAGCTTGTAAGCAACATGTAACGCACTTCGTCACGATTTTGGAATGCAAAATTGTCATTTAGAATACGATACCAATAACTTTGAGACTATGCACTATTTTGAAGTATTTACGGTCCCACTGCAGACGCTTCTTCCTTTTTTTCCACTCCCCTTTATTTATTAACAACTTCGTCGTCGATATTCTTAAAACCGCATTTCCAAAGCCGGTTGATCAAACGTTTGTTACCTTGGAAAATCCCTCCAGCCTCACCCCATTACCTCGGAAGAGTATTCAACTATCCGATACTAATCTCTGCAAAACAACTTTTAATGACCAAAGGTGGCCTCGTTACGAGTTCCGAGGGTTCTGAACACTCTTTAGTGACTGCTAATTGTCAATTTCGGGTTCCGTAATAGAAATAGTTTTAAGGACACTTTTCACTATAGTGTGAAAGAGGATCGTGAAATACTTTACCCAGGAACAATACGATCCTACTCCTAATATAAATCCGAAAGTTTGTTTCTATGTTTGAGGCTCACTCACGCCGTAACGGCTGAATGGATTTGTGTGAAACTTGGAGCAAACATGGAATAGTGGAAGCTAATACTGCCATCCTAGTGAAGAACACAGTAACTAGCATTATTGACAAAAAATTGTTAGATACAATACAATTATCTGTTCTCATTTTTCTTCAAAACATGTTTGACATAGTTATTGCGTTCTTCACTAGGAGGGCAGAATACAGTTACAACTCTATAATTCGTCACTTCACCACACATTTGTAGAGAAGAAGCCGTTACCAAATTGCTTTACACCATCACTGAAACATCCCGACAAATTTCAATAAGAGTTTAATATAAGTTTTTGATCGAATAGAAAATGCAACCTCTTTGATTTAACTCAAAAAAATATCTCTACTAACTCCTACTACGCTCATGTTGGTGGATACTATCCCTTAGTCGACTTTTACGACATGCTCGGGAAGAGAAGCAGCTGGAGGCATTCTATGTTCTTTCTTTACTGCCAGGAGTATCCATCGAAGGATACGGTTCGCCGTATCAATCATGGGACTTTCAATCAGGCGTGTCTGCAAGTTTCCTTATGATTAATTGTGGTTCTGCCCACCCCATTAGGGATACGTGCGTGATAAAATTTATGGAAATAAATAAAAGAGAATTGTGAGGTAACAGGTTATGATAATGGACACGCACAAACACTAAACATAATAAAAATCACACCTTCACGAATCTCAAGGTGGGAGATCCTTTTGTGGAACATTTCAATATTTACATGCGAACACACGAAAATATACCTATAATTATGGTAACCCTCACCTCGAGGCCAAAGGTACATTATAATACTAGTGTTTGTACGCGGACCCACTCCCAATCTAAGGTCCTACTATTTTAGATTTTTTTTTGAAAAAATATCACCTTTCCAAAAAAAACGATATTTTTTTTACTTTGGTAACATTTACTCAATAACAAATAATTCATTTTAATTTATAATTTTTGTGATGGCTTGAATAAACAGTTTTTACTACTTATATTTCTTTCACTTCCTGTTTCAAGTATTTCCCCCTTATTTGTAGTATAATAAAATATGATACAGGCATACTTGTCCTTTTGTTTTTGTTAATATAGATTTACGTTTTATGAGTGCCCATCTAAAATTAAGTATTCAAATTCACTCGGGATTTATTTAATTGCAAGTTTAAGACAGGGTCAGTAATTTTAAGGCTGTATTCTTAATATGGCCTAAATGTGACTCAGATTATATTTGATTGTTGGCTTTAAATATGTGGATTTGTGCTATATTTTTACAAAACAGATTTATTAATAATATATATTTTTTATTTCAATTTTAAATAATTTTACTTTTGTAAAAGAAAAAGGGGGTTGGGTCTAGTATCCAGTAGCAGGAGTTGGGGGGTAAAAGAGGTTAAATCTGGTAGGGTTTTAGTCCCAGATTATAACTGTACCACTCCTATTACAAGGTAATACATAGTTTTCGAGAAATTAATAAAAAATGTTCCTAACCTCAAATCAGATAAAGAGTGAAATGAAACGTTAAAATGTGCGATTGACAATCAAAATCTGTCTCAGTATGTTGTCTAAGATGTAAAATGTGGTGCAAAATCGTAAAACGGAACGTTAAAAAACTATGCGTCAGGTCAGGTGACATGTGTCACTGTATTCGTTTGTTTTCGTCATTAGTTATAATAAAGGTATGTCATGTAAAACAGATCCGACACGGAGCACCCCGACTTGAGTAGGTTAGGTTAGGTTAGTATATAAAAAATGCGAGCGAAGCGAGCCCACCCAAAAAAACTAGTGACACAAACCCCCATAACATCTAAAAGAAAAACCTAAATCTAAAATGAAACTTTTATGAATGTCTTGTTGTTTTATTCATTTTGAGGTTAGGTTACAATAATTTGTTTTTCTCGAGAACGGTGCGTTACCTTTTAACGGGAGTGGCACCAAGGGAGAGGGGGCACCCCCCCCCATGTCTCCCCCCCACCCCCCCTTTTCCTGCTACCGAATACTAGATTTTTACCGAAAAAGGTCAAAGAAAAGGTGGATGGACTGAAAGATGGCATGGATAAGAAAGCAGTAGTGCCTGACCCCACATAAAGTGGGATAAGGGTCGGTATAATAATCTTAATATCTTAATAAAACCTATAGTCTTGACCCCACACTAGGATTCCCTGTGTCGTGGGTATCAGAAACTACGAGTACCATGGTACCACAACACCCAGACCCGGAAGAAATATTTACAGATCATGCAAACATTTCTCCCGAAGCGGGTATCGAACTCGCCTCTTGCGTCTCAGCCGAGTACTCGCCCACCTCGCCACCGAGGTCGTCGGACAATGGAGGTAAGTATCCCCAAATCGTTAAGAAAAAGATATTTTATCAATTTCGCCGTAAACAGCCAAACATTGTGGAAAAACATTTCCAAGAAACAAGGAAGCCTTCAGTCGATTTGTCCCAATTAACATAAGAATAGGACTTCGCTTACAAAATCTGATGAAAATAATCGAAATAAACCCGGGACACACTGTTGTGAAACACCTTTTTCACTTCTTTCTTACTCATGTCACCTTTTTTGAAGCGCTCGTGGCGTAGCTTGCTTAGACGTTCTTGATTGATCATTGAAGTTAAGCAACGTTGTGCGCGGTCAAAATTGGGATGGGTGACCGCAAGTGGCATTACAAGCTGAGCGCTTCCGTGCTTCGGAGAGCACGTTAAATTGTCACTTCCGGCTTTTAAGTTGTTAAGCCACGACGGAGGCCTTTAGGCGGCTTAAAAACTCCGTCACAAGAGCTGGCCACTTAGGTCATACGAACTTACATAAATAAATAGAAGTATGTTTGTCACTTGATTAAGCTTCTAGGGATTTCTTATGACCGACAGCCTGACCCTGTCAATTGACGATCCTGCGCTATTAGTTACCGAGGTTGGACCCTGTTGTTGAACTGATTTAGGTAAATAAATAGGTAACGTAAGATTGAAATCATGGGCTTAAATTGGATCGAAAAGTTTCAAGGCGAATATCGGAATGCAATTTTTCTGTGCTTGTTTTGTTTAATCCTGTCCCACTGCTAGACAAACACCCCCCTCTCTACCTGTCCCACTGCTGGATAACCCCCCCCCCTCCTCCCCTCTATGAGCTTCCACTGATCCCGGTGCTTCGTGATCTCCTACCACTCCTTGTCGAAGCAGTCGAAACTCGAGACCGTTGCGTCAACGTCTTCTCCGCCGGCCCCGCTGACGCCCTCCGTCCTCAGTTTCTGTGCTTCGTAAATAAAAACAAAATGGCCCTAGCTCCCCTTCAAATTGCGACGTTCATCATCTCACCCTATTCCGGGCCGTGTCATCAACTCGACCGAAATGAATTAAAAAATCCTCCATTTTGCTGTGACCCAGCCCTAGCGACCTAATTGTTTTAAGTTAAACAAACAAAGAGTAATGAGTGAAAACGTTCATAGTAATCAATTCTACCTTTCCTTTGATGTCGAACGACCTCACAAGTTTCCATTATATAGGTCGGGCTTTGGCTTCTGCACTGTATTTTGTTATTTCTTGTAGAAAGAGGCTGTCGATAAACAGCATCGCGCACGGCGAACCGACTTTATTTCTACAGTCGTCGATGCCTGATTTTCTTTCACATAAATCAAATAGTCTTTGTTTTAAAATAAGAACGTTCGTATTTTAGAGATTTTAGTCCGCACGTATTGACCATGTCTTTCCTGTGTATAAGGCCGACTAAGCTGAGAGGATGGTAGGTATAGGTGCTGGGCAAGCCTACTCCATCTTAATTCGTCCCAGGCACTACAGCGTCCCGTTTATTCCAGCGTCTACTATAAGATGGTAAAAGGCCTTAGTTAGGCCAGTGACCGTCATAGTGAAAACCAGCAAAATCTTTAGTTCATGGTCCAAAATTTTCCGCAATCTTGCTTTGACAACAAAGCATTATGCAATGAGCTGATAAGACAATTATTATCCTGTGTCAAGGTTCCTACCAACTACGCATAAAGTTATTGATAATTAATTATTATTTAATATTATGACTGCTGAAACCGCTCAACAGATGTTTTTGTGACACCATTTAGGTTCGTCGATACGAGTAGCGATCTAGCTAAGGCCTGTTTTACAAAATGAGCGATGAGATGTCAAAATTTGATTATGTTACAATCAAAGTTGAATGATTGAGTGGGTTAACATTATACTCACAAACAGTCAGCGGCTTCCTAAATATATATTTGTGGATATTTCACACAGCGCCATCTAGTCCCAAACTAAGCATAGCTTGTACGCTGGACACTATGGACGCCAGATGGCTGATAGAATACTTATATACTTTTTTTGTAAATACACCCGAAAAAACCCGGAAGAAATATTTGCAGAACATATAAACATTTCAGCCAAGCACTCACCCGCCATGCCACCGAGGTCGTCAAAGCGTCAGTTGTCAGCCGATCATTTTTATTGGTCACCCTACTCTAGCCCAATACTACTACTTGTTATGTCACTATTTCATTCGAACCAGTGTGGTGAAAGGATTTAAGAATGCGCCCCAAAGGCTCCATTCGTGCGTTTGACACATGCCGATTACCTTCACCGTATGAGGGTACTGGTATAGCGCACATAAAATTTTCGAACAGAAAAATCTTTTAGTTCACGACTGGCTTTGAACCTGCCTTCGACCACTTTGACCTTAGGATCGGAAGGCGGGGCCACCACCACTAGACCACCAGTGCTCTTAAATGATTTTAACTCAATAACGATAGTCCATGGTCTAAATTATAGGTATAAATATAGTTTATGGTATAGTAGGTAACGATAGTATTATGGTATAATTATGCTGCTTTTGTGAAAAAAAAAATGTCGCCAAAAGTAATGATATAAACTAGAATGATCAGTTTATCAGTTTATTGCACACCCACAGATATAACATGACAGACGTATCTAAACGTTATACCTACACAATAAAATTATCTTATAGTACCTATACTATAATGATGTAGTCAGGGTACAAACTCTGAAGTAACTTGAGTCAGTTAGATAAAACTATAAAGTAGGTAGGTACATACAACTTTTAAAATAAATTTGTAATATAATTTTAAAGTTAATACTGACTTCATGACATTAATTTCAGTTTGGAAACATCAGCAGTGCCATTAAAATCTTAATTAAATTTAACGAGATAAATATTAAGTTTCTGCCCCACAGAACATAAAATATTTTATGATCAAAATTAAATGAGTCACGAGTCCCTTTCATAAAACGTTTATAATTAAGAATATTTTAATAGTTACCCTCTGAGGGGTACTTTTGTATTCCAAAAGGGGTAAGAAAGGGGCAAACTTTCTGACAAGAGATAAATTGATATTGTTAAGTTGTTATAGCTTTGGGAAAGTCAGTTTGCTTGATCATTTGTTATCATTACTGGTCATTTCTTTAAGAGACTATTCAAGAACTTATTTGCAGTGCAAAGCCAGAGACAGAACCGATGTGGTGAAAGGCTCCGAAACGCTGCTTTTGTGGAAAAAAAGTCAGGTAAATGCCAAAAAGACAAAATTATTTAAATTTTATTCATTAGCAACTTATACCGTAAAATGTACTTTCGCTAGATGTGCCATTAACATGTGTACCTAAGTGAGTTAATTTTGGTAAGTACATAATTCGAGTATCAACGAATTGTATATTGATGACCTCGGTGGCATAGTGGGCGTATGCTCGATTGAGACGCAAGAGGTGCAGTTACGATTCCTGCTACGTAGAACGGTATAAATGTTTGTACGTTCTGCAAATACGAGTATTTCTTCCGGGTCTGGGTGTCGTAGTAACATGAATAAAAGTATGTATTTACAAAAAAGGTATAAGTATAAAGTATTCTATCAGTCATAGGTGCCCATAGTACAAGCTTTGCTTAGTTTGGGGCTAGATGGCGCTGTCTGAAATATTCACAAATATCTATTATTATTTATACTCTCCGTCTATCTGACCAAAATTTATTGAAAACACGCCATGGTAGTCGGTGTTGTGTTTTCAATAAAATTTGGTTTTAAACTCTATTCAATATCTATTTGAAATATTTTGTAATACACAAATACAATCTTCAAAATTCAGCCCCATTATGTTGTGTTATGTTATGTTGTCGTGTTGTGTGAATACAATTAGAAACTCATTGGAGCATCCCACATAAATCTTATGAAGATTTCCTTGTCACCATGTAATGTATGGCGGACAGAAGGATTTTATTGCTTTGGGAACGCATGAGTTATAGCCTGAAAGCATTTGCATTAATGAACCCACGAGGGACGTCAGAACAAACGGGGTACGTACAGCATTTCGTAATGTGTACTGGCTCTATAATTTAATTTTGGGAAAGTTGTGTCTTGTAATTTTAGCATTATCTGTTGGTAAAATTGTTTGTTAACATTTTTTGGTCGACGTTGACATCGCCCGTTTTTTAACTTTATCAGTAACATACAGCGAGTAATGTAGTGCATTGAACTTACTGAAAAAAAAATACGGAAAATTAAAAATATATATGTATGTCATTGAAAATCTCTAAAATGTTTCAGGACATCTTAAATCTACATTGACTATTACTATTACTACATTTATGCTTACTTGTGACGCGACCAAGTTCGGAAGGGCAAGAAAACAAGAAACCAAGAACTAACGCCAAGTCCTGATAAAAACTGCAAAATAACTTGAATAACGAACTCAATTACTTATTCTCAATTTCCGCCTTCCGATCCTAAGGTCGTGGGTTCAAACCCGGTCGTGTACCAATGGATTTTTCTGTGCGCTAAACCAACTCTCAAACGGTGAAGGAAATCATCGTGAGGAAACCCACGGCTTAGTCAGCTCCGCACATATTGACCATGTCTTTCCTATGGACAAGGCCGACTAAGCAGAGAGGATGGAATAGGTGCTGGGCAAGCCTACGCCATTAATTCGTCCAGGACACTATAGCGTCCCGTTAGTGAAGGTAAAAGTTTCCTCCTTACGCTGTATAAATCATCTACTATAGATGGCAAAAGGCCTCAGTTACTTATTCTCAATTAAGTAAAATAAGAGTTCTTGTATTGAAGCCATTCAAACAGAAAATGTTCACCTAGCAACACTCCATAAAGAGCCAGTTGACAAAACAAGCTGAAATCGGAAACAACAACACGTCACCTTACATAGTCTGTGTCCACTCAGTTGTTTACCTACTTGCTTTTATTGCATTCATCTGCATCTTTTGCACTCCATAAAAGGTTATCTTCCGTCTCACTCAGGAGTATACCTAAACTGTGATTCATTCGATTTGGAAAATTATGTAAAAAGATTTTTAGATTCAAATAAACTCAAGAACCCCACCCAGGTATATTCTTGTGGTATTATTTCAGTATGCAGCTATGAATCGCAAATTCTGATAGTTTTGATTTCAGAATCAACTCACAAAAATACCAGCAATCTAATGGTGAAGGAAAACATCATGTGGTAACTAATATGTCGTAAAATCTTAAGTTTGATGATATTAATGGTCACGCGTACGAAAATTACTTATTGTGTAGTTTTCGTACATGTAAAGTTCTTTCATCACACTGGTTCGATGTGAAACGGGCAATAGTATAATCGCAAAAACATTTATTTAGCTAAAAATTTACGCCTTAGCAACAAAAAGTCAGAAAATAACAATTCAATTTGCATACAAAGAAACCGGAAAATCCATTTAGAACACAATCTCCAGAAATTTATGAATGTAGGTACTTTGTGAAGCCAGATTTATTCACTGGCAACTCTTCTTCGCTGAAAACTTGGGTTTTGTTTTAAATAATTGCTCTTTCCAAATGTGCCGACGTTATAATAAGTACCAGTAGGTACTTACATCAAAGTTTTTAAAGAAGCTTTGAAAACTCGAGAGTTTTTAAGTATTCTTGTGACAAAAGTATGAAGAAACAATTATTTCTACAAAGAAAAACTTCTTTTGAGTACTTACTTATCAACAATTTTAAAGAAAAACGTCCGAACGCTTTAGGTACCTACATGAAAGGTACGCCGAAGTAACCAAAGTAAGTACACTCTATTGATGCAAAGGATCACTCTATTGATAATTTGTACAGTTACCCACAATACAGTTTCTTATCTAGTGTGGGTATCACAGGCAACTTCAACTTCAGGTGTGGGTTCATCAGAATCATAGTAGACATTCTTTCAGGAAAGTTTGAACCACCTACCTAATCATGATACTACTTAAATATTTTGTAAAATCTGTTGTGTTTTCTTTGCTGTAATTTTTTTTTCCTAAAGTGAGTTTGTATGAGTTAGTGGCCAACTCTTGTGACGGAGTTTTCCGGCCGCCCAAAGGCCTCCGTCATGGCTTAACGGCTTAAAAGCCGGGATTTTTTTCTTCATATTGCCCACTATCAAAATTACACCTTTAAAGTAGGTACCTACAGTTTTCACTAGATCTCTAACAATGAAAATAACAACTAATTTAGCAAGCCATGTTTTATAACTATGATTGTCCAAAACAATAGTATAAAGTATGTCATCCACATGTAAATTAAAACTAATATAAAAATGGATTGCAAACAGCATAATTAAGCTGATAGCGGTTTGTTTGTCACGAGCAGGAAGTGTAGGTAACGATAATCAAGGGTTTAGTACAATGAGGTTGCAGTCAAGTCAAAAAAAGTTTATTTACTAGGATCGTCTGGGATCATTTTACAAATTTCACAAAAAAGGTACTAAATGTATCACAGGTTTATTTATGTACCTAAGCTTAGCTTATCACGTCAACAAAAAATATTGAAAATGATTTCTAGTAAAAAAAATATAGAATGCGTCCAGCTGCTTCTCTCCCCGAGCATGTCATAAAAGTCGACTAAATGATAGTCCCCAACATGATGGACAATCTGTATGGGCGATGGGCTGATCACCTTTCCCCATGGTTCACCATATCCATCTTGGGAGTTTGAATCAGGAGTGGCTGCAAGTTTTCTTATGGCTACTTGTGGCTCTGCCCACCCCATTAGGGATACGGGCGTGATAATACACATACATAAATTTTGAATGTGCATAACATGGTGTAGTGAAGTAAATTAATAATGCCTCGAACGATAACACGTGTGTTGTTTTCAGTCATAGTAATTACCAAAATATTATTTTAATTTTACCATTTCGTTCCACGGAAAATTTCGAGAAGTTATTATTCATGCGATAGGTACATGATAGATTTCACCGGTGATTGACAATGTTTACCGGATTCATTGTTTATCCGTAACAAATGTATGTTATGGTGTAATTAATTTATATTTATTAGACGTCGACATCCGCCGTCCAATGTGGGTCATGTGTTATATTATAATAATTATTAATAACGCCATAATAATGTAAACAAAGTGTGGAACATAATAAAATGCCAGATAATTTTGTTAGGTAGGCAAATCATTTATTTTGGGATGCTGTTTAAAGTATATGTGAATGTATAAGGTTAAACGGAAATCTCATCTATCTAGTCGTGTCGCTGGTTCTTTCGAACCAGTGTGGTGAAAGGATTTAAAGTGCGCCCCAAAGGCTACTTTCGTGCATTTGACACAATGTTTTCGAACTTTCTACGGTACTATGATATGACAGTTTCCTCACGATGATTTCCTTCAACGCTTGAGAATATTGGTATAGCGCACATAATTTTTTCAAACAGAAAAATCCATTAGTGCATTACAAGATTTGAACCCACGGCCTTAGGATCGGAAGGCGTGGCCACTACCAATACCACTAGTGCTCTCAAACAGATGTGATGATAGAATTAAAGTACGCGTGAGAAAGGCTTCATTCGTAAGATACACTTACAGTAGTACCACAAACATTTTGCGCCTCGGCAATTTTAGCTTCTGAAATACGAAATAACGCTTTGATGATATGTAATTAGACCTCAGATGACGACCTCGGTGGCGTGGCGGGCGAACACTTGGCTGAGACGCAAGAGGCGCGGGTTCGATTCCCGCTACGGGAGAAATGTTTGTATGTTCTGCAAATATTTCTTCCGGGTCTGGGTGTTGTAGTATTATCTTATATTATAAGAATCTTTGTCCTGACTGACTGACTGACAGACAACGCACAGCCTAAACCACTGGACGTAGAGACTTGAAATTTTCAGTGTAGGTAAACCTTGGTACGTAGGGGTGTACTAAGAAGGGATTTTTCAAAATTCAACCTCTAAAGGGGTGAAAAGGGATGAAAACCTGGAATCAATTTTTGGTCTAAAACTGCACATAACCTATATCAAATTAAAGAGCCGATTTTTCTCATTTAGTTGATGTCATAATTACCTGTAAATTCTTTATTTTTGGTATGTTTTTGACGAAAAATAGAATACTTTTATTTTGACATATGACCGCGATGATACACACAGATTAGTAATAGATGATACAAAACATATGGAAAAGGAACTGTCAATGTCAAATTACCTGTGAAAGGAAACATAAATTGTTACTGGTCTATTATGTTTCCAATCTTGATTATTCATGGAGTTCTGACGTAATTCAACGTCTGAAAACTAGATGTCACTGCTAATTCTGATCAAATCCTAGAAGGCGCTGTCGTTGCGTTTTGAAAAGTTTACCTTAACTCTCAAAATTTTTACTAAATTCACCGAAATTTCTTAATTTTTAGATTTAGGCATGTTTGTTACTCTTTCACGCAAAAACTACGGAATATACTTACATACCATTATTCATATTCGTTCGCTAAAGTTAGCCATTGCTTAAAGTTAGCCCTGTCACTGTTTGTCATTATGAAATGGTAAGAGATGGCAATACTTTAGTCATCGTTTAGCTTACACTATATTATAATGAATAATGAGGATAGTAGGTACCTACGTGTGCTGGAATGGGACATAGGGTACTTTTTATCTGGGTACCGCGTGAGCGAAGCCGCGGGCGGCTGCTAGTGTATTATAAGTATGTATTTACAAAAAAAAAGTATATATAAGTATTCTATCAGCCATCTGATTCCCATAGTACAAGCTTTGCTTAGTTTGGGGCTAGATGGCGCTGTGTGAAATGTCCATAAATATTTATTTATTTTATTTATTAATTATAGAGATGTTGCAATAAATAAGTGATACTTATTTTTTAAAGGGCTGGTTCAGTTATTATTTTAATTATATATTCGGACAAATTCGGTTTTCATACAAAGCACGAAGTTTGCCGAGGCGCACAATATTTGTGGTAACTGTAACCTATTTAAGAGTTAATAATGCTTTTCATAATGTCAATGTGCCTTAGTCACAAAATTCCAAAACTATTGAAAACTCCGTCGGTACAAATGTTCGAACACGAATTGCGGAACATTTGCGATTACAAACTTTAATTAACCAGCTGTTTTGCAATGCCTATTTACCGAAGCGGTTGACGACCTCGGTGGCGTAGCGGCCGAGAGCGCGGATGAGACGCGAGAGATGCAGAGTCAGTTTCGCCGGAAAACAAGTTTGCATGTTCTGCAAAGTACATACATAATTATCACGTCCGAATCCCTAATGGGGTGGGCAGAGACAAGTTATCATAAGAAAACTTGCAATCACTCCTTATTTAATCCTAAGATGGTGAACCATGGTGACTGTCACCACTTGTGTCTCTGCCCACCCCATTAGGGATACGAGCGTGATGCGATCAGCCATTATTTTTTTCTTTCAAATATGTACTTAACCAATTAAAAACCAATAAACCTGATTTTAACCATTTGATTGATGGGTTCCTGAATATTAATTACCTATTTTATCCAATTGAGAGAACATTAGTGGTCTAGTGGTAGCGGCTCCACATCTGCTTCTAAGGTGGTGGGTTCAAATCTAGTCGCGCACCAATGGATATTTCTCTGATCATATATGAGAAATATAATGAGAGTGGATGAAGCGAAAGAAGGATGTCAGGCAAATGACGATCCGTGATCTCTGCCTACCCCTATGGGAAACAGGCGTGATTTTATGTATGTACGTATCTATGGTGTTAATAGACATAAAAATAGCTATGATGGAAAATTCCTCATGATCAAAACACCAAAAGAATGTCGGCTAATGGTTTATCCAGTCGTGGCCTCTCAATAAAGCGTCTCAAAAAATAGAAGCTACGTGAAACACATTCTTTGCTGAAAGGTGCTTTATGTGTGCCCCGAGGTGTTGGTAATTATAGTTTAATAACATTCAAATACTGCTAGGGATGGGACGAGTCGATACCTTGCTTTTTTCATGCTCTTCAAGATTAAGAAGTAAGTAAATTCGTATGAGCTAGTGGCCAACTCTTGTGACGGAGTTTTTAAGCCGCCTAAAGGCCTCCGTCATGACGACTTAAAAGCCAGGACGGACATTTAACGTGCCCTCCGAAGCACGGAAGCGCTCAGTAATGCCACTTGCGATCCCCCATCCCAATTGTGACCGCGCACAACGTTGCTAAACTTCAACATAAAAATCCTGCAAGTCTATGCCGTCAAAAAAATTAAAACCCGTCAAGTGCGAATCAAATTCGCAAACGAATTATTATTTGTTATAGCGGCAATAGAAATACACCATCTGTAAAAAACGGGTCTCTATAACTAAGCCTTCGCTGTCCGTCCGTCCGTCTGTCAGTGTCTTAGTTCTTTCGAACCAGTGTGGTGAAAGGATTTAAAATGCGCCCCAATGGCTTCATTCGTGCATTAGACAGATGATCTGGATTTTAAGTTCGACAACGTGCCGAATTTCGTATAATCGTCTCATCTCTTTCGCGTTGGGACGACGAAATGATGCGTTTGGCTGATATCCAACTCATTAATTTCCAGTATAATTACTTACTACTATCGTCACAGACCAACTTTAGGTATTAGAAAAAACATGAGAGCACTGGTGGTCTAGTTGGTAGTGACCCCGCCTTCCGATCCTAAGATCTTGGGTTCAAACCCGGTCGTGTACCAATGGATTTTTCTGTGCAAAAAATGTATGTGCGCTATACCAGTACTCTCAAACGGTGAAGGAAAACATCGTGAGAAAACCTGCGGCTTCATCAGCTCCGCACGCATTGACCATACCTCTCCTGTGGACAAGGCCGACTAAGCTGAGAGGATGGAGGATTTTTTAGAGTTTTAGAATATTTTTTGACTATTATATACCGATACTAACGTCACTTATACTAAAAAAGTCTGTATTCTTTCTTTCGAAGATTGTATTCTTAAAAGTATATATATGGCCTTGACGATACAGTGCTACATAATATTATGAAAATCATTGTTTTGTTTATATCACTGACTATCACGGATTACTGCTAGACAGACGATAAGTGGCTCTATCACAGAATAGATAAGTAGGTAGGTACATTGTAACGTTCGATTTTTCCCCCCTTTTTATTTGAAAGTTCCGTTCAGCGAGATAGGTAATAATTTTGGTTTTTGCTGGTCACACTCTGGCTTGGCACGGGCGATTTGTGAGTGTCAGTGTCCCTCTCAAGACGGATCGAACTGTCAATGTCGTTTGAGTTCTTTCTTTCGTCTCGCTCGGTCAGAGCGAGAGGGCAAGGATCTTTTTGACGGATCGATGTGGAGAACGTGGCGTGGAGCTTTTGATGAAAATCGTATTTGCTGGCTAATATATCCTGGCTTCTGTGTCTGGCGTAGCGGGAATCCTCCACGGGAGAACCCACGCGGGTGATTCCTTCGGGCGCACGTGTTTTGTGCGTATTATCAGCCTTGTGCCTCTGGTAAGAGTCTTGAACTTTTGATCTTTGATTTTTGGTCTTCCTCGATTGCCGAGCGGAGCTCGTGGGACATCCTCAACCCTGTGCATGAATACACAAGGGCAGATTTGCTAAGGTTGCACCCCGCTTCGCAGGCTAAAGAGCACTTTCGCTTACGCCGGGCTATGAATTTTCCAGAAAAGAGGTGCTCCGTACGGGCGCGACCACGTGGCGAGCACGTGTCGCAACCTTTCTACCTGCCGCCTTCTGGCGCACGCTGTCGTCGGCGAGGGTCCAGAGCGCCAGCGTCCCCTGCTGTGCTGCTGTGACAAGACCGAAAGTCCTGGTGTGGCGTTTCCCTGCCTTTTTGTGACCTTGTGGTGGCTGGTGTCAGTCGAGTGAGTGTGTCTGATAGGGTCGTTAAATCAAGCGTTCCTGTAGGTTCGCTCGCGCGAATTTCGTCAATTACGGAATTTAACAAACCAAATATAACCAAAAACTCTATTTTTGTGGATCGTTGAATCAGCGGTGAGGTGCGGTGGGCTGATACTCCTGAGTAGGCCGTGACTAAGTGGGCATCCGGTTGATTTACAAGGCAGAGTAGATCAGGGCAGGTCATTAAACCCGTTTATTGTTAATTTACATTTTAATTTTTACCCGTTGTGATGAACCAAGTGTTGGAGTGTAATTTTTTGATCGTGGGATATGTCAGAGCTGACTGACGAAGGTAAATTACAGTAGTATTGTGTAGATGAACGGTGGATGTACTGTGAATGACGGCGTTGTAGTTTGTAATAGTCTCGTCTATGAATTGTAAGCGTTTCAATAAGTTTATCTTTTATTTATTTACTCATAGTAACTAGGACAGTAGTGTGTAATAGATGCGGCTAAAAAGAACTGTAAAACCTTTCGATAATTTTCTTCCTTTTCTGGTAATAAAATTCCTGTAATAAACACTTGATAATCAACACTTTAATCTTTATATTTTTGTGTAGCATCCTTTCCTACCTAGGGGGGAAAAATAGCTCACAACATACTTTTATTCAAATGAGGGCATCTCCCGTTCTGGCTCAATGAGAAATGAGAAGGTACCTACTAGCTATAGTCATATAGTAATGTTGATTCTATTATTGTTTTTTATAAAAAAAGTAATTAAGTTCGTATGAGCTAGTGGCCAACTCTAGTGACGGAGTTTTTAAGCCGCCTAAATGCCTCCGTCATGGATTAACGACTTAAAAGCCGGGACCGACAATTTAACGTGCCCTCCGTGCCGTCCGCTCAGCTCGTAATGCCACTTGCGGTCACCCATCCAAATCCTGACCGCGCACAACGTTGCTTAACTTCAACGATCAATCAAGAAGGTCCAAGCAAGCTACGCCACGAGCGCTTCGTTTTTCATTTATAATTGCAAAATAAATATCACAATTTTGCTTCCGACAATGAACATGTAAAACCTTAAAAGTTTGTAAATACGTGTCGGGCGCATAAATCCTTTCACCACACTGGTTCGAGAGAACTACTTAGTGATTTGAGCATTTTTTTAATACATATCTGAAGTTCCGGGGAGTTTTGTAAGTAGCATGGTTTTTACATGTGTTTCGTACAAAAGTGATAATTAGTTAATGTACCTCTAACTATTTTCAGTTCTGTGTCCTACTGGAGATATTGCCACTACACCCCGCTAGACGTTACGTATGCTGGGTCGGGTCAATGCCCTTGCAAGGATACCTCGATTGCATTACAACAACTCTCCCATACAAAAATGAACCTTATGGCGGTGGAATAAGACAGATTACGGGTTGGAAGTAATGTTTCCATATGTATGGAAAAAGAAAATTGAACTGTTTAGTATAAAGAATTCAATTTAATATTTGTATTGAAATACCAACTAGCGCGATGATGATTATTGTAATAAAGAGATGATAAACTTATTTTTTTTTTACTTATTTAAAAGGTTGGTTTAGCTATTTAATCTGTTGTCTAAATTAGTTGCATATTCGGAGAAATTCAGTTTTCATACAAAGCACGAAGTTTGCCGACGCGCACGATGTATGTGGTACTACTGTGTCTTTTTATTTAGCACTTTAGTGATATGAATAATGAGCTGTCAAACCGGTGTGTTGTGTTGCCAAATAGAATTCAATACAAATTATGACACAACCAAAGAAAAAAATATCTACTACTTCTCTACTGAACTGGGAGTAAAAAAACATGGAATGCGTCCAGCTACTTCTCTCCCCGAGCATGTCGTAAAAGTCGATTAAGAGATAGTATCCTCTCCAACATGATGGACCATCTATGTGGACGATGGGCTGATCACCTGTCACCATGGTTCACCATACCCATCTTGGGACTTTGAATCAGGAGTGGCTGCAAGTTTTCTAATGATTACTTGTGGCTCTGCCCACCCTATTGGGGATACGGGCGTGATAATATGTATATGTGTGTATGGTATGTATTTATTCTGAAACTCAGGATCACATCACAGCATATGCAACTAATTTCTATTTGTTATCTACATTTATCAAAAATCTCAGGAAGAAAGAATTCTGGCCGAAATATGTATAAGTATATGGATCTCCTAAAACCCAAATGAAAAAATAAAACTATATCCTCAGATATTTGTCTCTCAATCGAACTTACAACTCTGAAATATCAGCCGGCAAGCCACCTCTCGAAGATCACATTTTTAAGCAGAAAACAAACACAGGCAAGACTGTTAACAGTAATGTGAGTAACAGCGGATAAGCGACGCGTCGACCCCGAAGTGGGTGAGGGCCGTTGAACGCTCCATACAACTCATACAATCTACACGCGTACTGCACTCCTATTTTTAATGTTTAAAGCCGCGGCCCCACTGCGGCGCAGAGCCACGTGTTATGAGAGGCATGTGTGAAGATGTAGGCAGTATCCTACATAACACTAACCCCCGAATACTCAAACGCGACTCAGTTTTTGATGTAAATCTGTCAAAAACTCGTCACTTGAGACGTGCTCAACTCTGAGATGCGTTTGAGTATTCGGGGGTATGACCCACGGCCACGGAACGTACGGAAACGTGGATGTAGTGGGACACGTTTTAAACAAGAAGGAAAAAAAATCGCGGTCTTCGTCCACTATCAAGGTCAATAACAAAGCAATGTCCTAGAAATACAATAAACAATAAATAAATTAATGTTTGTGGACATTTCACACAGCGCCATCTAGCCCCAAACTAAGCAAAACTTGTACTATGGGAACCAGATGGCTGATAGAATACATAAATACTTTTTTTTTGTAATTACATACTTAAATACATGATACACATTACACATACAACACCCAGACCCGTAAGAAATATTTGCAGAACATACAAACATTTTTCCCATAGCGGGAATCGAACCCACGCCTCTTGCGTCTCAGCCGAGCACTCGCCCGCCACGCCACCGAGGTCGTCAAGTAAAAAAACTAGTTAATAAATACAAAGAAATAATACCTTTTAATATATTGTGACACACAACCTAGGTTTTCTTCGAGAATCTATGTTTTCTATAAAATAACACATAGTTACGTGTTTATGGTTTTAATTTGTAACTGGTTATCACGGTTATGAATTAATAACAAGCGATACACATTATTTATTCAACACAAGTGTTTAACGAGTAAAATAACGATACCATTTTGTTTCAGTTTCACAAAACAAGAAGAGTTTTGCGGACGGGACCCAGTTTCTATAAATAATCTTAGTAGGTATTTACCTACTGTAATAAAAATAACGAAATGAATATAAAACACTTTAGATAAATAAGTATAATAGGGGCAGTGTTAAGTGGGCGGTTATTGACGTAAACGGCATAAAATGCTCATAAATACATAATCTTCAATTTTATTACAGTTAATTGTATACTCAATCATCGAATGAAATCTTTATCTTTTATACCTATACGAGGAGAAGGACCCGCAACTTTGGCCTCATTGCTTTTTTTATACAAAGTTCATCTTTCCACTACGTCCTATAGGAGTTGAATTCCTTTCTTAGTGCACCCCACAACTATTAATTCAGACGAAACCCTCCAAGTTTCATGCTCCAAGGTTTGCATTGATTTGTCAGTCAGTCAGTAACACTTTTATATATCTCGATCTTATAGTTTGTAGCAAAAAGAAAATAACTTTTCGTTCCTTTTATTAGTCCGTTCCTCAGACCAAATGAAAAGAATTATTTTTATTTGGTCTGAGATTCTAAGGGATAGTATCCTCTCCAACATGATGGACCATCTAGGTAGGTATATGGGCGATGGGCTAATCACCTGTCACCATGGTTCACCATATCCACATTAGGACTCTAAATAAGGCCATTTTTATGATTAGTTATAGCTCTGCCCACCTCGTTGGGGATATGGGCTTGATAATATGTATGTATCTATACTGGATGATTAGAAAATGTCTGCCAACTCTTTGCCTTGCAGAGATGAGGATTGGCAGAGGGTATACATAGGTAGTTGGGTCTACGACCTGCCCTAAGCTATCGTGCGCTTGCGCGATGATAACGAGTGATTTATGTGCGCCTGCGTCGGTCCAATCGATACGAGTAGTGCAGGAGCAAGGGAAAATGTTTATAAGAGGAAGTCATGTCGCATTTTAGGCTCTCCGCCCACTCCGAAGGACGAAGGCACCGAATGGCAAAAAAAATCAAGGGCTGTCTAAAGTTTTCTTCTAAAAAATTTTTGAGTCTGCGCTGCCGATTCCGTTATAGGATCAATGCAGGAAGACCTTTGTTATATTTTATCATTTTTACTCAAGTTTTTTAACGGCCTGGATGGCTTGGTGAGCGATTGCTCGGCTGAGACCAAAAAATAGGATTTCCTGTGTCGTGGGTATCAAAAACTACAACCACAACACCCAGAAACGGAATAAATATTTGCGGGAACCGAACCCGCGCCTCTTGCGTCTCAGCCGAGCACTCGCCCGCTACGCCACAGAGGTCGTCACACTCAATGATCTGAAGTTTCTAGCATCATCTCCTGGTCTAGTAACCAGAATAATGCAGTTACCAGTACTACATTACAATAGATAACTTGTTTATTTTGGGTTCATTGTGAATTTATGTGCATCGGCTACTTATATTACAAATACAGGCTGTAGATATAACACGAGTCGATCATAAACATTACTTGGATGTATTCTATAATATGTGACTAGCTGCAGTCACGTGGGTTCACTTGCATTCTACCTTTAACATGAAACAGTTTTCAAAATTGATTAAGTGGTTCCAGAGATTATTCCTACAAACAAACATACAATCTACACTTCTTTATAACAAGAATAGTGTGCACACTTACAAACTTTTTTTTAATAGAAGAATAATTAAATAACTGGATTTTTCAGTTAAACAGTCGGTCGTTTAAGTGGTTAAGCCATGACGGAGGCTTTTAGGCGGCCTAAAAACTCGTTTACTAGAGTTGGCTACTAGCTCATACGAACATACATACATACTAGATTTTTTAACCTAAGGTTGAAGAATTAAATTGAAGAATAGCAAACCACTTCTTCCAAAATACTCCCTATTTTCGATGAGTTCTCCTTCAATAACGATGTCTCGTCTGTCCTTTCCGCATCATTTCTACTTCTGTCACCCTGTGAGTGAGTCCATTTGCATTATCGAGTAATATTTCACGGCAAGTGTTTCCTTTAGCTGATTGTGGCGGCGAGAAACTTGTTATTCAGAGAGCATTCTGCCAATGCCGCGTTGTTGCTTTCAATAACACTCAATGGCATTTTGATTCTACTCCATGCGAGACTAGGCATGCGTATTTCACTTCGCTTTACGTAAAAAGTAGCGGAACTCCCCGAGATAATATTGTCCGAGTTGACTTTTCTTTTCTCCAGGAGTTACATTTCAGAAATTCCTTTCTTACAATGGCTGGGAGTTAAATAAAACATAGAGTGCGTCCAGCTGCTTCTCTCCCCGAGCATGTCGTAAAAGTCCACTAAGCGATGATGGTATCTCCTCCAACATGATGGACCATCTATATGGGCGATGGGCTGATCATCTGTCGCTATGGTTCACCATATCCATCTTGGGACTTTGAATCAGGAGTGGCTGCAAGTCTTCTTATGACTTCTTGTGACTCTGCCTACCCCATTAGGGATACCATTTAGGGTCATATCCGTGCGTCGCTGTGGAGAAAATTACTACATGTTTCAGATCCACACACCTCAGACCAAATAAAAAGAAAAGACGGCGCGTCGCGAACAACAAAAGTGAAGCCACCTTTTTATCTATATGTGTGTCGAAGGTTTTGAGGTTTTGTGTTCCAAGTAACCTAAAATTCATAGTATAATAATTAAAATTTATTTATTTATTTATTTTTATTATTATGACGTTAATTGAAGTACTTACAAGTGAAAAGTGATTCCGTGATACTTTTTATGTGATTTGCTGCTATTTTTACAAGTTTTCACTACAGAGGAAGGCATAATTCTATTTTTGAACTTTAAGTTTACTAGACGACGACTCGAGAGCGATGAGCATGGTTTTAATGTAGTTGTGTGCGTGATCGTATGTGTTTACTTGCAGGAGCTTGGTTTTGTGTGGCTTCACTTTTGTTGTTCTCGGCGCGGCGTCTTTTCTTTTTATTTGGTCTGAGCCACACACACATTTTTACAGATAACTGAACATTCCGTATTACTCAGTGCGCTATTTGTTCAGCTGCCGACGAGGCCGGGTGGACTTAAATGAAAAGAAATTAATTAATACAAATTCCGTTTACAAGGTTTGGTTAAAAACACTTGTTAATGCAGCTTTGTGGAGGAAGTATTTAAACAATGCCTCTGTTTACCCAGACAACCTCACTTTTGTCATTCTTTTTTCCTTTTTCCATAGGTACGTGTGGTTAAAACAGAGGTTAAAATGACAAGTTCTAGAATTAAGCTTCAATTCCAATTCAATATATTTTCATCATCTTTCATAGTCTGTTTTGCTTTCCTATTTATCTATTTAGTCGTGTCACTGGTTCTTTCGAACCAAGAAAGTTATTAAATTGTGCCTCAAAGGCTCCTTTCGTGCACTTGACACATCTTGCTTGCCTTTTTGCCCACTCCTAGGCGTAGGCCTTCTTTTGTTTGTGCCATTCAACAGTGACCTGTAGTGTTCTTCTGGATCTGAATGTTGTGGTACCATGGTACTTGTAGTTTCTTATAATCACGACACGGAATCTTAGTGTGGGGTCAGAACTACGTAACTGTTGGGAGGGGGGAGAGGTGGTTAAGGGGAGGGGAGGGGGTGTTATGGAATGTAGCTACTACCTACTCAACTTTACTTACTCGACTATACCATGGCGGCGTAAATTATTTCCCAAGGTGTAAACTGTAAGTAGTTTTGAACAATAAAACAATAAGTCAGTCATACATGAAATATAGTTTAAGTAAACAAAAGCTTAGTACCTACAAAAGAAGTTGCTCTATATTTTTAATGACTGCTTTCATTGTTTGAATGTAGCCTTGGCTGACTCATCGGACGCAGCTTTGCAAATAATATTTAAAACAAAAAGTAAGTTCCGACCAACTGTTCAAGTAACGAACCTATCTGGTTCAATGATTCAGTTGGAGAGTACCTACCTTTATGTAATCAGTCGTAGTGAGTACTAGTATATTTTTTTTATGTTTCTGAAGCACGTTATAGCACTATTTTTCTTGTTTCTTAGCTATTGTTCATCTATTGTATAGTGGGGAATTTAAATGTTATAAAAATCAGATGAAGCGCTCGTGGCGTTGCTTGCTTAGACGTTCTTGATTGATTCTTGAAGTTAAGCAACGTTGTGCGCGGTCACAATTTTGATGGGTGTCCGCAAGTGACATTACAAGCTGAGCGCTTCCGTGCTTCGGAGGGCACGTTAAATTGTCGGTCCCGGCTTTGTAAGTCGTTAAGCCATGACGGAGGCCTTTAAGCGGTCTAAAAACTCCGTCACAAGAGCTGGCCACTAGCTCATACGAACTTACCTTTTTATAAAAAACCGTTGAACAGATTTCGATAAAATTTGGCAGTTAGATCCATTGCATCTTAGGGAAGGACATAAATAAACCTTTTGCTTCAAATATAATTCTGAATAGGGTATAAAAAAGGGACTATGACGCTGAACGAGTGACTTCCCGAGATTACTGGGTGAATTATTGTACAATTCACATCAAAATAGAATAAATGATTGCGTATGTAATTATCAAAGCTAGCAACTCTACTGTGATGTGAAGATCTGTTATTTTTTCCTTCAAGTAGGTAGATAATTGGTCCATCACGTTACCTACGTTTTTAGAATTACAATAATTTACCTACCTCTTATCTTAATCGTCGATCTGTGGCCTTGCGCCGTTTTAGAGGGATTCCTAATTCGACATTGTAAAATGTAATTGATTTTGGAACGCGACTTTTTGTCACTTATTTTTGTTATGTATGCATTTTTGGAGAAATTTGTTCTTTGTACTTTATTTCTACTAGGCATTCACTCTTATGCCCATATTAATTAAATTTACCGCAAAAAGTTTGAGGCTGGAGTTATAGTATCATATCAATTAAATAACGAATGTGGATGGATACCCTGCATGTGGAAGGCCAAAGAAAAGATGGATGGATTGCGCGAAAGAGGATTATGCGTGTGAAAAAAGTGAGTACTGAGATGACGAGTGATAGGAGAAGATAGAGGAAGGAAACATGTTGCGCCGACCCCACCTAGTAGGATAAGAGCTGAGTGGGATAAGTGATGATCAATTTAAAAGTTTAATTTCAGTTAGATTTTAATTTAAGTTTAACTTAATTGAAGTTAGTTTAATTTAACATTATTTGACAATGAAAAACATTATTCTTCATGGTATTCATTTAATTTAAATACCATTATTAGGTTTTACGTTAAAGTGAAGGGTATTCGATAACATTGGATTACCATCGCTCATTATGTAGTCGCGTAAATAAGTCGCGCCTTACAAATCCCCTAGTTATAGCTACAGTGGCTTTAGGCAAACATGTTTTCAAATGAACAAACGTATTCTTCTACAATTAGAAGCGCTTTTTGTAACGAAATAAACGAAGCTTATAATTCTGAATTAGTTTTTTTATCTGTGGGAATAATCTTAATAGAAGTGAATTAGATAGTACTTGTAATGAAATGCCAGTGACTTCACTTGCTTATAGGTTTGTTTTACGAAATTCTGAAATTTGTATTTTGTTGACCGACTGTTTCTTTTGTACTTTGCTAATTACATTTGTACTAACTTCCGCCTGCGGCTTCGCTAGCGTGGTACCAAGATAAAAACTGTATGTATATTCCAACTTTTATTAAAATCCGTTCAGCGGTTACGGTGTGATTGAGGCACAAACATACTCACATCCTCACAAACTTTCACATTTATAATATTAGTAGGATTAGTTGTAAGTTTCTTTCCGTTAATAAAAATGTTTAGTTACTCATGGCGCAACTTTATTACCTAGTTACTAAAAATGATAGTGTTCGATAGCCGCTTATGGCCTCCGCCCATTACCTCGTTCTCTTCACTATCCCACCACAAAAGAGCAAAACAAAAAAGACAAGGTTGCGCCTTTTTGACAATTTTTAAATTATTTCCAAAAAAATCTTATTGATAAAAGTAATGAACCTTTTATATCGGCCTTACCGTGACTTATAATTTTATTCAACATTGTAAGCATATCTCTAAGTGTGTGATTAACACTATTTAAACAACAAACATTATGTGCGCTAATAGTATTTTTAAACGGTGAAGGAAAACATCGTGAGGAATCCCGCGGCTTAGCTCCGCACATATTGACCAATTTGACCATGTCTTTCCTGTGGATAAGGCTGACTAAGCTGATAGGATGGTATAAGAGCTGGGCAAGCCTGCTCTATTTAAAATTCGTCCCGGGCAATACAGCGTCCCGTTGGTGTAGGTAAAAGTTGCCTCCTGACGCCGTATAAAACATCTTAGTTTAGCTAAAGGAGCTGCCTAAATCAATGTCGAAACCTCTGTTACCATGCCACAGTGGAGGAAGAAACAGCAGGTCTCTACGCCACAGTGGGGTTGCAAGTGGCTGGTGAACATAATTGGAATATATTTCTTAAAGCCGTTAATCAGCTCGACCCATATTCTGTATCGCGCGGTGCATTACGTATCGCCATAGCGATAGACAGTAGGTGCTTATTGCTACAAATTCTGTAAAACAGAGAAATTGTAGATACTATTGTTAATTTAGGTGATAATTTTGTAGGTGTGCAATTTATATTATATTTTCTACTGATGTAAGAAGTGTGAAAAAAACTCTGTCTGTTTATACCTTTTCACGCCTGAACAGCTGAACAGATTTCGATAATTTCGGTCAATTACATTCTGGGGAAGCACTAGGTAGATAGGTAGGTACATACTTCTTGTCTCAAAAATATTCCTTAATGGGGTAAAATAAGAGATAAAAGTTTGGGGGACCATGAGGCTGTAACTACCACACCGAATTTGATAAAATTAGAAATATAAAAAGAATATAGCTTTGAATATCATGTAGCCTACTTTTTATCCAGGTATCGAGCGAAGCAATGTGCTGAAGTTAGCTTACATTATGTATAATTTAACTGAGTAGGTGCCTATGTTCATAAGATATCTAATTAAAAATATGCAGTGATAAATAATAAGTAGTGATTAGATAAAAAAAATACTAAACTTACTGTACGATTACACCAAATCCGTCAACGGCCGAATTATGGTCGGACATCGTCTACCGAACTCGGTCGATCGAATCAAACGTATGCTAAAAAAGACAGTATGTACAGTACTACAACTGACATTGTCCGTTCGATTCCATTGGGATTTGATCGGCCGAGTTCGGTCGACGACGTCCGATCATACTTCTGCCGATAAAGTGCTTCGTGTAATCGTACTGTTGGGTACATAGGACATTGAACAATAGGCATTATTGCATAATTATCCTTGTTTACATAATTAGCTATTTACTTGGCTATTTATAGCGAGTCTTCGAACATTCTATTAAATAGCTTACTATTGTTTATTTTTAGACAACAAAGGAGTTAAATTAATTGTGTAATTCACATTTTAATATCTGTTATTTTCAGTCAATCTTTATGCTCCGGTCAGTGACTTGTTTCTGTTATTACAGTAGAAATACCTAAATTTCTATAGATAACTTCTTACAAAAACATATTAAATTCGTATCGCAATATTATACGGTAGGCGTATTATGATGATACCGAGAGATTTAGTGTGTATTTTGAGACTACAATAAATAATATACCTATCTAAAGTAATTGCATAGTAATCACGATTTCCTTAGGTTTGAAATTCAAATTCTAGAGAAATAAATAGGGGATTTTCTTTTTAAACTAAATTTCGCTGGGTTTTTGAGGTTATGGAACAGGAAAAACGTAGACTGCTCACTTCTAATCCACCCTAAATCTTTATGAAAAAATGGTCAAGTGCGAGTCGAATTCGGCCCCTTATATGGAGCCCCCCTTAATTTTGTTTTTATTATTTGTTGTTATAGCTACAATAGAAATACACAATTACACGCTCTGTGACAATTTCAACTCTCTACCTATTACGGTTCACGATATAAAACCCGCTAATGGACGGACAGACGGACGGACGGACGGACGGACGGATAGACGGACGGCTTAGTAATAAGGCCCCGTTGGCACCTTTCGGTTACGCAGCCCTAACGAGGGTTAAAAGGAACATTGTTTATACACCCTCACAAAAAGATTTTTTTACTTTCAACATTATGATATTTTAATGTGTCTCGCAATGTAAATAATTGTTTTACATAAAATTACTATACTTTCCGACTACTTTAAGTTAATCTATTATATACACCTGTTTATCAAAGCACCTACAAGCAAAGTAAGTCCTGGCTTCCTTTTGTCAGTACACAATGAAGTAAGTCTTTTGTCTCGGCTCCCTGACTCATCGATAGAACTGGTACCAAGTGCACTAATTACCGCTAATGTCTATTTCTCTAATCAAACAAAGATTCAACGGTTTTTTACTAAATAAGGTATACTCGTATTGATGTATCTTCCTATTTGCAATAAGAGCTAATACAGTTTGTATTATTGGGTACTAAGTTGCACAATTGAAAAAACACATGAAAAAGAGGCTTCTAAAACTGTATTTCTCACAGACTGTCGTCAACGAAATTGAAAATAAATAAACTTACAATTCTTATGAATAATTTGCACTTATTTTCTTATAGAGGGTTATAAAAAGTAGTGTCCACCTCGGGAAAGACTATTTTAAAATGGAGTGACGTACTATTTTCATTAGTAGTTCGCTCCTAATATTCTATTTAGATTTTGTATCTAAACGTTAATTAAGTTCTAGATTAGTTCAGTTCAGTCGTGGTTGCCTGGAAGACATCGTAATAAGCGATAAGGCCGCCTTTTGCCAGAAATAGTTTCCTATAAAAAATGTACCCCTATATTATTTTTGTTCGCAATAAAGTTGTTAACATTTCATTTAATTAAATTTATTATAATCGTTATTAGCCTAGGAAGTTTCAATAATGTTTTTATTGTGCCTAAAAATCCTTAAAACCTGTTTTCTATGCCGACAAGGTTGACTACCAACCGGTTCCTTATCTAGGCCTTATTTACAGACTAAAATAAACTTTAAAAACATTACTTTTCATACGTAATGGGTACACATGTGTATCTATCCGGATTGAACCGGATTCATCAACCCAATTTGCTATCTTCCTTTTTGCAAATCGTTTGCACTACTTCTATTGATATGACACGCTGTTCTAGACCTTATTGTGTGGTTAATAAAGGCGGGTTTTAAGTGGAAGGAGGGGTCGATAGAGTAGAGCTGTTCTGATGATAAATGTATTCAAATATTACATTTAGTTGTGATAAAGTAGATGCAATGGAGGTCGCGTGGTCGGTTGCTATCTAGCGCGTTGTTGATATCAGCATGTAATTATAGATCATTCAATTATATAGGTTTGCAATAATCTAGCTAAAAGTAGAGCTAGTCATTGAGCTTTGTTTTTGGCAAAGCTTTTAGAAAAACTCAAAAATCAGGAAATAATTTATTTGCCTTTCATCCTGGTTCATAATATTTGTCTATTTTTTGACACCATTTTAAATGTTACAGGTACCTACACTCTGGTTGCAGGTTACCTACATACTAGTAGCCGTTACTCGAGTAGCCGGTCCGCTTCCTTACAAGCCGCTACTTATTACATACACAGACATACACAAGCACGTACTCTATGTACTATATGTACATGTACTTACATAGTCACATAAGTTTCTATTTGCTGCTAGGAATATAGAGGAGCTATATCTGACAGACGTGACTTAGAAAACTCAGACCAAATAAAAAGAAAAGACCCCGCGCCGCGAACATCAAAAGTGAAGCCACCTTTTTATCTAAGTGTGTGTCGAAGGTTTCCAAGTAACCTAAATTCATAGTATAATAATTAGAAGAAGTACTTACAAGTGAAAAGTGATTCCGTGAGACTTTTTATGTGATTTGCTGCTGTTTTTACAAGTTTTCACTACACAGGAAGGCATAATTCTATTTTTAGACTCGTGACGTACTAAGAGCAATGAGCATGGTTTTAGTGTAGGTGTGTGCGTGAGCGTGTATGATTATTTGCAGGAGCACGGTTTTGTGTGGCTTCACTTTTGTTGTTCGCGGCGCGGAGTCTTCTCTTTTTATTTGGTCTGAGTTAGAAAAGATAACGCGTGTTGCCGGCGAGGACTTTCCTCTTTTCATATGTTTATTTTTTGGGCGAACTTTTAAGGGTCATCATCATCATCACCGGTTCGAGAGCACTGGTGGTCTAGTGGCCGCGGCCCTGCCGTCCCTAAGGTTATGGGCTCAAATCCGGTAGAGCACTAATGAATTTTTCAGTTAAATACTCTCAAACAAAGTTTTAGTTCTAACTCCTAATGTGAGATATCCTTTATTGCCATGAGGTGTGGACACCGTCGGTTTGTATCTATGTATAGGTATTGGGCGTTTTTACGAGCTCCTTTTGAGTCCGTCTGTTTGTCACAGCTTTCAAAAAGCAGATATAATAGGTAACTTGACAACTTGAGTGGTGAAATCTTATTATTTCTTATACCAGGACTTTTATGCTCTAGAAATAGTTTTTTTCTTTTGGGATCGAGACCCTAGCCTAGGATCCCTAGGTCCTTTTCAATATCTTAAGAAAGTTCCTCGTGAAAATCGGTTTTACACTGATTTTGCATCGCGACTGTGATCAGGGTAATACAGTGTAAAATACATACAAACAAATAAATACGTAAAAGGCAATTATTTTAACATGCTGTTTAAAAACATCCTTAATTTAAAAAAATATCGAGTGAACTTTCAAGGCTACCTTCAGCTAAAGCAAGGGCATAAATTTATTTCCAAAAATGAAATTGAAATGATCATTATATTACTTTATTTTGTTTGATAAAATTGTAGTATGTTAAATTCTTTCACCACAATGGTTCGAAGAATTAATGACACGACTAGATAGATAGTAGGTATGTCAATACTAGATTTTAGAAAAAAAAACAAGGGTTTAAAGCTGCACATTTAAAGCAATGTTACTGTTGATTCGGCTGCGGCGTCCACACCCCCCACTCAATATTCAACCTTCAGTTGTACGCGCCGGAGGTCACGGGGCTCGAACCCGCGACCCGCATTGTATGCTAACCACTGAGTCATATGGGCCTGTACCGAGACACGCAGTCGCCGATAACTCATACCAGAGTAAGGGTCGCCACGGGCCGGACCGTCCATCATCATCATCATCTTCCTGTGGGGTCGGCACAGCATGTTCCTTGGATCATGGTGTAAGAGTTTTGGCTAAGGTGTTTTATGACCGGCCGCCTGCCTGACGTCAACCCTCCTTGGGAATACTTGCTTATTGTATCTGATCATGTTGGAAGATACTATCTCTTAGTCGACTTTTACGACATCCTCGGGGAGAAAAGCAGCTGGACGCATTATATGTTTTTTCTTTACTCCAGTCCGTTAATTGGCTGAAAAAAAAGAGGTGTCTAGGTATTTTATCCAACTGCGAAGAAGGTATTGTTTTCGTAGACTGGTATCGCCTGAGTCATGTAGCTAACTTAAGAATTGTTTGGTCTATTATTAAAAACAGATAAATTGGTCTTGTTATTCTGTTTCTCAGAGCGTTGACCTTAGAATCGGCAACTGGGAAATTTTGGTAAATAAATACAGGGAACTAGGAATGCATTGGAAAAAAGAGGGCGGTAATCATGCGTTCTACCAAACAAAAGCAGGCTTTACCACTTGTTTAGTTTTGAAATAATCACATTTAATAGCCTTTAAATGGAAAACTATTTGAATGGTTCAGACAAGGAACTAATTTAAAAGAATAAAAGTATTTAAAAAAAATAACATCGCCTTCCCAAAAGAGATAGAACAATCATTTAAAATGTCAATGTCAAAATTATACACATTTTTGACGGACAGAAAAAAAAACAATAATGGAGCGAAGGAAAAATTTATATGGCGTGTTTGTATTTTGAAAATACAAAAATAAATGTGGGAATATAAGAAGCTAACTATCTAGAAGTAAGAGAAGTGCCGGATTAAATTAAGTAAAGTGAGCAATTGTGTTTTATAATGAAGCAACATTCGTACAGTTAGTGCTTCTTCATCATTATCTACAGCGTGTCATTGCCCACTGCTGGACGTAGGCCTGCCTTTGCTTGTGTCTTCCAACTTGGTCCTGTGTAGCCTTATCCATTTCCAAATTCAAAGTCAAAGTCAACAATTTTTATTCCTAAAAATCACGGGGATCACTTGGACACGTCTTAAATCTACGTAGCATTTACACCTGTTCGTAACGCGACCAAGCGTGGAAGATACAGGTAAGTAACCACGCTTGTTGAGGAAACCAGCCAAAGTTGACAATGAGTGGCTACCGTCTGTCAATTTCGCATTCGGACGTACTCTTCTATGGCCAAGTTAGTATAGTCATCAGGAGGAACATTTTGCCTACACTAAGGATCTTCGTATACAAGATAAATAGGTAATAATAAATATTTGTGGACATTTCACACAGCGCCATCTAGCCCCAAACTAAGTAAATCTTGTACGATGGACACCAGATGGCTGATAGAATACTTTATACTTTTTTTTGTAAATACATACTTATAATACTTACTACAACACCCAACCCGGAAGAAATATTTGCAGGACATACAAACATTTCTCCCATAGCAGGAACCGAACCCGCACTTCTTGCACCAAAGATTTTGATTGGACGAAGAGGATACGTGCGCTGTGGCGATCCTTGCTTTTTACATGAAATAAGCGGATACCTAATATAGAGTCACTACTTATGTAGAAGAATAAGGATTAATTTATTCTGTAAAATATTATGATAATGTCTGTAAATTAAAAAACTGATCAAGGGCGAGTCGATTTCGCACACGAAGGATTCCGTACCATCGTACGTGTACATAGATCTTTCTTGGGGCCCTATTTTATTTTACTCTATGAAAATTTCAACTCTCTATCTACGTTCATGAGACACAGTCCGCCGACAGACGGATTGACGGACGGACAGCGGAAGCTTAGTAATAAGGTCCCTTTGGCACCCTTCGGGTACAGAACCCTAAAAAGAAATTATCGAAATTTCACATTTTGTAACTATGACTATTTCCTGTAAAAAAAACTATAAAAAATATATAGCTATATAACAATCCTGCACTGTCACCTATCGAGAGCGCGTACGTCAGAAGTGACAGATAGCATCTGACACGATAATGACAGACGTCAGATCGATACCGCATTCACTTGTTTACAGAACTACTTCACGACGTTACACCTAGAAACAAGCGATTGAAAGTCATTACTTCAACCAAATAACTGCACACAACAATGAACCTTACATCTGGTGAATAAGGTGCATAATAGTACGACAAAATCGATGCAATGAAAACATGTTTACACTGGTCGCTTACGTAATTCTATATTTTAATTTATCCTTGAGATAAGAAATGGTTTAGTGTGTTTGTCTGTATGCTTTGGAGTTCTTCGGGTCAGAAGATAAAACCTCATTTGAAAAACTAAAATTATCTAGGATATTGGAATCAAAGTGAAATTAATGGAGATCTTCCGATTAGTGAGTAAATCAATCCAATTATCTTATGAAAAATATCCTTAATAGTCTATGAGTTGTCCAACGTTTTGATTTGATTAACCTTGTTGGATTCTTCAAAGACTTTGTAAACCTCCGCTGACCGTCCGTCCTGTCAGCGGCGTCTCATGAACTGTAATAGGTAGAGAGTTGAAATTTTCACAGAGCATGTATTTATTATAACAACAAATAATAAAAGGGGGCCACATACAAGAATAAAAATGAATGTTCATAATCGATCATTGAAGTTAAGCAACACTAGGCGCAGTTAGTAATTGGATGGGTCGAGTAACTTTTTGCACGTGTATTTCTTTTTTAAACGATCTAAAATTTACTAATTTGTACAATAATAATAATAGACTTAAATATTAAGCGGGTTCTCATAGAAGAGACGTATTTTTTTTGCTTGATATTTATAGGGAACGTGTTGCCCGCTATAATAGGTGGTATACAAGAAATTTTTGTGTACATTTACGATGGTACGGAACCCTTCGTGTGCAAATTCGACTTGCACTTGACAGGTTTTATTTGTATGTGTATACCTGCCTACATACATACCAATTATTAAAACATTGAATGTAAATAAGAGCTTTTCTGATGAGCTGGATCAGGTAAGCTATCTATAGACCGTTTGCAACGGCCTTTAGATAGCCCGACTGTTTCTTTTGTATTTTGTAAATTATATTTATAGAGCTTGTAAACAAAAAAACTCTTGTTAGTTTTTAGAATATTTTATTAAAATAATACGGAACCCCAAATGTAAAGGCCTGCACACACTTGTCCCTCTATCGGTCTCTTTTTAAACAAAACATTGATATGATGATAGCGAGTGTTTGTTAAACCTAAAGCACTGATTACACTCACGTGTCAAAGATCATACAACATACTTCCTGGGGAATATTCGATAGTTAATCAATAAATGAATCAGACTGAGATTATTTTTATTGTTTATTTTACTATGGTGTACGTAAGAGCATGAAAAGGTTTCATCATCATCATCATCCACGCTGGGAATATGCCTTCCTTTGCTTGTGACATTTAATTAGTTATAGTTCACGATCCTGACTAAATCGTTTATCTTGATGCCGGACGCGTCCCACATTTCTTTCAAAATGTTGCAGGAAGCCAATCCACTAGTCAATCATTTAAGACTTTTTTATCAACAAATACATTACTATGTATTTTCATTTTGATATGATTATCATAGTTTTGAAACCTATTATAATGAAATTTAGCTTAAAAACTATAGAATCAGCTCACTATTGCGTTTCATAACCGATATGTCATCATGCCGGCACAAATAATTAAATAAACCGGTCAAGTGCGAGTCGAATACGCACACGAAGGGTTCCATACCATCGTAGGTATATGTACATAAATGTTTCTTGTATGGGGCTCGTTTTATTTTTATTATTTGTTGTTTTAGCGGGAATAGAAATACACTCTGTAAAAATGTCAACTCTACCTATACGGTTCATGAAATACAGACGGACAGAATAATCTTTGGGTACGGAACCCTAAAAATGCAAAACTTTTAAATTGATTGTCTTGTCGTATTGTGCCAGGTTAGTTGATGGTCTGTTCCGCAACGGAGCTATGGGCAGAGACCCTAAATCTGTCAAAACAAAGGCCAATAACATCGTTATCTATCGAATAGATTTACACAGATATACGCGTTGCATGTGTGAGTTACGTACGTGTATTAGTTGCGTACGTGTGTGCGTTGTGTGTGTGTGTGTGTGTGTGTGTGTGTGTGTACAGTCGACGCTCACATCTCATTGAGCCTATTCGTGTCAAGGCTCCGTGTCACTGACCCTTTGTAAAACTATGAAATCTATTCTATGATTTGTTAAGTATACGTGGGTGGTAATGGTTTATTACCACATTACTTGAGTGACGTAGCGGACTAGTGAGACGTGAGAGGAGCGGGTTCGATTTCCGTCGGAAAAAATCTTCCGGATGTAGTCCATATACTTACTCGTTTCAGGAAAACCACCAGGTACCTATCCTAGTGTGGAACACCAGGTATCAGAGCAATGTATGTGACTGTTGGATCTTATATCAGCAAAGCGAAAGTTTTGTTTGTCTGTTTGATCCCACTCAGCTGCGTGACGTCTGAACGAATTTCGCTGAAACTTGGCATATACTTAATTTACGACTAAGTGGGTTAAAAGGCCATTGTATCTGATCTGCTGCTGAATTGAATTGCGTATAATTTACCAAAATTCCAACCATTTTACTGCCAAATATGAATCTGCTGCTGAATCGAATTGCGTACAATTCACCTACAATTCGGACCATTTTACGAGAATTAATCTCTTAGGATTTGTTATAAAATCGAAAAATGAATTGCTCATTGGCTGTTTTAGCCTCACAGGAAAACCATGCAAGCTAATTTTCAAACGGGCGAGCACAACGCGAGTGGACCCGCTGGCGAATGCTAGTGATAATGTGAAGTAAAGACCTCCACATATAAATGAAGTCAATTCACATAATCAAGAAGTTAAATCAAACACATGCATATGTACAGTCAGTGACACAAGTTGAAGAACCTTTACGCTCAGTAAAATCCCTTGAATGTCAAGATACTCTCTTTCACTCTATGGCACTATAGAAGCAATTATTCTTCTCTGTTGGACTGGGAATAAAGAAAAACCAATGCGTCCAGCTGCTTCTCTCCCCGAGCATGTCGTAAAAGTCGACTTAGGGATCCTCTCCAACATCACCCGTCACCATGGTTCAACATAATCCAACTTGGGACTTTGAATCAGTGGCTGCAAGTTTTTTTATGACTACTTGTGGCTCTGCCCACCCCATTATGGATACGGGCGTGATAGTATGTATGCAGTAATATAAGATACGTAATCTTTTAACGTATTTTGTTCCAGCTAAACCACGTAGTTCCACTCACCTAGGAATAAAATATGTCATTAAAGCATACTTAGTTTAGTTTAGACGACCTCGGTGGCGTAGCGGGCGAGTGCTCGGCTGAGACGCAAGAGGCGCGGGTTCGATTCCCGCTGCGGGAGAAATGTTTGCATGATCTGCAAATATTTCTTCCGGGTCTGGATTTAGTATTACATACTTATAAGTATGTATTTACAAAAAAAGTATATAAGTATTCTATCAGTCATCTGTTTCCATATGCAAGCTTTGTTTGGGGCTAGAGGCTCTGTGTAAAAGTTTACAAATGTTTTTAGGCGCATGCTTTAAACTTTAAACTTGTTCGACGCTTCTGCAGCTGACTGTAGCACACGTGCCGAATGCGCTCCTGCCAAGTCTATTTGCGGGCGCGCATACGGTCAACGATTAACTCCATCATTATTTATGACGGATCATGGCCGGCGGTTCTTTCATCAACTGTCACTAGGCTACCACCACGCAAAGTCAATGACCTGAGGTAACAAAGTCACTTTGCGTCTAACATCGTGAAAACGTGAGGTAAGGGGGCTTCCATTAATTACTTGAGGTGTTTAGGGGGGGAGGGGGTCCAGCTGGGCAAATATACCAAGTAATTTTTTTCCGCTAGAAACAGTGTAAAGTGCATAGTTGTGTGTGAAAACTTATGTTGGGAGGTTTATTATCTAAAGCTAAAATGATTACATCGTAATAACGAAAAATACGAGGCGGTTTGTTTACATAAATCGTATCTCTAGTTTGACTGAAGTGTAGGTACTACTTTTGAGTACATAACAGTCTGATACCATTACGGACGTCTTAAAAGGTCAACCGCTTTATAAAAACAGTTACTTAATAAACGCACAAGCTCGCTTAGCAACAGCAGGCTCCTACTCAAAGTAATCTCGCCCATCTAAAACGAAGCATTGTTATTTTTTGCTGAATTATGCAAAACGCTACAGCCGTAATTTTTAAACTGCGTTATTAGTCTATTGTTTGTTGAACACAATGACTTGATCGCTAGAGTTTTTACTGAAACTCAATTAGAATTTATTAAAGGAAATTTATGTTGATTAATGGTGTTTATGGGTTTCTCGGCTCCATTCTCACCACAATCCACCATATTCAAATATTGAAACTGCAAATACAAATATATTTATTGCCAAAAAACACAAGTTACAGTGGAATTTGCTGGTGGTAGGTACTAGAAATTAAAATTTTTAAAGTATTTTATTCATTGAAATCACTAGGAACATTCAGTTTCTTAAATCTATTGAAGCGTGCTTCAAAGACTCCTGCACGAAAAGAGCATGAGCGAGGCGCACATTGATCCTTTGACCACTCTGCCTCAACAGACCCAGTGACACGAGTAGACAGTCCGAGCAGTAGGTTGGAAACGACATGGCGGCGAGGCCACCGTTGATTTGTTTCAATTGCTTGGATTGGTTAATTGTGCAGAATATTTTTAGAGCAGTCAGCTTGTACTAGATCCCTGACTTGTATCTCTTACTTAGGCTTTTGTTGCATATCACTTCTTCTTTTTTGTTTTTGACGTTTATCTGTAGCTGATTGTCATCATTTTGACAATGTCAAAGTCTATCAAAAGTAACGTAAACAGCGTTGATGAACAAATAAATCGATCCACCACTCTATTTGACCCACGACCTTATAACCAAAAGGCTATCACCGCCACTAGACCACCAGTGCTCTCTGTGTATTTATACTATTATTCTTTACTTTTAAGTTAATTTTTGTTTATAGTGGAAGTTTCAAAAACTACTTAACTAATTCTGACAATTCTTTCACTGGTAGAATATTTTTCAAGGCTTATTTTATACTACATAGCTGTTAGAATTCTTAATAAAAAATACTGAGTGCAAAAAGCCAACACCACGCGGTGTTCCCGGCGGTCACCCATCCAAGACCGTGACCGTGCCCGATGCTGCTTAACATTCGGGTTCCTCATACAAACATTCATCCCTTATTTCACCCCCCTCAGTATTATTTTGGAGATAAAAGTTAGCCCAGGATGCAACCTATCTCAATCCATTCAGCGGTTAAGGTGTGAAAAGGTAACAACAGACAGAGTTACTTTCACAATTATAATATTAGTATGGGTCTGTGCAAGTGAAACCACGCTTGCATAGCTAGTTAATATTATAAGATGGATAGGAACGTATGTCAACAATACAACTTGCCTACTTATATAGAAGTCTAACCCCCGAATACTCAAACGCATCTCAAAGTCGAGCACGTCTCAAATGACGATTATTTTCTTTGACAGATTTTCATCAGAAACTGTCAAAAAGCCGTGAGTTGAAACGTGCTCAACTCCGAGTTGCGTTTGAGTATTCGGGGGTAACCTACTTAGGTTTTAACAAGTACCTCCATTTGCCCTATCGGCTTATTAGTTTTTAATGTGTTTACGAGTCTACCCTCAATCAGTGGACAAATGGTGTTAATGAGCCAGGTGGAAGGTTCTTCTGTTGATGATAACTTTTGGTCCAAATGGAAATGCTAATTTATTTTCACATTCAGGTTTGTGTAAAAAACAATGTAGGTTTAGACATGATCAGCATATTAAAGCATGCTAAACTTAATGAAGAGGAAAAGGAAAAAATATTTATTATATCAATCAAATTAACACATTAAATAATTAAGTTTAAATGTAGGCATAATTAAATTACAATAATAAAGTAAGTTCGTATGAGCTAGTGGCCAACTCTCGTGACGTAGTTTTTAGGCCGCCTGAAGGCCTCCGTCATGGCTTAACTACTTAAAAGCCGGGACCGATAATTTAACGTGCCCTTCGAAGTACGGAAGCGCTCAGCTCGTAATGCCACCTGCGGCCACTCATCCAAATAGTGACCGCGCACAACGTTGCTTAACTTCAACGATCAATCAAGAACGTCCAATTACAATAATATATATGTAGAGAGCTCAATTTTTATAGTGTCTATTTCTAATGTCGCTATAACAACAAATAATAAAAAAGAAGGCCCCAGACAATAAACATTTTTATACATATTCGATAATATGGAACACTTCGTGTGCGAATTCGACTCGCACTTGACCGTTTTTTTATTTTATTTTACTACAGTCGCTGTTATATATTACTAGCTAAGCAAACCGCTGAGTGCAAACAGCGAAATTATGCAGTTTCGGTACTGTGGAGTTACTACAGTTTCAAATAACTCTGGACAAACAAACGAACGAAATTAATCTCCGTAATGTACAAACAAGTGAAATGCATTCGTTAAACATCCTCAAACCTGCACCCGAAATAACTCCAAGTAAACACTGCACGAAAAACAGACGAAACTTCGATGGACATTGCGTATTTTGATGATATATCATCAAACTGTTGTGTAGGAAACCTTCGATGGGCTATAAATTAGTTTCATAAACAATTTGGTACTGTTTACATGCTGAAGGTTGGAAATGAAAGGCTTAATTGGATCTATTTTTTAACCGACTACGCGAAGCAGAAGGAAGGATTATATGACTATTATGTGGCTATTCGATTATTCGCTATACCATTTGCGATATCTCTAGCTGCGAACCGTAGCAACATAATAAGTTTTATTGAATTCGAAAATTTTATTGCACAAAAAACCTTTTTGAAGTGTCCTCCCGGAAAATAATAAAATTATAATCTGCATGAAGTACAGAATAAATGCAAGAATCCTACTATAATTCTGCCCTCCTATATCTAAAACATCGCTAAGCCACAAAACCAAGTTTTGAGATATGAGCGAAAAACGCGGTAGTATAAATATATATTTTATCGTAGACAGCGCTGTTTTTGCTAGAGCTATTTCCTGAACTAAAAACGCTAGAAGAATGATTCTAAAACAGATCGATAGAGAATTTTTTTCTAAGTAGAATGGCATCAAAAACTCAAAATCGACCCCCTGTGGCTTAGCGATGTTTTAGATATACTTAGGAGGGCAGAATTATAAATGTGAAAATTTGTGAGGATCTTTGTATGTTTGTGCCTCAATCACACCGTAACGGCCGAACGGATTTAAATGAAACTTGGAATATACAAAGTATGTGTGCTGGAATAACATATGGGCTACTTTTTATCGGGGTACCAAGCGAGCGAAGCCGCGGGCGGCAGCTAGTATATCCATAATATAAATATCCTAAAATAGTCTTAAGTATAAACTAAGTGTAAACAATTAGTTCGTAACAAATAATAATCTACACAAAACTATCATAATTGTAAGGCGTTGGGAACATTTTGTACGTAGGCGGGTTTATGCATGAGTTTAGTAATTTTATACAAATTATTCGACATAGAAACTCAGTGCAGCGTAGAACCTATTTATCCAACTGGTTTATTTTAGGCCCGGTAATGTCACGGAGGCAAGTGGCGGGCCGCCTAACAAACAAATAAATTAACCAGATAATAAAATTGTTCATAATCACCAACCTACAAAGCATCCCGCCAAACAAAAAATCAACCTTAGCCCTTCCACATACGACTCATTTTATTTTACCCAATTGTCTTGGTAAGTTTGTAAAGTACACGTGTACCAATATGATTAGCCAACTGCAAAAGTTATTCTAGACCCTATTTTTGTACAAATAGGGTATAAAGTTGTGTTTTCTGGTCGGATGTAAAACTTGGTTTAGTCCATAAGTGGCCCTTCTTGTTGTTGACGCTATTTATAGTAAAGTACGTGAGTCTGTCTGTACGTACTTGTGTACTAAGGCAGGCTAATAGGAACGGTCAGGTCACTCAGCAGATTCATTAAATTGGGTCATTTCGGCTTCGGATGGTAGTTGGTAACAGGGCACCTGACCCCGTTCATCCTCAAATAGTGGATCTAAAGATGACTGAATCTAGAATTTTATCACTAGTGACGTTTCCACTTGTTTCATTAGATCTCACTATATTTGTATTGTTCCCAGTAAATCTAAAACTATTGTTTTACATCACGCCCAGGTGGGTAGAGCTACAATTTTGCCAAAAACTTGCAGCCACTTCTGATTTCAAATTCTAAGATGGATATGGTAGACCATGGTGACAGGTGATCAGCCTATCGCCCATATAGGTAGTCCATAATTTTGGAGAGGATACTATCCCTTAGTCGACTATTACGACATGCTCGGGGAGAGAAGCAGCTGGACGCATTCTATACCTTTCTTTACTCCCTGATCAGCAGAGAAGTTCTAAATATCAATCTACAACCTTCTCCAAAATATTGTAGAGTAAAATAGTTCCCAGCGGTTCCAATAAGACATCAAGTACAGTCGCATGCTACAGCCATGTGGGCTGTAATGTATGCGACTTTATAAATAGCAAAAGTTTTACGATAATAATCAAAACTCCACTTTATGCATAAACACTAATTAATTTACACCTTTGACCACATCATAATATTGAAACTCCCATAAACATCACAGTAGTTTTCCAAAACAAACAAATATCGATTTCATAAAGACACAAAATCATTTTATTTCTAGTTTTATGTCTATACTTTTCCCAGCGATTCTGATTTTTCTTTAACATTTATATATTTTTCTCACTCATACTAATTTTTTATTCTAGATTAGTAGTTATATCTTTTCTAACTATTTTTTTTTCTATTTCTGGCTTTAGTTTTACCAGCTATTCTGACCAAGCTATGGGTTTAGGAACATGTTTGACAGCTAAATTGAATTAGCAGCCGTTTAGAGCGGGTTAAAGGGGTATTGTGGCGTTTGCGGCCGTAATGACCACCGGCCACCGCTCCGTCAACAACTCGAGTTGGCTCACTTCGACCATGAGACCGTCTGAGGGTTAACTACAAAATTATTAAATACAGATAAAAAAAAGTTCCAGGTTTGTAAGTTCTTTTATGGCCAAAATAACTTTATTTCAGGCAACATTAGGAAAGTTACAGATCATCGAAACATAACATTAATACACAAAAATTGAAAACTACTTAATTTACACGCAATGTCTTGCGTGTTACGCACTGTAGTGGTTTCTTTAAGGTACACACACCCTTCGGCCAAAGCTCTGCTTCCATGAATTAAAATATTAGCTTCCACAAAAGAGGCTATATGATATTCCAGCGCACGTAAGATACATTCAGTTTTATTAAATTAAACCCGTTCAGTCGTTGATTGAAGCACAAATATGCTCATAAACTTAAACATCCGACTATATTATAAATAAATTTAGAATTTTATAAATGCGAACGCAAATAATTTAGATTCTGGCTAATTTCTGGCTGATGTTCGAAAATAAGTTCCTAAAGGGTTAAAGTTGGTAAAGTTTCTATGGAAAAGAATATTTCTTGGTTCGATTCGCTCAAAACTCGGTATAAATAAACTTTAAAATAAAACAAGTATTTTTTATTTAATCTAAATTACCCCCAGGGTGCAAGGGAGTCCTAAAGTTTGTATGGAAACTTTTAATCGGGTGGCAGGGCGATTAACTTGAAAATTGGTCTGAAAAAGAGTACAAAATAATTGGGTACGTGTTTCACGGTTATCCAAATTAACCCTCAAGAAGGGTAATTTTTTCGGACGGATATTATGTGTTTGCTGTGAGTCGCAGATGACCGCTGGCAGCGTCACCGGGCTTTGCTGAGCGCAGAGGGCGCGTCACCGAGAGGGGCAAGAAGGGTCAAAATGGGGTATCAAAACTTACACCACGCGAAAGAAGTCGCGCGGGTAGACTAATATAAAATTAATAGGAAGTAGAACCAAAAGGTCTTTTCCAATTATGATTAGTAACTTTTATTAGAAAACAAATTGTATGTACGTGATTCCGAGGGACTGCCTTGCCGATAAATTACGTTGTTTTGCTTTATTATGTAGGTACGTAATTCACGTTAATTGCAAAAGTTGCCGGATTCCGCGTAATCGTTTGAAAGCTTGCAATGTTACTAACTTATCTCGAGCTTTCTACGTGCCGCCCGAACTGGTCATTTGCTGAGTTGAAGTTTAGCTTCGTTTCAAATGTAGAAAATGAAAGTTAGACCATGTTTCTACATGGTATGTAGATAATTATAAACTAAGTCTGTAGGTAAATTAATTCATTTACGCTTTTTTTTGTCTATGAACTTTATACATACCTATACGTTAATAGAATGTAGGAACAGGGTGAATTCGTGTATCGTACAATACTAGTTTCTCTCATACTAATAAATACTATAAATCTATAAGTTTGTAAGCATGTGAGCGTTTTTCTTGCCTTAGTCACGGCGTAAAGAATTTAGGAAGGATTTGTATGAAATTGGACATACGAATGAGAACAAAAAAAACACACAACAAAAAAGGAAGGTAGCCGTAAATATAAAAGAAGATTAGATTATACAATTAAAAAAAAATACTCACAGTTTTTACACTTCCGTTGTACATTTTGGGCAAGTGACAACAACCGTTATCAACCCACCTTTTGCATAGTCGGGTAAGTCACATCTGCCTAAGGTGTGGTTCTGTCAGCTGATCGCAAATGTGCAAACACAATACAAGAATTGTATAACCCAGTAGTAATGGCGAAATGCGTGTCAGTTCTAACGTAATGTTTTGTATTCACTTCGGTGATGGTGGAATTAATGGGTTAAAAGGTGATATGGGTGAATTTCAACAAGAGATTTTTATGTGTCATTTCGGTGGGATTTTTTTATTTCAATGCTATCTACATATGTGACAAATAAAACTTTAGCCTATTTTATAACATTGTGCGTGAGTGGACATCAAATATCAATAACACTTACATAAATATTTAAGGATGAATTTTTAAGGGTCCACTGAAATGAAAAGTATCTACCGAAATGATATACTGTACACCGGACGGAATGAAATAAATCCACCGAAATGATACAGCTAAGAACAACCGTGCCGGGCAGCCAGGGTTCCGTACTTTGTTAGTTTTGATTTCCACAAATTTTAGATAAACACTGAGACAGGACAGTAGGTACACAGTTATTTTAATCATTAATATACAGATATTACAGTTAGGATTACATTTATCATTCTTTGAGGTTACAATAACCTCAAACAATTATATTAATGTAATGTTCATTATGATATGAATGAATTGTTTCTTTACTTTTATAGCCTTTCGTAATTTTTCTGGTTGTTGTTGTGCGAAAATGTTGGAAAACTTTATCGTAAATGCTGGTAACCATAAATAAATATTTTTGTTTGTTAATTAATTAACTTGATATATTTTCAAAAGAGTGAACGAAGCGCGATTAGAAAGCTTAAAGTTTCTGATTAATATGATGGCTGCATTTGTAAGTTATGCCATTAATAGTAATACATAATGTCTACCTATTGCACTAAGAGAAAAATGCTAGGTATAATTTAGTTAAATTGGTAACGAGACGAGAATAGTGTTTCTACAGGTTTTTTTAATCCATGTCTTACTGCTGGTTTTTCTCCTTTTTGGGTACTTTTCTTCAAAATCATATAATTGCTTTGTAGTCTGTTACACCTTCTTTTGAACATTTCTTTTTCCTTTGAGACCTGTAATAATTTGTTTTGTAATTTATTAACTCAGTTTTAGTTCTTTGATATTTTCGAATTCTGTCTTTAAGTCCTCGCTTGAATTCTACAGATGTAATTGAGGAGTCTGAAACAGGGCTGTTGGGGCATGATGTTGACTCGATACTACTTCGATTTGGTGGACATGTTATTTTTACACAATGAGTGCCAGTTACTACATTGTCATCAATATGATGTTGAATATTGGAACCGATTATACTATCGCTATTCATCGGCAAGCAGCGCCGAGACGAAGCTGGATTGCCTTGACGAGAAGTGCTTGGACCGGGATTGCTATAGTCAATATCTACAAAATTTTGATACGTTGATAGCGGGGTTTGTCGTGGACTGCTTGCGTATACCCGATGAAAGCTTCTAGCTTCTGTAGTACTAGAACGTTGAATTTGGATTTTCGTACTAATACTATTGCTGTTCAATCGTAAGCTGCGCCGTAAAGAAGGCAAGAAGGAACTGTGACAGGAAGTGCTTAGTCCAGGACTATTATTATCACTTTGATTTGATGAAGAGTTATCAGACTCATCTTTAACGAGATCCCCGATTGTCTCATCCAGAGGGTTAGCACGAGCCGCTCTATTTTTTTTTCTTTCGTAATAAGCAGCAGCACTTATTTTGTTTTTTCTTCTTAGGATTTTTAATTCTTTAGGGGTCATTTCATGCCTTGAAACAATTAATCCCGCTGCTTTTCTTCTGGCATACCTTTCTCTGTCTTTTCTCAAAAACTCTTCGCGTGAGACTTCATTGCTCTTAATTCTCTCTTTTCTTCTTCTTTCATATAACCTCCTTTTTTCCAACCTCTCTTCTCTAGTCTGTTGCTTAGGCCGCGGCATCCTGAAATCAAAATACACGCTTTTCAATTTTCTTCTTTCTCATATCCACAGACATACACACTGTACTTAGTTTCTATAAAATACTATACCTTCAGACACACCACGCGCACACACACTAGTTGGACTCTTTCGCTTGCATCGACTCACACACACACTCTCACAGGCAATTTCTCATCACACATCTCTCATGTTATATCTTTTAAAATTTAGAAATTTTGTTTTACTCATAATAAATGATAAAAACATAAGGGTAAGTGACTTATAGTGAAGGTAAACTCTCGAAATAATTATTTTGTTTACAATAAAATTAGTAGATATAACAATCTACTCTGTGGTAACTCACACACTCATCACATTATCGTTGAGCCGAACAAATGTGTATTATACTATATAAAGCTGCAAACCCACTCACTGACTGACATCATTGTTCTCCCAGAAGGAGTAGAGATGGGTCAAAATGATGTATGGGGGAAGTGTTCAGGGAGTCAATTCCAATTTGGGAAAAATCCGAAATCTTCGAAAACTGCTCCTCATCAGGGACCTCACCTACTGCCAGACGAAACTAGAAGACCGACACCCGCCCTGCTTGCGGAATGTGGACATGCACCCTGGTCGAATCCGACGTGCGGTGAAAAAAATTCAAAATGGCGGAAAACAAGATGGCCGCCATACAAACTTTGACCGACGATATCTCGAAAACTAAAAGCGACAAGTAAGGGGTGCTCGAACAAATGTCATAGAGGATGGCGCGATGCAAATGCCAAAAGTGACAGTTTTTTTTTTTTTTTTTTTTTTTTTTCAACAGCAGCGATTACGTCCCTCGCGAGCTGCGTGCAGCTCGCGCCCGCAAGCGAAAATACTAGTTATACTATATATAGCTGCAAACCCACTCACTGACTCACTCACTGACATCATTGTTCTCCCAGAAGGAGTAGAGATGGGTCAAAATGATGTATGGCGGAAGTGTTCAGGGAGTCAATTCCAATTTGGGAAAAATCCGAAATCTTCGAAAACTGCTCCTCATCAGGGACCTCACCTACTGCCAGACGAAACTAGAAGACCGACACCCACCCTGCTTGCGGAATGTGGACATGCACCCTGGTCGAATCCGATGTGCGGTGAAAAAAATTCAAAATGGCGGAAAACAAGATGGCCGCCATACAAACTTTGACCGACGATATCTCGAAAACTAAAAGCGACAAGTAAGGGGTGCTCGAACAAATGTCATAGAGGATGGCGCGATGCAAATGCCAAAGGTGACAGTTTTTTTTTTTTTTTTTTTTTTTCAACAGCAGCGATTACGTCCCTCGCGAGCTGCGTGCAGCTCGCGCCCGCAAGCGAAAGTACTAGTTATACTATATATAGCTGCAAACCCACTCACTCACTCACTCACTGACTGACATCATTGTTCTCCCAGAAGGAGTGGAGATGGGTCAAAATGATGTATGGGGGAAGTGTTCAGGGAGTCAATTCCAATTTGGGAAAAATCCGAAATCTTCGAAAACTGCTCCTCATCAGGGACCTCACCTACTGCCAGACGAAACGACAAGACCAAGATCTCTCCTGCTTGCGGAATGTGGACATGCACCCTGGTCGAATCCGATGTGCGGTGAAAAAAATTCAAAATGGCGGAAAACAAGATGGCCGCCATACAAACTTTGACCGACGATATCTCGATAACTATAATCGATAGGTATGGAGTGCTCGAACAAATGTCGTAGAGGATGGCGCGATGCAAATGTCAAAAGTGACAGTTTTTTTTTTTTTTTTTTTTTCAACAGCAGCGATTACGTCCCTCGCGAGCTGCGTGCAGCTCGCGCCCGCAAGCGAAAGACTAGTCTAAAGTATATATATGTACTAACTACATAGACGTATATATTATATATCTTAAACACAAATATTACACAGCAAATACTTCCGAATAATCCTATCTACACTGTAGGTAAAAGTCAATTACACAACTATGACTTAGTATTTGACACAAGGATCTCTAAAACTTTATGGTTTTATCATTTCGGAGATACATTTCATTCCGGTGGACTGTAATTAGTATAACAGTCCACCGAATCCACTGATATGATAAAATTGAGGTTAGTTCTACATTTAACTCCGAAATAAAATTATTAAAAAAATATGAGCACTCACACTAAACAGCACTTACGGCAAATTTAATACACAATTTTGAAACAAATTAAACAAATCTAACACGAGTTATAACAGCCACCGAAATGAAACTATTTTTGTACTCATATCACTGAAATAAATTTACTTTTTTGGCGGGAAACCGCAAGACGTTGGGACCGGTGCGTTCGCGCCGAGAGCTTGTGCCAGACTGATCCGAAGTGAGGAAAGGTGAGGGGGGCGTAACAACGCAATGTTGACGTGGCTATTCTACTAAAACTTACTGTCCACTGAAATGATAACTTTTTCCAGACAAAAGTTAACTGCCTGTCAAATCCATGAGAAAGAAGATAAACAAACAAAAATAGTTTTATTTGATCGAATGTATTATAATTTAATGATTACAAAATCAATTTAAATCCATATTACGAATGTATTTGCAGGGGAAAGTATTTTATGAGCTGAATTGGGTTCAGGCAGGACAGGCCACCGTGATGATAGAATAACACTTTGTAATTTTTTATCAAGGTAGAGAAGTAATTACGCCATACTTACGCTGTTGAGAAAAAAATATATAAAATTAAAAATCAGCACATTGCACTACCGTTCTCAGGTTTGCCATATATTTTTTTTTGCTTGGGCTATTCACCCATATAGCGATGTTATTTGGAATTACTACAGGGTGTGAAAAAAAAACCAGATGTTTGTAACCGTACACTGGCTAATTATGAAATATTAGAAATCTGTGACCATAAGCCTCCCTAATAATAAATCCAGGACGAAGGAATTTACGCTGCTTTCTTCCACTGACCAATTCCCACCACTGACCAAGTTGGCAAAAGTTCCTCCTGATGCTGTATAAAACCTCTAGCGTAGTTCCAGGCATGGCAAAGTCTCCAGTACAGTTCCATGATATATACCCAGCGTCTCATTGATCCGTCTTACAACAAATATTGTGCGCCTCGGCAAACTTCGTACTTTGTATGAAAACCGACTTTGTCCGAATATGCAACTAAAAAATAACCGAAAAAACCCATTAAAAAAAATCTAAATATCATCAACGCATTAGTTAGTATTTCAGAAGCTAGATAAAATTGCCGAGGCGCACAATATTGTTGGTACTACTGTAAACAGTTCTTATCACTTTTATCTCGGCGTGATAGCGCGGTGCCTAAATTCTGTAGCCTTTGATACGGGGCCTGTCAGATTACTGACAGCCAGTGTGAGAGCCTCTATGAGGCGTACTTTATTCCTTTCACCACCACAGCATGTCCCACAATCAATTACGTTATATTCTAAAATAAAACTTTACTAACCGATTGATAACCAACGTGCAACCTGAACTGAGTCATAAAAACATAAAACATGAAGCAGGAATGTTTCCGTAACCATAACCGAAACTATCGGATATCCGAAATAAAAAACTATCCGGAACGGTAACCGAATCCGATTTTGAAGTTTCGAATAATTTCGGATAGGGGCGGAGTCTAAATGAGACATGTTATGACAGGTTTTTGTTTTTGCCCGTCCGAGTCGATAGCAAAATGTCTATCCAGTTTATTGTTTCGCTGATATTGGTAAGGTTTCATTCAGTGATTCTTTAAAAAACTAATATCTGTAACTGAAACCATCCGAAACTAACGGATAATCCGAAAAAAAATCATATCCGTAACCGTATCCGAAACTGGTATGATATTATTCCTATATCCGTATCCAGATCCGAAATTCCATATTCATAACATCCCTGACTTGAAGGGTGCGCCGTGCACTAAGAAAGGAACTCTCGGAATTCAACTCTTAGAGGACAACGGGAACTTTGTGTGAAAAATCCCTTAGCGGGGACATTAGTTTAAAGATAGAGACAAAGATTAGAACCCACTACCTCACTAAACACCGTGTGGTAAAGTGATGATGCGATCAACTACTAATACTACTACACTAATCGTGTCACTAGTTCTCTTGAACCAGTGTGGTGAAAGGATTACGCCTCTAACCCATGAATACTCAAACGCATCTCAAAGTTGAGCACGTCTCAAATGACGATATTCTTTTTTGACATATTTTTATCAGAAACTGTCAAAAAACCGTGAGTTGAGACGTGCTCAACTCTGAGTCGCGTTTGAGTATTCGGGGGTTAGGCTTCTTTCGTGGACTTATTAGTACTAGTAATGAAAAAACTAGTGACATGAAAATAGTAGGGAAGTCGGAAAGCGGCATTTCCGCTAGCTTGGTACCCGGATAAAAAATAAGCTTGTAATATAGTATACCCTGTTACAAGTTTAATCCAAATGAAGCCGTAACGTCACAAAGATCGCTAAACGCTGACGGTCGCAGGTTCTATGAATGGCCAAGCCTTAGATTAGGGCAATTTATTTATTTTATTTATTTATTTATTTAATTGGAACGGTCATAACCACTTACACTAATTAATTTAAGAGTCACATAATAAAAAGAAAAAAAAAAGAATACAATAACAAAAAAATAATAATAAAAATTGAAAGTCAAGTACTTATGTAAATAAAATAATAAAAAATAAACAAAAAATTAAAATTATACATTATAAATTTATACAATAATTACAGTCCTAAAACATTTAGTCATCAGTCTCACTAAACCTAAGACACGCACAAGTAAGCTCCTTCCATTTGTTGTCAAATATATCTACGTCTGGAAAGGTAGCTATGAGCTTATTGAGAGCGGTGAGAGTGCGAGGCAGCGGAGAACTAGCGCGCGCTACGGTACGACAGGAAGGGACAGCCAACAGCCTATGCCGCCTGTTCCGAACATAATTATCAGGTACATATAAGCGGAGTATCTCATCATGCAGATCCGGAGCGTCGACCATGTTGCGTAAAATTTTACACGTGATCGACAATTGGTCATTTGCTCTCCTAGTGCTTAAAGAATTGTAACCTAGGCATCCCAGAAGGTATTTTGTTGGATACATATAGGGGTAGTACCCAAATATTCTTTTATACAGGTATCTTAAAAATGCCTTCTGTACCTTTTCTAAAAGAAGAGCATAAGTGACCTCATGTGGGTTCCAGACGCAGGAGCTGAACTCTAGCTTGCTTCGGACTAGGGCACTGAATAAAAGTCGTATAACTTTTTCATTGCCGAAGTCTCGAGCATTTCTTAGCACGAAACCCAGTCTCCTGTAAGATTCCTTAGCAACTGCAGCGATATGGTCATGGAAAGTAAGCTTCTGGTCGAATGTGACACCCAAATCCTTCACCACTGTAGCTCGGGTAAGCTTATTACCATGTATTTCATAGTCAAAGAGAATTGGGTGCCACATCCGGCCAAAAGTCATTACTGAGCATTTAGATGGGTTAAATTCCATTTTATTTGTACTGCACCATTGACACACAGCATCGATATCCCGCTGCAATGCCAAACAATCGTCCGTTGACCTCACGACGGTGTAAAGCTTTAGGTCATCCGCATAGAGAAGACACTCCACATGCTCCAGAACAGACGGCAAGTCATTTATCATGAGTAAAAATAATAAAGGACCCAAGACCGAGCCCTGACTCACACCTGAACGCGTGTGATAGGGCGAAGATTCGTAAATACCGAGCCTAACATACTGTTGACGATCTCGCATATAGTCCGCAAGGAGCCGTACTAAGTTAGGAGTAAATCCTAGGGAACTTAATTTAGCCAACAGTATATCATTGTTCACCCTATCGAACGCCTTCCGGAAGTCAAAGTAGAGCACGTCAACTTGTAGACCTCGATCTAGTTGCGTAGAGACATACTCTACCAGAGTCAGTAAGTTGGTGTTGACTGACCTTTTACCTCTGAAGCCATGTTGGGCATTGGTTATAAACTTATCTACCTGTACATATATCAACTTATGGAGTACGTTCTCAAATATCTTTGCTGGTGAAGACAGAACTGCGATGGGTCGATATTCCTCAACGTTAAGTTTATTTGAAGTTTTAGGTATAGGTGTCACCCTTGATAACTTCCATTGAGAAGGATATAAACCTGTTCTCAGAGCCAAATTAAAAATATGACACAGTGGATAAACAAAAATATTTTTTAACTTTTTTAGAATAACAGAAGGTATACCATCTGAGCCTATGGAACTTTTGGCCTTTAGTTTATTTATCCCATACAATACATCTTTTGCTGTAAACTGAACAATACTAATGTAGTTGCTACTTTTGCTGGTATTCCAGTCTCTTATGGTTTTAGAACCCAGCAATGGTATTTCATGATGAAAAACACTAGCAAAAAAATCGGCAAAAGCTTCTGCTGCTGCTACTCCCGAACAAGATTCACCCTTATAACTAACATTAGTCTCAAACCCGCCCTTAACCCGCAAACTCGAAATATGCCGCCAGAATGACTTTGGCTCTATAATAATGTCATTTTCAATTTGTTTTATGTGCAAATTATATGCCATCTCTGTGCGTGACTTTAGGGAAGCTCTGAGATCAGAAAATAACTGATAGTCATCTTCACAACGAGTGCGTTTCCAGACTGAGTGGAGCTTTAGTTTCAGCTTTGTATCTCTAATAATATCAGGAGTGAACCAAACAGGATAGCGCGTGGAAATAGTTTTCTTTCGGCTTTTCCTAGGCATGCAGGCATTAAAAATATCATAGATGGTAGAGTAAAAGTCATTCGTTGCGGCAGTAATATCTTTTGTAGACAAGATACTTTCCCAAGAAATGCTATGAAACAAACTGTACATCTGCTCAAAATCGCACTTATTCCAGTTCCAGTCCACAGCAGGATTTATGTTACTGGGTTCAATCTTATCGGACTGGCATGCTAGATCAGTTCTGACTTCGATATCAAGAGCAGGGTGATGCCTATCCAAGGGGACGATGCACTCCGCGCCTGTGACGTAGGCGTCCCGCAACTCATCGCTCTCCCGTATTAATACAATATCTAGCATCCTTCCATGAGAATTCATCAAGCAAGCAGGTAAATTACCTCCTACTCTAATTAATGAGTATGATCCCGTTGATTCTCTTTGATCCCTTTCCTGATATTGGAGAGGGCTATTATATCCAGCGGCCTTCTATGAGTTGATGATGATTATGGTGATGATGGCACACGTTGGGTGTGTGTGTGTGTGTTTATAAAATAAGACAGCCGCCCGTTTTATGAGCATTTGTTACTGACAAAAACTAGTAACTCAGCATTTAATTTGAGAGCACTAGGAGCCTGGTAGTTTCCTCGCCTTCCGATCCTAAGTGGGTGTGGGTAGTGGGTTCAAATCCGGTCGTGCACAAATGGATTTTTCTGTTCGAAAAAATTATGTGCCCTTTACCAGTAGGTAACTTTCAAATGGTGACGGAAAACATCGTGAGGAATCCGGCACGTCGTAGAAATTAAAAAGTTCGAAAATATGTGTCAAGAGCACGAAATAAACTTTAGAAAAACACGATAAGTATCGTAGGTATTCTAGAGGACCTCCGCCCATTACCCCACGGATATAACGGACCAGGACTCTGCGGACCATCACCATGCTAATACCATAAAGCAAAGTTAAAAATTTGCTCCTCATTTTCTTTGTTCTTTTATCCAAGACGGTGCCAGTCTACTGTAATGTTTTTTTATGAATTCACTCTACGGCTTCTGTATACCTAATTGGAGAAGTCTTTGCCCTGAGCAAATGTAAAATTTTGTGTAGATATTTAGTTAGACGGTTATTCAAAATAACGATAATACATAATCGACATAAATAGAACGGCCTTTGTGGCACTTGAGTCAATATTGATGAAGTTGGACAAATACCTAGCGATACACTGCTAAAACAAAACCAGCTCTATCTTATCGGTATAAGGCTCATATTCGAAGGAATATAAAGTTGTTTTTCAGTTGTAATTTTCATTCCACATAGCGACAAACCAAACTGTCGTAATCTTTTAAAAATGCACACCTAAAATAACAACTTTCAGGCTGTACAATTCAGTTCTCTCCGCGGCTAAGAGATGGCGCTAGTGGTAGCAAGCTTGCAGCTAAATTGGGCTTAGCAACAACTACAAAAACTGTTGTGTGGGTTTTATTTCCTTCGTTGGTAGATGGTAGATTGCTTTTATGGTTATTGGACGCAGTTTGGTGGTTATATTTTTGACTAATTTTGAGATAGCGACTTGGTGGCTATATTTGAAGATACCTAAGTAGGTAGGTACTTAGGTTCTTAGCTATGGAATTGAAATTGTGTTGGTAGAGTGTTCTAGATTTGGTGCCCTTCAACCGTCAACAACCTTTTAAACCAATAGGAGTCTTTTTTAAAGAAAATTAAAATTGGCTGTTGTATTTTTTTGCACCGTCACGATTTAAAGTAAAACTAGCAGTTATATCTTATTTCTAGGCTCTCAAATTATGAATTAGTTATAAAACGGTTTTGTATTAAAAATAAGGGCATATCTCGAAAACTACTGTGTCACTAGTTCTTTTTAACCAGTGTAGTGAAAGGATTTAAAGTGCGCCTTTTACTTTTTTCGTGCATTTGACACATGCTTTCGAACTTATTAGGTTTTACGACATGCCGATTACCTCACGATATTTTCCTTAACTGTTTAAGAGTACCTATAGAGCATAGAGCATACATTTTTGGAACAGAAATTTCCACTGGATTTGAACCCACGACCGGGGCACTAGATCAAGTGCTCTCGATCGCTCTCGTGCTTAAGTGCTTGAAAGACACTATCCCTGAGTACATTTTAAAACCGCAAGATCTTAAATAAAATCGTACCGCAACCGGCCCGTTTCAACATTACGTTAATCACAGATAACAACGTTACCATTGTGATCAATCCGTTCTCAGTTAATAGAATATTTTAACCGGGCACTAGATGTGACGCTATGGGCTGTCGATCGCGCTTGTTATTCAGTACGTGTCCTGTGGAGTCACGACACAATCGCTCTGTTAGAAAGCCGAACCCTCTGATAGAATTATCTATTGCATAAAGAATCCTAATTTGAAGAAGTTCAATTACCTTGGAAATGTCATAGCAATTTTGATGTGAAATTATTTGTGATTTCACCACACTGGATCGATCAGTGACATGAGTACCTAAGTCTATTGTTATATGACTCTACTAAGTCAGTACTCGTCGTAGTCACAAAAGAGTTTGTCGTGACTGATATATTGGCAGACAACCACAGAGCCGAAACCGCTGGTCTTAGAGACCTGAAGTCTTGAAGATGCATTCCTTGTAGCACGTAGAATTACTCTTAGAAAGGATTTTCGATACGCGAGTAAAACCGCGGGCGCTTCACCGTTTCTACCAACATTATCTATTATATCATTTTCTTTTAGGCTGAAGGGATTTGGAAGTGAACGAAGCCACAGACGGAAGCTAATATATCTATTTCTAGCAAAACTAGCAAAGATATGTCCAAATATGCTGAGGTGACTGCAGAGATATTTCGAAAGGGAACCAAAACTGTTTTAACGTCTTTTTTAATTTCTTTAGAAACCCATAAAAGCTTAAACAGAACTTTTATGCCTTTAATTTACTTAATTAAACAAAAAGCTCCAACCTGTTTCTCTTCCAAAAAGATAGATTTAATTTTATGGTGTCAGAGGAGCGGGCAACTCGCCAAGTTCCTGGTTAGCGAGGATTCTATAATCGTGTGTTAGATTTTAAAATGTACTTACATTATAATACGCGTATAATGATGGAGTGGACTAGCCAGAATCGTGTTGCATGGACACAAATAAAGGGAGACCTATGATAATAAATATGATGATGGTGAATGTTGGCAGGGGAAGACCTAGGCGTACGCAAAGTGATGAAAGAATAAGGACTAAGAAAGAAATTCCCTAAATTCGACTACTACAGAACGCAACGGGTTGATGAAGGCTATGAAAATAACCGGAGTTCCACTAGCGTATGTATTTATTGTAAACTGTACCGACTGGTTTGGGATGGGCGATGGGGTTGCACCGCTCCAGTGCGACCGGTCGGTGATGGCGGCCGGAACCGGTCTGCTTCATTACCTCGCCTCTCCGCTTGTTTAGCGGAGTTAACTTATGATCATTTATGGAAATCACACTCAATGATCTCTTTGTTTTTCTCGTAGCGTCGTCTGTTCGGAATATTAAATCGTGAACTAGTAACTTGTGATAGCTATTATACAGCTCCCTGCTTATAGTGTATGGTGTTGGAAAAGGATTGGGATATGAAAACAATAAGATAATTTTTTGGAACTATGTATTTTTTTTTTCTTCATTAATTTCTACATTTTCTTTTACGGCCTATCAATAGATATCAATTATAAACAATTGATACAGTTATTATTGTTAGTTTAAGTTGTGTAAAACGTCGACATTTCGGGAAGAAAAATGTTCTTGTAGCATTTTTTGAAATGTTTATTGATGAAAGTGAACTCTAGTACTATGATATTGTGCGTTTTAAACACTGGACCCTACGAACATTTAGATTTCATTTAAAAACTGTTAGTCTATTGATTCACATTAAATGTAGTAATTTACACTGGATGAAGAAATCGCGTCGAGAGCTAGCTCGCCCCCGACGCCGCGCAGGCCTCCGCAGGCCTCCGCAGACCTCCGCAGGCCTCCGCAGGCCTCCGCCGGCCTCACGCGGCAACACGCGGCGATACAAAACAATCTTACAAAAAATTACAATCTTTACATTAACTTAAATAAGTGAATACTTTTATAACTATATAATATAACCTGAGATCTTGCAGTATATTGTGGCGGCGCCCCGCTGCCTCGGCACTCTATGATACTCTCTAACAACATAATTTTTTGCATTCGTTTCTCTCATTCATAAAAAGTATATTTTTCTCATTTAAATTTTATAGGTACATTACAAAAGTAGTATCACAAACAAATGTACGAACTAGTACAAATACGAAAAACGTACACATATCCGACCGCGTCGGTCGCATCTAATAAATACATTACATACATGAAAATACTAACTCTACAACTTCAGAATAGAATCGAACTCGAAACAAAAAATAATACCTAAGACTAACTCGATCAAGGTATCGGTATCACACGCGCGGCGGCGACTGAGATCATCGCGAGCGCCTGACCGCCGCCGCGCCACCTGCTCCAGCCTCCAGCCTCCAGCCTCCAGGCTCCGCGCTCGCGTCCCACACACCCATCACTAGAGTACAAGTACGAACAACGATCAACACGAGGAGGCGGCGCGGCGCGCGGGGCCGGCCGTGCGGTGGGCCGAGTCCGGAGATCCGCCGCGTCCCGCCGCGCCGCGCCGCGCCCAGCCCCAGCCCCCGACCCCGACCCCAGCTAACTCGCACTACAACTATCTATTCATATCACGCTGTGCTTTTTTTTTCTCTTATCAAAATATATAATAATAATATTGATATTTGTTAAAATTAACGATACGTAGATATCGAGGAGGGCAGTCAGTCGGCTCGCTCGCATCTCGCGCTATCACAGCTCGCTCACTCGTCCTGACTCCGGAACAGCTTCTTCTTCTCTATCGTGAACTGGGGGCTGATGATGATCGTGCCGCTCCGCGTTAGGTTTCTGTCGAAGATGACAACTCGTTAGGACCGCTAGTTCATTTCAAAATTTACAAAACGACATTTTAAAATTTGGTAGTCATTTTTTTCTTCAAGTACGAAAAGAACTCACTTTAGGAATTGCGGCAACATGCTCGTCCAGTTGGTGGCGTCGTGCTCGAGGTGCAAGTGGATCTCGTGCGTGGTGAGCGTGTTGGGGTCTATCTTGAAGGCGGCGAGTCTTCTGCCGGCGACGTCGACGATGACGGCCGCGCCTCGGGAGCCGCAGGGCTCGCCCTCCGCCAGCAGCAGCGTCTGCTTGGCGGCGCGCGCCAGCAGCTCCGCCGGCACCAGGACTTCAGCCGCCGCTAGCTCGCTGGCGCTCTTGGCGGCGCGCAGCTCCCTCTCCAGCCGCTGAGCCAGCGCCGCCTCCGTCGGCACCGGCATCGGCGCTTCCCGCCATGTCGGCCCACTCCATGCTACGACAATGGAAAAGCACATTTAAAATTTGCACAAAAATTTTGACAAAAATAATTGTCGATCATCTCAGATTCTCTACCGGCACTATTGTATGAATTTAATAAATCTCCGAGTGATCGCAAACTAGATCAAAGTGTGCGGAGAGTTATCGCGCAACTCCGAGGGCGAGGGAGCGCATCGAGCGGAACAGCTGACGCGTCAGCTGTTCGTGACGGGAAGCCGGGCGCCGGCCGCCGGCCGACTCTCCAATATTACCACAGGTTTTAGCGAATGTGTACCGCTGGAGCAGCAGGAGGCCTGCGGCAGGCCTGCAGCAGGCTGCAAGGCCGGTGCGCGCGCCGCCTAGCAACACTCGGCCGGTTAGAAAGCCGCTTCCCTCTCCGCGGAATAGAAAGTAGACTCACCTTTTTCGCCGTTGAATCCGACGTTAAACTGATTGGTGACCGGCAGGATCTCCATGTTCTCCAAATTTTTACTTATATTGTACACTTTTAATGCCGAAAAAAAGAAAGCGTTCCCTTGCGGAACTTAACTAGTTGAAAATATCACAAGTCTCTTTTGTACTGCAGCACGGACCGGCTAGCGGTGACTAGCTCGCGAAGAGATCGTCGGGAAATCTAAAACGTCCGAAGCTCAGGATCGCATCAGATCTGATCTCGTAACCTCGGGGGCTTCGTATCTCGCCCTCGGCTTATCGACCCACCCGACCCTGTCGTTCTCTGTCACGGACTGACGGTATCGGGGAAGGAGGCGCTTTATATATAGAGGGCGCGGGCGGGGGTGCGGAGAGCGCTCCGCGGCGGCCGCGGGGGCCCCGCGCGCCAGTGTGCCCGCGCCGCGCGCCGCGCCGGTCGTCCGCCGCCGCCGCGCCACGCCCGAGCTGAGCCGCCGCCGGCCGGCTTTCTTTGTTCCTGTTCCACCCGTGGAACCGATCTCCCTAAACCCCAGTGATCCCATCCCCTAGCTACCACAGTGTTTCAAACCCATCCGATCGTGTTCTCAACGCAATTCCTTTGTTCCAGTACCTGCAGAAGTTGCTAGAACTTTACGTTTTGTAATTGTAGACAACGAATCGCTATCGGGCGACAAGTCGGCTACTCCAACCGTTTCTGTTTGTATCTTAGAGATAAGGGTTCTAGTCGATAAGATTTATGTTTGTATTCAACAAATTTTAAAAATTCATTTAAATTTGTCGATGATTTAAGCGACGAACATACAAATTTTTTTGTAAGCGGTTCTTATAGGTAAGTGAGTAGCAAAACTAAGTTAGAAGACTATGTATTTTCTGAGTATTTAATTGAAGTTAACAATCCTTACATTCTAAATGCCTAGTGACTATAATTTATGAAGACCACTTGCAATAATATAATGATTTAAAAAATTATGACTCTGTTAATAAAAATATGTAAAAACCGATCAAAGTCAAAAAGCAAGTGAAACACTGAAATAGAACGACAGTTTTAAGCGAAAGATAAAACACGCTCATAAATCAGTGAACGGAAATTTCAAACAATTTGCAACACACTCCAGAGACTCAATTCCAGATAATTTCAACAGATGTATCTGAAACAGTTCACTTTTCAAAAAACAAAAAAAACTTGGCAGTAATACAGATGAGTTCCTCATATATCAATCATTTACTCTGACAGTGACTATTAATTTATTTTGTGATGAAATAGTTGGAAAAGATTCCAAAAATATGAATCCTAAGATTATAAACGATTTATCATAAATCAAAGTAAAGGAAGAAATTAATAAAACTACTTACTGCTATTGCGATAATAAGCAACATAAAACCAAGAAAATAAAAACTCAAGGACAAAGGAATCATGAAACTGAAAATTAAAGTTAGGATAAACTCACCTCTCTGGAAAAAACACGAAAAGATAAAGAATTTTTGAATATTATAAAACTTATGGCGTCAATAAACCAAATTATTTTACTGGCGTAATTCAAAGAGGATGTGATTTTACGATCATGCCTTAAAATAATTCAGATTGCTTTGTTTTGACTTCTGCCACAATACCTACCCAAACCACTTCCAAAAGCATTAATTATTTAAAATCAATGATTCAATTTTGGTTCAGTGTTACATCAGACTGCCAAAATGTCCCCTCCGAAACTACTTTCTTTGTTTTACCGAACAAAAAGGTACCTAATCACACAGGATCTCTTTCATACCCTTTGTCGAAAAACTTATTGTTGTCCTTAACCATTAGAACCCTTTGTTTCTGTTTAAGATTACGTGATGAAATGTCTCTTGGTCGTAACTTAATTTGCTAAAAAGTTTAGCGGATTTTGAAATCAGTTCTTTTTACTTTTGAATAAAGAAATATTGTTTTTTGAAGGAGTTATCTTAAAACCATAAACATTATAAAGGCAATTCACAGAACGAATCAGTACAAGACAATCAGTAAGTTAAACCAACCAAAGGCAATATTTTATCACCGCTAGAAAGTGAAGTAGGCAAGCCATTCGAAATGGTAAACGTGCAAATCATTACAGCCGGCGTAGCGACCGAACCAATCTAAGAAACAGTAACCAATTTCTAAGCGGTAATAACCGCAAAGCCACAAAAACATATGGACAAAAAGAGAAATGAAAAAAAACGGTTGCCACGGTACGCCGGCCGGCGCGCTGGCCTTGGGCGGACGTGACTCACTGCGAGGCGAATCGAAAAACACGCCATCGTCAATATCGTGACGATAAATCGACATACTCGATATAAACGCGAAATTGTTTAAACAGAGTTGACGGGCCGCCTTGTTGTTCCATTTTGTGAATTCGCTCCCGAACCGGTTTCGTGATTCGCAATCTAAAATTCATCTTTTTGGTATTGGTTACGAAACTGGTATTGCGAAACGATAATTTGAACAGGTCGTTTATCAACATGATCAGGGAAGTCTTCACATCTCCAAGCTTAACATTATCGTTGAAACTGAACTGCTTTTTTGCCGATTGGATAAGGAAGGCTTAATCACTGTTCAAATTATTGGAACAATCGCTTCTTATCTTTTTCCGCACTCGTTCAAAAGTGTAGGTACTCACATGTTATGTAAACATAGATACAAAATCATTGTGTGCTCTTAACTTGCTGGTATCTCAATTGTTTTCTTAAAGATATAATTATTTAAACATCATCGTCACATTTTATTAAATACAGTATGATTTATTTACGACCCATTACCGCTTAACAGATAACATTTTTCTCTTAATCAAATAATATTCTCTTAATTTTTACCGTTAAATTATCTTTATAACTGCAGAAATTTCTAGTCTTCTGATAGGAATAGAATTCCTTTGGAATTCAATTCGCATATTGTGAATAATCTATTGTTAGGGTGTAGGAGCTTAACGAAATCTCGCAAGCATCAACCTGTCCGAAAAGGTCTTTAACAAAAGAGTCCCTTTTCCCTTCAATCTTCCGTCCCCTTTCTTCACGATCTCTTTAATATCTTTCGTCCCTTTTCAAAAACACCTAGCAACGAGTGGGTCGCATGTGAACACTGACATGTCCCAACTTGTTTGTATACTTGAGGAGACCTGTCTCCAATTTGTTACCAAGTCTTTGTGTTTACGATCAGACAACTTTACGCGTTTCTTCACGCTATATTTACCGTTTTGAGTTTCATTTTTACCTTTCTACTTATTCCACCCAGCATTATTTTGTGCTCGCATCAGTTCGTTACCGAATTCCAAAAGAGTATAAAAGCTAAACTAAGATTTGAATTCGCACCAGTCGAATATAAAACGCGAAACTTTAAAAACAGATTTTTGTAATTCAAGTGGCCTGCTGGTATAAATATGAATTAGGCTCATGCATAATGCATAGGATTGCCTCATGTTCTATTATTTGCCTATTTGGAACCACCAACATTATCCTACCATTTTAAGTTGGGTACCTACTTATTTGTGCAAATTGCTTTATGTCATAGTTTTGTATTTGGTCGCGGTGTACGGCTGACACAGGGTTATCATTATTCGCAGCGCGTTCATGTTGCTCCGAGTTTAGGTGACGGCTAATTAGCATTTTAAAGCTTTGTTTATGTACATATATCGAATGTACACGTGCCCAGCCATTGTTATTATGATATACTTGCTTTATATACCTTCTCTTATGCATTCGAACCATAATAGCGAACTCTGGTTTCGGAGCGTAAGGATAAGAAAATGAAGAGGAGACTATTTACCAGCTGTGGGACAAGTTATGAAAAAAATGCCTTCACTTCATATTGTAAACTGTATATTATAACTTTTGAAACATATCAAGTATAACAATACTTACCTTATCACATAGGTGAGTGTAAAATGTGAGTTAGAACAATTTAAATTTGCCAAAAGATATAAATTTTATCTTTTCTGTATCTCTATATCTTTTAGCAACCTTGAATTTTCTTTATAAAGTATATTCCTATACGAGTTAAATAGTATATGGGTATGTATATTGCTTAGTATCAAAGTTAGGTATACCTAGTCGAGTGGCCTTGTATCCGTGAACTTGTTAGTAACGTTGATAAGACGTCAATTTGCATCGACGCTCGAGCTCACAGAACAATGGGTAGTTATTACTTTGACAAAGTTGTTTCGGCGATAGCCTAAAACTTGAATTTATTTTAATTGGGTCTTTGTCATATTAAGTGCCCACATTGTATTCTACCAGTTTCTGTTGACTTCTTTTCACATATTAAAATTAAGTCTATTTTTAGTAACCTACTTGTAAGCACTAACATAATTAAAATAATGAAAAATACTCAAAAAATGTAATAGATATTAATCTGTAGTGAATATACAAACATAATGTGTATAAAAGCCAATAAAAAAATACTACAGTATTTTATGTTTTTCATTTTTAGAACCACCTGTATATCCTAAAGAATATTTACTTGAAGCCTCTGTCATATTTTTTCAAATACTTATTTCTGAAATAGTATTTGCACTAGGTATATATGAATCATAAATACCTACATTTGGCATAGTTTAAATAGGTTTCGAAAAGTAGGTTATCGAACATTCGGTTATCGCAGGTCATAATGCTGCAAACTGGCATACTACTTAGCAATTTAGATAAAAATACATTTTACTGATAACTTTGAGCTCAGATAAAACATATAATGTAAGTATTTTTAAAGAATACATGAGAATATTGATATTATTAATATTGGCCGGTCTTAAAACACCTTAGCCAAAACTCTTACCCCACATAGAGTGGGATAGGGACAGGGAAATGATGATGACATGAGAATATTGATAATGTTTCAAGCAATTCAAAAAATACAATTTGGTAGAGATTTTTATATTAAAGGGAAAGCGAAAGGGTTCTACGAAGGTGCTAAGCTATGCCTTCTACAAGTACGTCTACGAGTGCTACGATTTGTGACTCCTGATTTTTTTGACAAGTTCTACTGTATCTATGCGAAAAGTAGGTATGTTTGGATGTCTATGGCTCAACACTGCATTACTTTGAATGAAACTTGGAATAAATTAATGACCTGGAATAAAATATAGACTTTGATTCCATTACCGTGCGAAGTCACGGGCAGAAGCTAGTTATGTTTTAAAAGGCTTCAATATTTATGTTTGATTTTGAATCAATTTCAGAAATAGTGGTATAGTCATCATCATGATAGTATAGGCTTTTAATTCATCCACTAAGCAAGCAAAGTCGTGGGCATAAGCTAGTTGCTCACAAACATCATCTAGGTACCCGATTATACAGTTACCGACATGGTAAGTATCGGTCGTGACCAAACAGTTGTCACAGCAAAATGAGCTGTATTTTCACGGCCGTGGGTGTCATAATCCAGTGATGGTGGTGGATAAGGGGGCATTGCCAAGGGCGATAGGGTTGAAGGGTGTCAAATAGGTTTTGGGTAATGAGGTATTGCTTGGTGGGGTTACGATTTTCGGGGTTAGTATTTTAAGTGTAGTGGAAAATAAAGCAATGGTGATACTCTACCAATAATGTACAGTACTACCACAAATACTGTGCGCCTCGGCAAACTTCTTCTTTTGTATCGGAGGGCGATTGTTCGGCTGAGACGTAAGAGACGCGGATTTGATTCCCGCTGGGGAAGAAATTTTTGCATGTTCTGCAAATATTTCTTCCAAGTCTGGGTGTTGTAGTGTGGGGTCAGAACCATATGTTTGTGCCTCAACATCTTATAGACTTTCGAACTCACGATAATATAAGTAGGAATTTATAATTATGGAGAAGGCTGGTAGGATCTTCAAGGTGGCCATTACTGTGCCAGGAAACGGCACAGGAACCCGCACTCACCTTGAACTGCAGACGGGAAGTGTCGTAAGTGTCAAAACATGCCTAAAACTAAAGCCAGATCTTCCAAAAACTGTCAACGTTATATGAAGGCAAGTTACGTCAAAATGACAAAATGACCAATGGACACCCAACAATCACATTTGACGATGACCTAGCGTAGCGGGCGAGTGCTCGGCTGAGACGCAAGAGGCGCGGGTTCGATTCCCGCTGCGGGAGAAATGTTTGCATGTTCTGCACATATTTCTTCCGGGCCTGGGTGTTGTAAAATTATGAATAAATAAAAACTGATTCCCGTAGTACAAGCCTTGCTTAGTTTGGAGCTAGATCACATACATACATACTACACGCCCATACCCTAAATGGGGTAGGCAGAGCCACAAGTAAACATAAGAAAACTTGCGGCCACTTGTGATTTAAAATCCTAAGTCGAATTGAACCCACACAAAGACTCCCATTTGTCGTAGGTATCAGAAACTATGAGTACTATGTAGGTACTATATAGTGGCCACGCCTGCCGATCCTAAAGATCATGGGTTCAAATCCAGTCGTACACTAATGGACTTTCTTGTTCGAAAAAATGGTATGGTGTGTGCGCTATACCAGTACTCTCAAACGGTGAAGGAAAATATCGTGAGATAAAAGTTCGTAAACATGTGTCAAGTGTACAAAAGGAGCCTGCGAGGCGCATTTTTGATCCTTTCACCACACTGGTACGAAAGAACTAGTGACACAACTAGTAGGATTTTAATATTCATTTTCCTTGTTCTGTTAAATATTCCAAAAAATCTCTTCGGGATCCTTTTTCGGGATTCAAACCCCCAGCTCTCGTGTCTCAGTCACGTTCTGTCACATTATAATACGGTCGTGGTTTGTTACAAAATGGCTGCTATTTAGTTTCCTATTCATTGCATATTGATAGACCATTGTCGCGCGTCTGCCAATTTGCTTGTTATGCTGCCAACTTATTGTTTCGTTGAAAACTTGAAACTTAAATAATAAAATTAAATTGTATTTTAGTAGGTATTGTATGAATAACCGTAAAATAGCAAGGCCTTTAGGTAAGACCAGCCTTGTAAACGAAGAGAACCTATCATGTTCCAGGTTACAACTATGTACCTATATTCCAAGTTATATTTAAATCAGTGGCTCAAACATATAATAAATCTCACACACAAACTTTCGGATTCATACAGTCAGTAATAACAGATTAAAGTGTACCTCAAAGAGGCTACTTTCGTAGAACAGGAAAACATAGTGACAATGAAGGTGGAAATTGATATGGATGGTTTGGTATCCGTTATAGACTCGTTTTAAAAAGAAATTAATTAAATTGAAAAAAAAGCAACATCTGATTTAATCATATCGGATTATTTGAGCACTGATACTTTGAGTGTTTTTAATTGCATAAAAAATCTAGTTTATGAATTTGCGTGAATACATTGACGTTTTCTGCATCTTTAATAATGTTAAACCAGGTGTTTTTTTGTTTAAAACCAGCCTATTACGGATACTGAACCATCCATATAAATTTGTCGACTGTTTAAGATTTCATCCTGTATAGGGTACATTTTACTTTTAATTTTCACACACTGTCGTTTTTAGGACGGTCAGTGAGTTTTACGAATCCGAAGCTCATCGAAATTACTAATATTTGGGCCCATTGCGAGTGATTTATCGTGTTATGGCCTCCACTGTCATTATAAGGGTAGCGGAGGGGGTGTGCGGAGGGGGAGAGGGGGGGGGGAGGTGAACGATTATTAATCACTCGGCAATCACGGACGAGTGTTTTGTTCAGTGGGAAAGGGTTTAAAACGTTGGGGGATCATTATGCCGCGCATAACGACAGTATGTGTTGTAAATACTATATTGTTGTAGGCAGTTTACTTGTTCGTCCCGTGACCTGGGGGATCCAAAAGAAGCGGGACACTACCTCCCTTTCCGAAAGCGTTTCTTCGTATATTCGAAATGGCATAGTTTTGCTCCGTATGTGATTCCAGCACACATACTATGTAGGTTTCGTTTATTTAGTAGTTTGTAGTATTGTAGGTAAGTTATTAAAATAAAAAAGTATAATATGAGCATTTTATCAGCCAATTGATGTCCATAGTACAAGCTTTGCTTAGTTTGGCTCACAAACTTTGGCATTTATAATATTAGTAGGATTATTATTTAATATATTACAATTACTCGTGTAGTTCTGAATTCGATGCGATTCAAAATTGCACACTCCAAATGTATTTGACACAATTATTGGACTGTTTTAAGTCCAATACTCCTTCCCGTTAGCTTAAACCTAAGAGGGTTGGTTTTATCTGATAAAGAAATAAAACTGGTACTTACGTTTTTTAGAACACTTTGTATATTTTTCACAACATAGGGTTAGCCACTATAACTATATAATCTTACCAAGTCCACTCTCTTCGAAAATTGAAACAAGACTGACTAGCCTCAGACTGCAGTGGCAGTCGTCAACTCGTCCAGCCCCCTCCTCCAATCATAAACGGTGCCAGTAGCGCCAGCTATGATTGGTCGAGTCAAATCAACTTCTTTTGTAGTCAAAACACTGCTTTTACACTAATATTAATTAAAGCAGTGTTTTGATATTTGAGTAAAATAATTAGAATTAATAATAATGAATATAATACAAATAAATAAGGAAGTTACGCAATTATATTAATTTACAACAGTCGGCCATCCGAACATCAAAGTATGACCTCATGCTTTTACATGAATTAAAACAATTTATAACAAATTAGTGATTAGAACTTACAACGACAACATAATCCATATGAAGCTTTTGATTATAGAGTGATAGGTAAACATATATTGCATTAAAATTAAATATGCTAACACTTATACATAGAGTATTTTATTAAAATAGGAATACCATTGCTGGACTTTGTCTGGAGGGTGTTTGTTATAACAATACCAACGCCAGAACAAGTCTAGAGGGTATTTAGTTGGGTTATACCAACGCCAGAACAAGTCTAGAGGGTATTTAGTAGGGCTATACCAACGCCAGAACAAGTCTAGAGGGTATTTAGTAGGGCTATACCAACGCCAGAACAAGTCTAGAGGGTATTTAGTAGGGCTATACCAACGCCAGAACAAGTCTAGAGGGTATTTAGTAGGTATATAATAAATTATTAATTAACAGAAAAACAATCAACTATTTGCATTGCTAATATTCTCTATCGCTAACAAATGTTAGGGGCTCTATTCACCATCACTAGATGAATCATGTGGCCTTTTAAAGTTAAGCCATGGCTTAATTTTGTCTACGGCAACGACGGTAGAATAGATTTTATTACCCTTTTTTGTAAGTGGTGTATCCTCGATCTGATATCTATCTAGGTCGTATGCTTTAATTATCCTGTAAGGACCCTGAAATTTTGGAATGAGTTTCTTGCTACCACCAGTTGCAGGAACCTGTCGTTCAACTCGGACTAAATCACCCACCTCATATTTTGGAGCTTGAAGTCGTTTCTGATCGTACACCCTCTTTTGAGCTTCTTGGTACGATTTTACATGGTCATTTATTTGCTCTCTTATATCTGGCAAACCTCGGTTAGACGAGTTAGTGACATCATCTGCCAACTCAGCTCTGATTCGACTATCACTAGTACCATACGGCCTAGTTCCGAACAATGCTTCAGATGGTGTACAATTTATACCTCTGTTGAAAGTATTGTTCAACCCCCACTGCACATCTGGCAAGTGTTCGTCCCACCTGTTCTCAGCAGAGCCAATGCACTTTGCTGTTAGTGATTCTACTAGAGTCCTGTTGTAACGTTCCACTTGCCCGTTTGCTCTAGGGGTTGAAACAGCATTAAGGATATGTTTGATGTTTCGCTCAGTAACAAAGTTTTTAAACGCTTCGCTGGTAAACGACGTACCGCGGTCAGTGATGATTCTGCGAGGAACACCAAAAATACCAAAATACTCTCTAAAAACCCGAACGGTAGTTTGTGATTTAGTATTTTTAACCGGTTTTAAAAATATATAACGGGTAAACCCATCTATTAGAGCCAGAACGTACATATTACCTCTTGTACTGCGGATAAACGGGCCTACGTGGTCAGCATGTATAGTGTCAAAGGGGATATCTACTTTTTCGATTGGGTGCAGCAAACCGGGTTTCTTTCCGCCAGCAGATTTCGAATAAGCACATTCAAGGCAAGAGTTAATGTATTTTTTTATAAATTTACGCATCTTAGAAAACCAGAAAGTGGCTTTAATTCGATCTAAAGTTTTATCAAGGGCAAAATGGCCTATATCGTCGTGGTTTTGTTTCAAAATCTGCCAACGAACGCCTTTGGGTACTACCCATCTGTCCCCATCGGAAGTGATTCGAAATAGTTTATTGTTTTTCACTTTGAAGTTAGTTTTGATATCGACTACATTATCCATGTCAGGGTCTTTTAAAATCCCTATAATCTTTTGTATTTCGTCATCAGCGCTCTGAACGGTGCCTAACCAATCTGTATCCGTTACTGCAAGGACCATACGGGTATTCTGAATTGGATTGCGACTCAGAGCATCCACGTGTGCCATACGGTGACCTGCCCTATACTCAATGCTAAAATTATATTCTTGCATTTGCTCCCACCATCGAGCCACGCGAGGAATCATGTCTCTCTTTTGAAAGGTAGCACGCAAAGAGTTGCAATCCGTGACTACTTTGAATGGGACCCCGATAAGATAAACGCGGAATTTCTGTAAGGACGCTACTACAGCAAGAGTTTCTAAGTCGTAGGACGTATAATTCTGTTCCTCTGGAGTAGTTTGCCTACTAAAGTAGGCAACTGGCTTAAGAACCTCATGATCATCTTTTTGAAGCAAAATACCGGCTACGCCAATTTTGCATGCATCAGTGTGAAGCTCTGTATACCTCCGAGGATTATATAACGCCAACGTTGGTCGCTGCGACAACATCTTCTGAAGTTGACGGAATGAGTTTTCCTGCTCCTTATTCCAGACCCACTTAGAGTCTTTCTTCAAAAGCTGTGTTAGGGGCTTTGCTAGTACCGAAAATTGTGGGACAAATCTTCGGAAGAAGCTCGCGAGGCCAAGAAATTGTCTTACGTTGTGTTGATTTTGGGGTACTGGAAAACGTTCGACGGCCTCTATTTTCTTCGTACCAGGGCGAATGCCCTCAGAAGATACCTCAAATCCTAAGTACTCCACACAAGAACCAAAGAAAACGCATTTGGACAGTTTCAATGTGAGACCAGCTTGTGTGAAAAGGACCAAAACTGTGTCCAATCTTTCCATTCCTTCTTCGAAAGATGTGCTTGGAATGATAATATCATCAAGGTAAGCCAAAGCTTCTTTATGACGAAGAGATCCAAGCACCTCATTCATTATTCTTTGAAACGTGGCTGGCGCGTTCGCAAGGCCGAATGGCATACGATTGAATTCGTAGTGTCCATCCGGTGTTACGAATCCAGTTTTTGGTTTGTCCGCCTCATTTATTGGTATCTGATAATACCCTGAAGCTAGATCCAAGGTAGTATAGAATTTATTTCCAGAGAGTACATCTAGCTGGTCATCGATTAGCGGCATTGGGTAATTCTCTTTTATAGTTTTCTTATTGAGGGCGCGGTAATCAATACATAACCTCAGCTCGCCAGTTTTTTTTCTTACTACCACAATAGGGCTAGCGTAAGGGGAAGTTGATGGGCGGATGATGTTATTATCCAACAATTCCGAGATCATTCCCCTTACCTTTTCTTTCTCGGTGAAAGGAAGGCGGTAAGGCCTATAGACGACAGGTTCATTATCATACAGATCGATCGACATGTTTCCGACTTTAGTATTCCCTAATTCCGATAACGAGAAAGCAAAACATTTGCTATGTTTGTTAAGCAGATTCAAAAGTTTAGTTTTCTGCTCGGTCGTTAGAGTGGTTCCCAATCTGATATCAGGTTCAGTCAATTCCGTTATAAACGTACCGTCAGATATACGCCCAGTTACAGCCATAACTTGCACAATATTTTCTTCTTGGGCTACCCGACCCCGGGCAATGAGTAGATCTTTAGGAAGTATCAAAGACATTGAAGAGGTATTATTAACCACAATGTGTCCCTTGCCATCTTTGTCCAAATTATACAAACCCGACATAACACTGTAGCGAACTCCTTTAAAATATCTGATACCTCCTTCCACGTAAATTTCTCCACTAGAGAACGTGTCAGAGTGAATGTCAACAACAGTGATACCGATTACCTCAGTATTATCGATACAAAATATTCGAACCTTGATACTAGTGACAACGTCTAAATGATCGAGCTGAGAGATTTCCAAGCTATCGCTGGTTTTCTGTACCACTACATGTTGTTGCTCAGTAAAAGTTTGGCCAATCAACAGAGGTACATGCATAGCATCATCAGGGACAATCAGCAGTTCCAGGTTTGCCTCAACTCCATCAATATTTACTAAAACGTTTTGTTTGCCAATACAGGTTACGACAGAATTGCCAAAACCCCGAAGCGTTGGAAGATTATCAACAGTGTAGTTAGTTCCGACATTTTTGAATTCAGAGACTCGTATCATTGAGCATTCACTGCCAAAGTCTACATAAGCTGTAGTCGCATACCCGTTGACTACTGCAGTTTTATAAAATTTTTGATTAGGCACCGAACCAGAAGATAGTACTTTGGGAGCATCAGCGATACACGAAGGCGAGACGGAAGAAAGTACATCGTCGAAACCTACACGCATAACAGCTTTCTCGTTTGACTGAATTTTGGCAAAGCATTGCTCAGTTTCATGACCAACCCTATTACAACGAGTACATTTCTTAATTGGTTGGGTGCACTGAGATGTAAAATGACCGTCCTTCTTGCAATTTGAACAACGAGGAGACCTAGATTGAGCGTTCATCTGTTGCTTGGGGGGTAATCCTCTACGATCGGATTTACGATCAAAATTTGGTTTTATATTTCGAGCATTGCGCAAAAACGACAATAATTTATTAGGATCTTCAAATTGTGCTGCTTCTGCTCCCAGTCGAACGGAGCGATCGTCAATACCATGCAGAATACACTCAACGGCACGTCTCCCAGAGATGCTACACCTATTGACTAGGGCTAACTTTTCATAATAATATTCCTCTAGAGAGTCTGTAAAGCGAGCTCGCTTTGCTAGCATATCGCTTAACATTTGCCCGTAATTTTCCTCTGAAGGAAATGCAGCTAAAAGCTTTTCCTGCCATTCCGCCCATGTAAACAAGACAGACGGAAGACCTTCATACCAGCGCTGAGCGACACCTTTCAGTTTTGGTAAAGCAAAGTGAACGATTTGCTTTTCTGTCCAACCATAGATGGTTGCACACTCGTTGACCTTGTGTATCCACATGGCCATAGTTTGCTCCTTTTTACACGGGTCAAACTCGGGAACTGTATTTTTCATAGAACCTAACCTGTCCAGACTATTATTCGACATGGATTTTAAAATTGTTACAAGATCAGCAAGGCATTGGTTGCTATTTTGAGTTGGACTATGGCTAGCTATGCGCGGTGTTTTATTGTTTAGAGTCAAAGATGCTCGAGCATCTGGAGAGTTATTGTGCAAGCACTCACCATCCCTGCTGCGCAGATGTGGACTCCGTGACCTGTGATTGCTTACGCGTCTTTTTGTACAGCTGCTGGGTCGCTGGCTGGCTTTATCGTTGATCCGTTGACAGTCATGTTGGTTGGTGTAGCTGTTGGCGCGCTGACCGGTGTGATGGTTGCTGTGGCTACTGGTCCGCTGATGGGAGCGTTGGCCAGGGTGGTTATCGTCTCGCTGACCGTTACGCTGATTGTTGCCGCTGCTGCCCCGTGTATCGCGCTGAATGGTGCGGTTGTCAGCACGTTGAACGCTACGATGACCTGGAGTGCGTTGTCTGGAGTGGCTACTGACCCGTGGACTGACGCGATGTCGCCGATTTGTGTGCTGGCTGGCGCGGCTGCAGGCTCGCTGGTTAGATGAGCAGCGGCTCATACGTCCTCTGGAGTGGCGGCTAGAGCGGCTGCGAGTACGAGGCCTAGGTCTGTCGCTTGCCTGTGGCCTCGTGGTGCTGCGAGACTTATGCCGGGAAACCCCTGAACCCGGAAGAGTCGGGCTCAGTGGTGGCGTATGTACTATACGCCCTCGTGAAGTACTTGCTCTCTCCATTAGAAAGTTCTGAAAAGAATAGAAAGAAACACACAGTATTTTATTTTAACACCCGTACCTATTCTATAAAATCTTTAAATAAAATACGAATAGGTATATACAGGTATTTAAAAATTTCTTTATTTATCAAATTCAAATGTATTTCTATTTTATTATATTCTATTCTTTCAAATCACTAGGATTACCTAAAACATCTCAAATGTAATCAACTGAATTGTTGAATCAACATACATACATAAGATCATGCCTGTTTCCCGTAGGGGTAGGCAGAGATCAAGAAATTGAAAAACGTCTCAAATGTAATCAACCGAATTGTTGAATCAACGCCCGTTAATAACTCGAACAAGCGTGAAAGATATTAAAATGTGCATGCCTTATTAGTCACGTTAGGTTTTAATTTTTATCGTGTGGGCGTATAATAATAGTGAAGCTATCCGATGTAATAAAATTTGGGGTTATTTCATGCATTTGATTTTATCAACTATATAGAATAACAGCCAAAAATAACAAATATAACAAATATAACAAAAATAGAATAACAGCCAAAAATATTACCCTGTATTTAGCTAAGGTAGGATACTATCGCTCGTAAGCCGGTGACGTTACATGAGAAATAAAAAAAAAACGAATAAATAAAAGAGGAAAGGAAAAAAAAAATTAAGAGTTCGAGTCCCACTTCTGATATATTGGACTGTTTTAAGTCCAATACTCCTTCCCGTTAGCTTAAACCTAAGAGGGTTGGTTTTATCTGATAAAGAAATAAAACTGGTACTTACGTTTTTTAGAACACTTTGTATATTTTTCACAACATAGGGTTAGCCACTATAACTATATAATCTTACCAAGTCCACTCTCTTCGAAAATTGAAACAAGACTGACTAGCCTCAGACTGCAGTGGCAGTCGTCAACTCGTCCAGCCCCCTCCTCCAATCATAAACGGTGCCAGTAGCGCCAGCTATGATTGGTCGAGTCAAATCAACTTCTTTTGTAGTCAAAACACTGCTTTTACACTAATATTAATTAAAGCAGTGTTTTGATATTTGAGTAAAATAATTAGAATTAATAATAATGAATATAATACAAATAAATAAGGAAGTTACGCAATTATATTAATTTACAACACAATGCTTTCATTCACAATTGAAATACTCTATTATAACGTTCACCTTTCACCCCATCGCCATCGCCCATAGGCCACAGAATAGCACAACAGTAACACAGTTACTATGCGCTCTAACAAAGAAATACACAGCTTAACTAGCAGTTACTTCCAGCAACAAAGACCGCCACAGAACAGCCAATAGTTACTATGCAAGTGTCACAGGTTAGGGGATAGTTACTACGGGGTTCGCCACAGAGCATTGCGTAGTTAGTATGCGAGCCCGGGTAGCAACAAACTGCTATTGTTCGGTTTTTGTGCTCGTTGATGCGTGATTGCAGTTTTGGGACGAAGCGATTATGTTTGTGCTTTTGAAAGTATTATTATTGGATTGTCAGATGGTTTTTAAAAGATTTTACAGCAAGAGTAGGGTATCTAAATACAAACCTGTGGAAACAAGAGTAAAATACAAAATACAGTTTCTGTAATATATTCTAAGTTTTAGATTTAGGTAGTAATTAAATATACGAGGATTTGACAGCTCTACACTTGCTGTTCTCTTTTTGTTCAGTGCAAAGATCTTTCTCATCTGGAGAAAAAGATTTTCCACAATTAATAAAAGTCAGAATGGCAGGAAAGAAAATCAAATAAAACCTTTTCCCGTAAAAAAGCCAAATTCGTAATACCAATAAAACACTTGAAACAAATTGAATGAAATTCCCTTTGTGAAATACCTCAAAGGTAATTCCACTTTTGAATCATTCCCTTTATATGTTATCATTCAATTTGAATCTATAAAATCAAAAGAAAATGTCCCATGTATTGTCATAAACAAACTCTGCCTTTCAACTTTCAATTATAATTCAAGGAAATGGTTTTCGATTTCGTTTCGGAAATAATTGTCAATTTCTCGTCATTCAATCTTTCGTTCAATTATGGCGGAATCGATCGAAATGCGTGCTTATATCAGCTTGCCGAACCTCCCCTTCATTTATACGGGGGAAGCAGGTGCTGCCCGCCCAGGGCCCGCTTTATGGACAACTTTGGCTTGTAACCCGGAGGAATATAGCGAGAATAAATCTTTCATTTGACGTAAGCTTCAACGTTTGAGTAAAACGCGAGGACTTCATTACACATTTCGCTCAAAGTGACTTTCTTAAAAGTGAAACGAATTGGCATCGCAGATAGTAGGTGATTTGCATGCAGGCCGACAGAGCGGGCGGTTGGCCGCGGCTGGCTCAGTGTAGCTATGCGGGGGGAGTCGGGGACAGATGTCAATTTATTTTTATTTTTCAAGCGCTGTTTGCGCTGAGATTAGTCCGTAATTATTTAAATTTCAAATACTTTATGAATAACTAACTGCCGCCCACGGCTTCGCTCGCGTGGTAGGTACCTGGATAAAAAATAGCCTATATGTTATATCCAGTACATATAGTACATGTACTAGATATAACATAATATATATTCCAAGTTTCATTCAAATCCGTTCAGCCGTTTAGGCGTGATTCAGGCACAAACATCCAAACATTCAAACATCCTCACAAACTTTTGCATTTATAATTATAAGTGAGACTGTAAATACATACGTTGTCGCTATGTACCTAATTGTGTCGGATTGTAAATTAAATGGGCAATTTTATCATTCTAAATTAACTTTTTTGGTAATTGGAAATTAAATGCCTATTAAAAACTTTTATTTCAAATTAATAACTTAACTAAGCATTTTTAAGCCGTAAAGATTTACGATACATACGCTTAAAGCTTTTAGCTCATAAATTAATATTAAAGCCTATGTAAATGTTTAATATTGGTTGAGTATGGAAATATTATTTGGATTTTGGTTGCTTAACCACTATCACAAATGGGTTCATATTCTGTCAGTTTAGCTAGATAGCTATAAAAACCTTGTCCCTACTATCTCTACCAATATTTAAAATATGAGAGTGTGTTTGTTGGTTTATCCATAGTTTTTTTACATCCAATAAAGAAGCAAATCTACAAAATGCCTACAGCCACCTAACTGTAATTATTTTCGAACTTGTAAAAAAAAATCCTTTTAATTTTGTAAACCACACATGCGTTCTCCCCCTGTCTCCCCTCACCCAGTAGCCTCAGTCTCCAGCTACATCACGCCACGCTTATCAAAATGGGTGTTCATTGAACATAATTGTAACAAGCAATTATCATCTGTATCTAGCTAACTACCGTAACTTAACTCTGCACTTAATGTCTAGTAGAGAATGTTTAGCTGCCTAGTCTGGTTAGTTCCAATTTTGTTATTTTACACTATGAATTTTGTTATAGTTTATTAGTTACCCAGCTCCCCAAGCCCAGATGAGCTACAACACTTCATCCAAAATTGTTCTTAAATAATTATATCAAGTACACGAAAAGAGCCCTTGAGGCACACTTTAAATCCTTTCACCACACTGGTTCGAAAGAACTACTGACATAAATAAATAAACACCGAATCACATAGTTACATAGTTCTGACTCGGAAGAAATATTTGCAGAACATGCAAACATTTCTTCCGCAGCGGGAATCGAACCCGCGCTTCTTGCGTCTCAGCCGAGCATTCGCCCGCCACGCAACTGAAGCCGTCTTGACTAGATGGATAGATTCAGACATTTTCGTCCTAGTACAGAGCAAAATGGACTTATAAACCAATCGAGTGAAGTCGCGGGCAGCTGTTAGCTCCTAGTTCGCTCGTGGTAAGCCAGGCGGTCAAGGTCACGCGCCGGCACCCCGGCGCGGCGCTAGGGGTGCCAGGCGACAGGGGACCTTTAAAAAACAGTTGAACAATGCCCATTGTGTGGAGTCGCTGTGCGCCTTGCACGCAGTCAGACACGCCGATAAGTAATGTTGCGAATTCAAACTGGTACAAAATCAAATGTTTGATTAAACAATATTAAATTGTAATAGATGTTTCAATGATATTTCTGCATACACATCGCACTATTTCCTCGCTCTTCATGTTCAGAGCACTGGGTGGTCTAGTTGGTAGTGACCCCGCCTTCCGATCTTAAGGTCGTGGGTTCAAACCCGGTCGTGTACCAATGGATTTTTCTGTGCGAAAAATGCATGTGCGCTATACCAGTACTCTCAAACGGTGAAGAAAAACATCGTGAGGAAACCCGCGGCTTAGTCAGCTCCGCACGTATTGACCATGTCTTTCCTGTGGACAAGGCCGACTAAGCTGAGAGGATGGAATAGGTGCTGGGCAAGCCTACTCCATCTTAATTCGTCCCGGGCACTACAGCGTCCCGTTTGTGAAGGCAAAAGTCGCTGACGCTCTATAAATCATCTACTGATGGTAAAAGGCCTTAATTCATGTTTTACTTTTTATTTTTTGTGTGTATTTAAGTAGTAAATGAATGTAGTGTTGTCTATGGAAAAATCTAACTTTTTCATTAATTTTTAATTCTGTGGTTACCTAATTCTTCACGACTTGTCTAATTTTGTAATTTATTTTCAAGAAGCACTTACCTAACCATAAACAACATACTGCTGTGTAAATAACATACCTACTGGGTACACAAATTACTATTAGCAATAGACAAGAAATCGATGAGGTTAGCTCAATAGAGCCTTCGCCACAGAATAAATAACTTCTCTTTGAAATATCATACTTCAAGGTCAACTTTATATTCTACTTTTTAAATTACCAACTCTTACAATTATATCTAAATAGATTCAATTCAAACAAAAGAACTAAGAATGTTTTAGGGCGATGCACGCCATAGGCGCAGCGACCGCTGTGGTGAAAGAATTTAAATCACCATAAACAATCATAATTTAAGAAAATATAAACAAATGAGATCCATCCTGCCATGATAACTACCTACGGCCGTAAGTGCTATTTTGCGACAATTTCGTCGCAAAATTACAAAAAAAAAAACATTTAAAAAATCGAGACTTTGTAAGGCTTTGTTTGTTGCTCTACCGCGGCTTAACAACCGAATAGAATTCAGACGCGACTTGGAATAAACGTAACGTGACCTGGAAATCCTGGAATGACATCTACGTATGCTTTATTCTGTAGATACATTGTAGGAAAACATCGTGAGAAAACTCGCAGCCTAGTCAGCCCGACTAAGTAGAAGGAGCTGGGCAATAAAGGGTTCTACAGTTTCCCGTTAGTGGACAAAAATATATCTCCTATATCTCCTCCTATATTTAAAGATACACGCGAGCGAAACCGGGTACAACGCTAAAGTTTACTTTAGTTAGTATGAGCTAGTGGCCAACTCTTGTGACGGAGTTTTTATGCCGCCTAAAGGCCTCAGTCGTGGCTGGACGACTTAAAACCCGGGACCGACAATTTAACGTGCCCTCCGAAGCACGGAAGCGCTCAGCTCGTAATGCCACCTGCGACCCATCCCAATTGTGACCGCGCACAACGTTGCTTAACTTCGACGTTCAATCGAGAACGCCAGCGAGCTACGCCACGAGTGCTCCGAGTTTACTGAAACGATTAGTTGGCGAGTTGGTGCGAATGACCCAGCTGGATGCACCAGTAACTGTACTAACGGTCCCGCAGGTTACGTGCTTGCTTTCTTGCACCGGCAGTGACCAAGAGTGAACTGATGGCAGAACAATGTACCTAACACACGTTTTAACGTGTATTATACCTAGCTCAGATGTATGTTTGAAGTTCAATCACTCCCTTTCTTTCATATTCATTGTAAAAAATGAGACAGCGAATAATAATAATAAATAAATGTTTTTGGGCATTTCACACAGCGCCATCTAGCCTCTAACTAAGCAAAGCTTGTATAAAAACACCAGATGACTGATAAAATACTACTTATATACTTTTTTAAAACATACTTTTAATAATGTTTTAGGTTACTTTTTAAGCCTTTTAGGGTTTTACTACAACACCCAGACCCGGAAGAAATATTTGCAGAAATTTCTCCCGTAGCGGGAATCGAACCCGCGCCTCTTGCGTCTCAGCCGAGCACTCGCCCGCCACGTCACCGAGGCCGTAATGGGCATTAAGATAGTTTTGAAATTCACTAACTAAAATTATAACTTGAGCAAGATCCAGATTTCATTTTGATTCCTTATCTAGCTTTTCTGTTTTTAATTTAAATATTCTGTGTAGGTACTGCAAAGTGTATTTTATATGAAAATAAAAATATTTTACAAAATACAAGCGAAGCCCACAAAAGCTCCTAGAAATGTTTATTTTCGTGGATTTCTTTTGTCCATAAAACCCTGAAAAGTTAGATTATTTGTTTACGAAAACAGGGAAAAGTAAGTTGGAACTTGTATAACGAGGGCTACACGAAAGGGGTCGGGTGATCCGCTGCTTCCACCCACACTGTTACATAAATAACCTTTCGGTTTCCAACAGAGGTACTGTTGCCCAGTCACTGCTGATCAGCTGGGTGCGCACCAAGCTAACGAAAGCAAAGGCTAGGACTAATGCTAATTCTTGTTTGGAAGTTGTAATTACATATAACGTATGAAACTATGAGCGGTAAGGTGAATTTTTGGAAACATGTGTCAAGTGCGTGAAAGAAGCCTTTGAGACTTCTTAAATCCTTTCACCACACCGGTTCAAAAGAACTAGTGACACAACCAGTAGTAGTATTAACTGTACAAGGTATATACTTTTTGTCGCTAGGGAGTATATCCTGATAAAAGTCATGGCAAAGCTATGTTCTGCTTTGAGATGTCAGAGAAGAACATCAGTGGCGGAGGAACATCAGTGACTATCACAGATTCGCACTCGTTTGCCTTTTCTCGATTTCGTCAGGTTGGTCCGCACCCAATTAACGAAATACGTCAGAGAAGAACTACGGGGAATGTTTTCAGCGAATTCTGAAACAAAGGAAAGTTGATTTTTTGGACAACTAACTTTTTCAATTTAATTGAATGTATGTTTTCTTACCATTGTTTATACCATGGTAATTTCGATTTTTAATATTTCTCTTCAAAAAACTTTTTTTTTATATATCCAAATTGTTTTTTATTTAACTTCTGTCGTCTAAGAGTTTTACTTTAATAGCTATTTGATTGTACCTACTATAAGTGGAAACTTTTAATTGGCTTTCCGTGTGAAATATGTGCGCTCTGCATATATTAAATTTTCTTACTATTAATGTACTAGCTGTAAGTTTCCTAAAACGTTTAAAATAAAAATAAAAATAAGAAGATTTCTATTTATCAGAAAAACACCCTTAAAATATGAAATTAAGTAACACCCAATAGTCTGTCACATAGGAAGACCAACACCTAGATCCTAAAGTATTTATAGCGCGGGCAAATATTTCTAGTGCCGAATCGAATCCACACCACACGCAGCCCGCCATGCCACCGAGGTCGTCAAACTAGTAATTATAGTAATTTAATCATAGTGTTAAAGTCAACTGGAAAAAAACAGCAAATAAACAAATAGATACGTCAAAATAGTTAAAATTACAGTTCAAGTTATAATTACAACCTTGGGTTGATGTACTACTGCCCATGATCTCATCATAGGTATAGAAAGTCAGCTTGATAAGCCACCACTTTCATTTCTTTTTATGGATACGATATTTATATAATCATGAGTCCTTGTGATAGTATCCGGGAGTCTTTCTATATTCAACTAACAGGCGAAAGATGGAAAATTAACCATAACAACGATGGTTTTGTCTACAATTATAACACTGGTGATTTGATGGCAATGCTGTCACAGTAATTAAAATTCTGTTCTATAGTAATCTACTGACATTTGTTAGTTGAGAGTGTGCAATAGCAGATTTTTCTCACCAAAATCGATGTAGAGCTCTGTTGTTATTTAATAAAATGTATCAAAAGAAAATGAAATTTTAACATTTTCTCTTGGGTTCCTCGAAGTGAAAACACGATAGGTAAGAGAGAAAAAAAACACGATCAAATATAATCTTAAAAATTCCTGATTCGCGTATGTTTTGATCTAACTCTACCATATTTTCAGATGATTTTTACTTTGATAGGTAGGAAATAACTATTTCTTTAGTAGTTGAAACCAGTTCTTTGATTATTTTTGTAGTTTTCTTATAATTAACAATTATTTGATTTAGTCTCACTCTCTGTGTTTTTTTTTCTACACCCGAAATCCGTAGCGCTATCTCTTGAAATCGGTCTATACGCGATGGTGTGGTAAAGTGGAAAAATCCATTGGTACACGACCGGATTTGAACCCACGACCTTAGGATCGGAAGGCGAGGTCACTACCAACTAGACCACCAGTGCTCTCTGCCTAGGTCAGGACCGTATCAAATGGAGATCCATCTCTGCCTACCCTCATGTGAAATAGGCGTGATGTCTGTGTGCATACAAGTTTGTAGTTACTTTGTAAGTCCCTAGAAACTTGAGATCCGTTATTCTCCGTCAAGCGTAGGTGTGTATATGTTCGTAATTTTAGAGTGTTGCCGTCAACTGGCGCGTTAATTATATATGCTGTGGGAAATAGAGATTTGTAAGGGTGAAACTAGTAGTTCCCTTGTTAGAAACTTGCGGGAGTAGTTTGTGAAGTTTGTTGGCCAATTTGAATTAAATCCGGTTGCCTCACGATGTTTTCGCCTAAATTCGAACAGAAAAATCTTAAGAATTTTAGGTTACTTGGAACCCAAAACGTCACACACAGATAAAAGGAGGCTTCACTTTTGTTGTTCGCGGCGCGCCGTCTTTTCTTTTTAATTGGTCTGAGCTTTACACTCAGACCAAATAAAAAGAGAAGACGCCGCGCCGCGAACAACAAAAGTGAAGCCATTCAAACCGTGCTCCTGCAAGTAAACATACACGCTCACGCACACACCTACACTAAAACCATGCTCATCGCTCTTAGTTCGTCACGAGTCTTAAAAATAGAATTATGCCTTTCTGTGTAGTGAAAACTTGTAAAAACAGCAGTAAATCACATAAAAAGTCTCACGGAATCACTTTTCACTTGTAAGTACTTCATATAGTATCGTTTCCTTATTATTATACTATTAATTTAGGTTACTTAGAACACACAACCTTAAAACCTTCGACACACACATAGATAAAAAGGTGGCTTCACTTTTGTTGTTCGCGGTGCGCCGTCTTTTCTTTTTATTTGGTCTGAGCTCTACACTAGACTCCACTAGTAGGGCTCATTAGGCCTCCACTCTAGAAGGCTACAAGCGGCCTGTCACGTAGACAACATTACGGTAATGGGCGGCATTACCGCATTCAACTTTATCTTCCAGCTAATTGCTGGACAATTTATACTGTAGCCTGCAATTTGATATAACTTGTAAACTCGTAATTATTAGGATTCTGAGTCAAAATGGTGGAACGTAACCCTTATAGTGCGATTTAGTCCGTCCGTCGAAGAGAAAAAAAAAACGAATGTTTTAATTTTCATTGCCAAAAGATAAAAAAAATACAGGATAAAATATTTCAAACTGGAGCTACTAAGTTAAGCATCATTTGAAAGGGATGTAATTAGCATTTTGCAGCATAAGACAGGTTTTTTTAATGATGCATAGTTCTTGACTTTTGATAATACCTTTCTACATCACCGAAGTATGCAAAACTGGGACTGACCGCGACTGACCGGGAACCTTCGGTGTGCAAGTCGACTCGCACTTGACCAGCTTATAACAATCAATTACTTACCTATCATTTACTGCAACAGTGTTTATAGAACTTGATCTAGCGTCAATTACATTAATAAAACTGTTTTAAATTAGCGATAGTCATTTTTTCTTTGTTTCCTCTACATTGACGACCTCTGTAGCGAGGCGGGTGAGTGCTCGGCTAAAACGCAAGGGGCGCGGATTCGATTCCCGCTGCGGGAGAACAATTTGCATGCTCTACAAATATTTCTTACGGGTCTGGGTGTTTATATAATGTATTCTATCAGCCATCTGGTTCCCATAGTACAAGCTTTGCTTGGTTTGGGACTGGATTCTGCAGTGTGATTATGTCCTGAAATATTTATTTATTTATTTTATTTTATTTATTGATGAAGCGAGATGGGCAGACGTTATAGTCAAAAACGTGGGCCGAGGATGGATGAGACCAGCATAAAACCGTGATTTATGCCATACACAGAGGGAGCCCTATACCCAGCAATGAGTCAAATCGGGCTGTGGATGATGATGATGGTATCCTCTACATTTGTATACAGAAATGGCGAGTGGCGGAAACGTGACGAAGACTTTTATGGGGTGAATTTTACTATACATAAGCGAACCGTAGCTCAGACACGGCCCAGAGGAGATTACACCCTCAGAGGATATTACTCATGTAGAAAAGGTGGACTCCGCGCCACGACTCCGCCACTTGTGTATAAACCATGCTTCGAGGTAGAGTCACGATAAAACACTTAGTAACGATAACTGATAACTATTATTGGGTCTTGGTCATTAAAAACATTTGACTAAGCTGTTGCTAGGCAGCCAAGTAAAAGAGATTCATACTGACACATACAACTCTTACGTTGACTGACTGACTGACTGACTTAGTCAGTAACTGACAATCAACGCACAGCCTAAACCATAAGTCCTAGAATATATTTCTCGTATGGTGTACTCGAGACGAGTGCTCGGCTGAGACGCAAGAGGCGCAGGTTCGATTCCCGCTACGGGAGAAATGTACTTATATGTTCTGCAAATATTTATCCGGGTCTGGGTGTTGTAGTATTATATAAGTATGTATTTACAAAAAAAAGGATAATAAGTATTCTATCAGCCATCTGGTGCCCATAGTACAAGCTTTGCTTAGTTTGGGGCTAGATGGCGCTGTGTGAAATGTCCACAAACATTTATTTCAGTGCGGACAAGTCGCGCGGCACTAGTTAATATAATAAGTATAATATATCTTACGTGTTCAATCATCAAACATTGTCATTACGTAGGCAGATAGGAAGTACCTACGTGATTGTCATCATCACCTAAGCTACACGTGATAGGTACCTAAGTTTAAAAGTAGGTACTAGATGGTCACAATGGTCAAACCTACCGCTAGGCAACAGATAGGTAAAACAAGACAGATAATAAAAACATACAGATTAATAAGTAGTTTAGAAATATGACATCAGCAAGCTACTTCGTTAACTACATTATTTTAATATTTAACTATATTATATTTGTTGATTTGTTATTGCATCATAATAGTAGGTTGTTATACAAGGGGCTAAATCTAACTTATATTATACTAGCTGCCGCCCGCGGCATCGCTCGCGTGGTACCCGGGTAAAAAATAGCCTATATGTTAAATCAGTACATGTACTATGTATATTCCAAGTTTCATTCAAATCCGTTCAGCCGTTTAGGCACCCCCGCCTTGGTGACGCCCACTTCGCAACGGGCCGTGCAGCAGAAATCGTAATATTTTAATTTCGCCATAACTTCAAAACCAAACGTCCAATTTTAATCATTCAAAGACCAAATATTATCTCCATAAACTGTTCTTAGTGATGAAATCATTTATTTTGATAAGGATTAATAGCATGAGTAAAATAAACGCGTTTAAATGTAGTCCAAAAAAAATTCAAGATTTTTAAATAAAAAAATGGTTGCTGTGCCTCACTCGACATAGATGGGTATAGTGTGTCGCGGACTTTTTTGTAGATATTTATAAGATCTACAATTAATTAGAACATTTTATGGTTCTATCTTTTATAGTTTAGGCAGCGTACGCAAAATAAGTAACTTTTCTGGTTGATTTTTTACACCTTGTGTCCGAAAAACCCAAATATCTTACGGAACCCTATTTTTTTCCAAAATAAAATATAGCCTATGTTACTCGTGGATAATGTAGCTTTCGAATGGTGAAAGAATTTTTAAAATCGGTCTAGTAGTTTTTGAGCCTATTCAGTACAAACAAACAAACAAAGTTTTCCTCTTTATAATATTAGTGTAGAAATGCGAAAGTTTGCGAGTTTGGATGTTTGTGCCTCAATCACGCCTAAACGGCTGAACGGATTTGAATGAAACTTGGAATATACATAGTACATGTACTGGATTAACATATAGGCTATTTTTTATTCGGATACCACGCGAGCGAAGCCGCGGGCGGCAGCTAGTAATCCATATATACGAGGTAGCTTTATTCCCTTAGCGATTGAATAAATAGAAACCGAGTTATAATGGTTTTTTAGCGCCGTGTGACTCTCTACTTATCACTACGATTGGGAAAAATATAAAATAATCCAATAAATACTAAAATACGGCCACCTTCACGGTCAATTTGTAATTAGAGAAAAATGTTTTCGCGCCAATGCCTTTTTTTTCTTCGTAGAGATCGCCTTTAGTTCCATTTTCAAAAATAAAATGTTCTTTTTTCATGAAACAGTAATGAATCGAGTCTTTATTCGTGATTATTCTACAGAACTAATAAAGACGTTTTCGTTTTTGTAGGCTCGTTGGTTCCGTTGGTTGCAAAACTTAACAAAAATAATACTTTTCCCCTAGATAGGTATGCTTTTTTACTGGTTCGTTTTAATGACGGACTTTTTGGGCAAAAGGTGTGTAAAATACATTTTTTCAATACTATGTACCTTTTCTTCGTACTTCGTACTATTTCTGTCAAATGCTGTGAATGATTATACAAAAACAAGGAAAAAACCAGTCAAGTGCGAGTCGAATTCACACACAAAGAATTCCGTAGCATCGTAAATTGCTGAAGCGCACAATATTTGTGGTATTAGTGTACATAAATGTTTTTTGTATGGGGCCTCTTTTATCTCATTTTTATTAATTGTTGTTGTGAAAACTTCAACCCTCTACCTATTATGGTTCATGAGACACAGCCCGCTGACAGGCGGACGGGCGGACGGACGGACAGACAGTGGAGGCATAGTAATTTTATGCTGTGAATACTATTCTGAATTTTGATACCTAAATTATCTACCACCAGGTAGATAATTTAAATAAAACAAGTACACGAACAAATACCTAGGTCTTTTACCTAATTGAATTTTCGTGTTTTTATCAAACGCGGAAAAAGGTAGGTGCTTAGGTAAATATAAAAGTAAAGGTAAATACAAAATAATCTATCAAGGTAACCTGTCTTATATATTTTAAGAAATATATCACTTCCTCAATATATCGTATCGTTATCATAAACTTTAGAGAAATACCTTTCTCAATGCTTTCTCATAAAAGCCTTAGCAGAGCGAAACTATAAAATTTAAAAAATCAACATCATCAAAGCCAGTTTTTAGAGTTCAGAAGTCCGACAAAAAACCCATAAAGGCCCAATATCTGTCCGTCCGTCCGTTCTGGTGTTTGAGGCGTTTTATTTTACTTATATTTAGATCTGTGCTTAAAGACTCTGTGATTCAAACCGAATGGCAAAAGACATTGCATTTTTTTCTATAAAGTTTGGTCGACGTACTGCCCAAGAATAAAAGTGCCTACATTATGTTCCTTGCAATATTATAATAGGTATCAAACGAAAATAATTCCACGGATTAAAAAATAATTCAAAATCTTGTCCACGGGTTCCTTAAAGTGCATTAGGGTTTGTTGTCACTGTACAATATGAAATCTACACTAATATTATAAAGAGGAAAACTTTGTTTGTTTGTTTGTACTGAATAGGCTCAAAAACTACTAGACCGATTTTAAAAATTCTTTCACCATTCGAAAGCTACATTATCCACGAGTAACATAGGCTATATTTTATTTTGGAAAAAAATAGGGTTCCGTAGGATATTTGGGTTTTTCGGACACAAGGTGTAAAAAATCAACCAGAAAAGTTACTTATTTTGCGTACGCTGCCTAAACTATAAAAGATAGAACCATAAAATGTTCTAATTAATTGTAGATCTTATAAATATCTACAAAAAAGTCCGCGACACACTATACCCATCTATGTCGAGTGAGGCACAGCAACCATTTTTTTATTTAAAAATCTTGAATTTTTTTTGGACTACATTTAAACGCGTTTATTTTACTCATGCTATTAATCCTTATCAAAATAAATGATTTCATCACTAAGAACAGTTTATGGAGATAATATTTGGTCTTTGAATGATTAAAATTGGACGTTTGGTTTTGAAGTTATGGCGAAATTAAAATATTACGATTTCTGCTGCACGGCCCGTTGCGAAGTGGGCGTCACCAAGGCGGGGGTGCCTAAACGGCTGAACGGATTTGAATGAAACTTGGAATATACATAGTACATGTACTGATTTAACATATAGGCTATTTTTTACCCGGGTACCACGCGAGCGATGCCGCGGGCGGCAGCTAGTGAAAAATATAAATAAAAACTTTGCTGCGAACAACAACCTAACAATGTGGCCTTATCGCTTAATGCGATTTCTTCCAATATTCGAATTCTAATTAAGGTTAGGGGAACAAAGATCTGCACTGACGTCCCGCGGTGGGGTGTATTGTGCATTATCCCCCCTGCTAACCCTCCCCCAGCCAGCACAACTCCTTGAAGTACCGGAGGAGGACCTTGGGAGGTTGGCAGCAGCGTTCCAGTATCCTCGATGATGTTGAGGCTGTAGTTGGCGTTGATGTCCTCTTCCAATATTGTTTCTTTCTTTAGTTATTAAACTAAGAAACATCCTCTATGCTTGGTCCGACACTCATTTGGCCATTTCATTTTATTGACCGCTATTTTATGGTCTATCTCTAGTTACTGTAATTTCAGCTCATTACACACAAATTGATAACCACAGGAAATAAATTATAAATAAGTCGATAAAAACACCTAAAAAGTAACGGCTTTTAATAAAAGTAATAAAAAGTAAATTATCATATCGAACAGAAATAACCAGTCTTTTGGTAGAGTCATAAAATAAATATCTATACCTATTTTGAAGTTTATTGAGAACGTGTGTCGGTCAAGTATTTTGTTTTGGCTGTATTGATAAATATGAAATTTGGAACGCTGATAGCTTAAACCTCCTGACATACAATGTTTTTAATAAAGTAGATAATATAAAATAATGATAAACATTAATTATTAGCACAATCATGCGATTATGGACGCCATCTTGTTAAACAAATGGAACTAAATATTTTCATCGACTTTATCTTATTGCACTTCAATTATTTACCTATCCTTTTCCTACAATTTGGGGTTAGCACAACATGTCCCCCTTTTCCAAATTCTCATATCCATCATCTCAGTTCTCATTTCTTTTTTATCTATTTCATCTTTCACACACTCTATCCTTTCTTCGGCCTACCTTTCATCATCATCATCATCATCATTTCAGCTGTGGCTTGCCTTTGAATTATGCCAGTCTTCCTTTAACTTTTTACCTTTTCAAAATAACCTTTAATAAATAATAATAGGAACCTGCTCCGTGTCCCATTGTAGAGCAAAGTTCTTGGCTTTCCTTCGTTCTCTCCAGTCATCGCTGTCATTAATTTTCAGTGCACGAAAAGAGATTTCGAGGTGCACTATTAATTTTCACCACGTTGGTTCGAAAGAATTAGTGACACGAAGTAAGTAATTTTCAAAATTGATTCAATGTCGACCCATTAACTATATTGCAATCTCTGCAAGAGATGAGAGCACTGGTGGTCTAGCTGGTAGAGACCCCGCCTTCCGATCCTAAGGTGGGTTCAAATCCGGTCGTGTACCAATGAATTTTTCTGTGCGAAAAATCTATATGCACTATACCAATTCTCTCAAACGGTGAAGGAAAACATCTTGAGGAAACCCGCGACTTAGTCAGCTCCGCACGTTGACCATTTCTGTGGGCAAAGCCGACAAAGCTGAGAGGATGGCATAGGTGCTGGGCAAGCCTACTCCATCATAATTCGTCCCGGGCACTACAGCGTCCCGTTAGTGAAGGTAAAAGTTGCCTCCTGACGCTGTATAAATCATCTACTATAGATGGTAAAAGGCCTTATCTCTGCAATAACATCAGTGACAGGTGAATCCGAGTGCTCAGCAAGATGTCCGAGAGGCGACGGCCGCATGACTCAGCTTCTTGCTCAACGAATGCTGTTGCCACCGCGATATCAGACTACCGCGCCGGCGCCGTTTCAACACGGACGGCGTGACGTCACACGCTACCGACTCTAATCCCACCAATCCTATTACATACTAATGAAGATACGAAAGTGTATTTGAATGTTTGCGTGAATCACGCCCAAACGCTGAACGGGTTGGACTGACACTTTGAATATATGTAGTTCGTGACCTGGATATAAAAAATGCTAATACATCCAGTGTTTCCCTATAATAACGGTAAAAGTTAATTCTAAAAGCCACAAGAATAAATGGCTAACTAAGAGTTTGAAAAAATCGTGTAAGACTAAGAGAAGGCTATATCTCAATTATCATTACACAGCTGTAAATAAACATTTAAATAAAAATATATACATAAAATATTCTAAAATTCTAAGACGTTGTATTTTACAATCTCAAAGAATTGGCAGCTTAAGATATATAAATAAAACAAAAAACAAAGCTAAAGCCATATGGAATATAGTCAATTCAAAAACAAACTCTCTACCAACACATCAAGAGATAGATAAAATTGTTGATAACAATATTACACTAACAAACCCAGTTGCGATAGCGAATGCGTTTAATGATCATTTCATACGTATTACGAATTTAAACGATAGTAGAGTTTCTGGCTATGACAAATTCAATAGTTGTCATAGTAGTATCTTTCTTATGCCTTCATCACCAGAAGAAATATTTAAAATAATCAAATCACTTAATAATACAAGTTCAGTTGGATATGACGACCTTCCTACAAATATACTTAAAAAAATAGCTTCACACATAGCAGAACCTATTAGTCACATCATAAACCTTTCATTCGATCAGGGAATTTTTCCTGAGAAATTAAAATTATCTATTATCAAACCTCTGTTTAAAAAAGGTGATAGCTCCTGCATAGATAATTATAGACCGGTCGCACTAATTCCAGTGATGGCTAAAATTTTTGAGAAGGCTATGCTCTCACGACTAAACAACTTCCTAGACAAATTTGGAATAATAACCAAACACCAGAATGGATTTTTAAAAAACAAGTCCACAACGGTAGCTAATTTTAAATTAATAAAAAGTATCTCAGAATGTATTGACGTCGGTACCCCTGTAGCCACGCTATTTTTTGACATGACTAAGGCATTTGATTTTGTACATCATAAAAAATTGTTGACTAAACTATACAAATATGGAATACGCGGTACTGCTAACGACTGGTTTAGTAGCTATCTTAACAATAGGTATCAATGTGTGTCGTTGTCGAGAATTGATAATAAATCAAATAAACAAATATTTAAATCTGATTATAAAATTAACAAGTTTGGGGTTCCACAGGGGAGTATTCTTGGACCAAAACTCTTCCTTTTATATATAAATGACTTGCCTGAGGCAACTGACCATGAAACTATTCTTTTTGCTGATGACACAACTGTAATAATTAAATGCTCTGACATAAATTCCTTTCAAAATGACATTAATAATACTATTCTTGACATCACATCTTGGTTAAATAATAATAATTTAAAGGTTAATATTAATAAAACAAAGTTAATGCAATTTCATTCCAGAAAACGTAATCCAATGAAACTTGACATTCAATACAATAATACTATGATTGAAGAGGTGAATACAATCAAATTTCTAGGTATACATCTTGATAGAAACATTGACTGGAAAATACAAATTGAAAAAGTATGTATCAAGCTTAGCAGGTATGCATATGTGCTTAAAAGGCTTCGCGAGGTAGCCTCTATAAAAGTGGCTCTTAATGCCTATCATGGTTACGTTGGCTCAGCTCTACAATATGGCCTTTTATTGTGGGGAAATAGTGTCGACACTGACAAAGCGTTTAGAGCTCAAAAACGATGCATTCGCTCACTATGTGGCGTCCATTTTCTAGAGCCCTGTAGGCCACTATTTAAAAAATTTCAAATTTTGCCTCTACCCTGTCTTTACATTAAACAAGCAGCAGAGTTTGTAAAACAACAGGCGTCTTTTTTCAGTACGCATCAAGATTTCCGAGCAAGAGTGCTAAGGAACACGTCCAATAGCAGACTGTGCATTCCTAAATATAATCTTAAACTTACACAACGTCAAGCCTATTACATGTGCATTAAAGTTTATAATAAGTTGCCAACTGACCTAAAAGATTTAAAATCTCATTTGTTTGGCAAAAAATTGAAAAACTGGCTACTGGATAAATGTTTTTACTCCATCGACGAATATTTAAATAGTTCTTGACATTAAATTATGTATAATTTTGACATTTTAATATTTTGACATTCTTAAATTGATTTTAGCATTACAATTAATTAGGACTTAACAATCGAATTTAATTTATTAACATTTATTTTTAATTTATTAACATTATCATATTTGCATGCCATAGACTTTGGTAGGACATAAATTGGACTGATTTATTTTTAAGACCATTATTATTTAAACACATGTGTTCAAGCAAATAAATGTCATTTATCATTTATCAGTCAACTAGACACCCTATAATGCTGTCTGAAAAAGGCAGAGACGCAGAGAGGCGCGGGTTCGATTCCCGTTGCGGAAGAAATGTTTGCATGATCTGTAAATATTCCTTCCGGGTCTGGGTGTTGTGGTACCATGGTACTCGTAGTTTCTGATACCCACGACACAGGGAATCCTAGTGTGGGGTCAGGACTATGTATGTGACTGTTAGGTGTTATTTATTTATTTAACGTCGTATTTATTTATTAAAAAAGTTTTTCTATTCTATTCTAAAATATATTACGTTTATTTTTATCCATGTATGGAGCCGTGAGCGGAAGCTAGTAATCTAATATTATAATTGCTCGGTTTCTTCCATTTATAGCTGTCAAATGTAAGTACCTACTATGTTTTCAAATATTAATGTTTCCTCTTGACTAAAAGAGAGAGCCCCTAGAATCTCATCAGAACTGGTCAGTAAATAGTAATTACGTTGGCAGATCCTCTGCTAAGGCGGTCACCATTTCCTTTGAAAACAGAACCTGTAAGTTACTTTGCATCTATCGAAGTCGCTAATAGCTACTGCAAGAATATATGGAAAGAGCTTCCATCCGCGGATTCATGGTAAGCAGATAATTGATAAAAGTTATATTCGAAGTATCATTGAAATCCGTAGATTACAAAAGGAGGCATTGAGGTGTACTTTAAAGCCTTTCACCACACTGGTTCGAAAGAACTAGTGACATGACTAGTAAAAGTGGCATTAAAAATCCATTCGGCAGATAATGCAATAACGATACATCCTCAGAAACCTAAACCTAGTAGGATATAAAATTGAGCAATGCAATCTCTATGTCAATCCCATACCATCATCATTCATCATCATTTTCCTGCCCTTACCCATGGGAAACATGTATCCCTCTTCCAACTTCTCCTATCACTCGTCATCTCAGTACTCACTCCTCTTTCATGCCCTCTTTCACACAATCCATCCATCTTTTCTTAGGCCTCCCTCTGCCCGTGTATCCATCCACATTCATATTCAGCACTGTCCTTGTAACATGACTTTCTTCCCTCCGCATAACATGCCCATCAACTTAATCTATTAATCCTCATCCTCTCTGTCACTGGGGCTACTATCAAACTTCCCCTGATGTACTCAATCCCACACCGCATATGCAAATTGGCTCGGCTAGTCTCAGTTCTCGAATCTGTAATTTTCCACTCTCGCAGGTTTTCAGTTGTCGCAACACGTCGGGTGTTTTGTAAACTGCGGCCATTGTGTCCGCCACACCACTGTTGCTATGAGCGTTCGCGACTCTATAACACGTAAAACGGCTCAATTGAATGTCAATTTGACGAAGAAATCTAAAGCTGAAACGATTTGTGCTTCTATTTTTGGTCTTGAGGTGACAAACACGTTATTTATTATATAACTAGTTGAACGCCCTGTGAGAGCACTGGTGGTCTAGTTGGTAGTTGGTGACCCCGCCTTCCGATCCTAAGGACGTGGGCTCAACGTGACGTGACGTCAGCTCCGCACGTATTGACCATGTCTTTCCTGTGGACAAGACCGACTAAGCTGAGAGGATGGAATAGGTGCTGGGCAAGCCTACTCCATCTTAATTCGTCCCGGGCACTACAGCGTCCCGTTTGTGAAGGTAAAAGTTGCCTCCTGACGCTGTATAATTCATCTACTACAGATGGTTAAAAGCCTTAGTTTAGTTTAGTTGAACGCCCTGTGAATTTTAACCCCTTTTATACGAACTTCGTCTTCTCGCTGTGTCTTTTACGAGTTGAGTTTTGGGAACTCCTTACTCAGTGCACTTCTAACCCACAAGAGGAACACCCTCCAAGATTCATGCACCCTCTTCATGATAGTCAGTCAGTCAGTACCGAAAAAGTTTATACCTAACTCTACTTCGCACGCATGGTTGGTAGATAAGATACTACTGATCCTCTCCAACTCATCAGACTTTCTTCAGTGAGTCGAAGAAATGAAAAAAGAGGTTTGACAAGGTTAGACACAACTATGATGACCTCGGTGGCGTGGCGAGCGAGTGCTCGGCTGAGACGCAAGAGGTGCGGCTTCGATCCCCGCTACGGGAGAAATGTTTGTATGTTCTGCATATATTTCTTCCGGGTCTGGGTGTTGTAGTATTATGCATTATAAGTATATATTTACAAAAAAGTATATAAGTATTCTATCAGCCATCTGGTTCCCATAGCTTTGCTTAGTTTGGGGCTAGATGGCGCTGTGTGAAATGTCCACAAATATTGGCTTATATAGTTATGACTATTGACCCGCATTTCCATATACATTGCTTTTATATATATGAGTAGCTAAGTAGGTCCGTATGTAAGAAATAAAATAATATTTTCATTTATGCAAAACGCATCAAAAAATATTGAATGCAAAACTATGCTATTCTAATAATAGCTTTCTCATTCGAAATTCTCACCATTTACACACAAATAAGTTTCGAGTTTCATATAAAATGCTTTTATTATTCGTATCGAGCATTTAATTATTCTCCTATTAAAAGTATGTTAGGTTGTTTGTATGGAGTGCCTCAATCACGGCGTAACGGCAAAATGGGTTTCCATCACCATCGTAACTTCAGCCTGGTATCACCCACTGCACGGTATCCGCCTCCTTTCGATGGTGAAAGCCTCCTCGATCCTGTCCTTCAGTTATCCTGGTATTGCTCGCGACTTTCAATGACATTCTAGGATTTTTTCGGCGGTCCTCACCTCAGCCAATCGGTCAAAGCGAATTTAAATAAAACTTAGAAAAGACTAAGTTTGTGTTTCCTCACGATGTTTTCCTTCACCGTTTGAGAGTATAGTATAGCGCACATAAATTTTTCGCATAGAAAAATCCATTGGTACACGACTGGATTTGAACCCACTACCACTCGGAAGGCAGGGTCACTACCAACTAGACGTCCAGTGTTTTCATAAGTCCATAAGCTACGCCTAATTATGTAGACTAGACTGTAGACGCGCGGACTGACTAGAAAGCACGCCCTGTCAAACTAGTTATTTGACCATAATTTGTCTGCAACTTCGGTCTAGAAAATGGAAAGTTGCTAAGTAGCCGGCTATGTAGAGTAGTGCCTACTTATTTACTTCGTAGAATTAAGATTCACGTAGGTAATGATTAAATAGAACGTAATGAGCATAACGCAGCACGGCCACCGTTGAATTATCGGTGGTCCCATTTTAGACAAGCAAACATTGATATGATGAGTACCTACTCTCAAAGAGCTCGGCTAGACTTACCCCCGAATACTCAAACGCATCTCAGAGTTGAACACGTCTCAAATGACGAGTTTTTGACAGATTTTCATCAAAAACAGTGACTTTAGGCGTGCTTAACTCTGAGTCGCGTTTGGTATTCGGGGGTTAGACTTAGTTAGACGGCTCTAGATGTATGACCCAGACAGGAAAGTCATTTCATCATACGGCTTGAGGCACTTCCGTCGGACCGTACCTATTACGCTTATCAGCAGACGTGTGCGAGGAGTCAAGGCGGCGACCCCTGATAGCGGCAGATCCGCTCTTGCATCACCTCTGGCACACGCCTTGCACTTTCTAACTGTAGTTTTCATCAGACTGGTTCTTTAAAGCCTCCAGGCAATCAATAATGGTATCTTCTGATCCTCCTAAGGTCATGTGAGGTTATGAAGCCGCGACTCCACACACTTCTATCTATCTATCTATCCACGCACACGGTCAGCAACGTTCGACGCATCCGTGCGTGGCCGTGGGCTGCCGTGGTGGATATCGTCTACATTTTCGTACAAATAAAATAAATATTTGTCGATTTTACACGGCGCCATTCTAGCCCCAAACTAAGCATAGCTTGTACTATGGGCGCCAGATGGCTGATAGAATACTTATATACGTTTTTTTTTAACTCATACTCGTTCTTACACCCAGACCCGGAGGAAATATTTGCAGAATATACAAACATTTCTCCCGTAGCGAGAATCGAACCCGCGTCTCTTGCGTCTCAGCCGAGCACTCGCCTGCCACGCCACCGAGGTCGTCAAAACGAAGCTTCGTGGCCATACGTCGTGGTAGAGCGCCTTGAATCCAGTCGCACACCTAAGATTGTTTTCCATACGCTATATCAGTACTCTCAAATGGTGAAGGAAAACATCGTGAAACCCGTTTGACGTAAACCTAATGCTGAATATGTCAAGTGCACTTAAGGAGCCTCGGATAAAATAAGCCTAGCGAACAAGTGTTATGCCTTTGTGACGTAAATGCTGTAGGTATTTTAGTTCAAATTTCACAACTTTGGCAGGAAATGGCGCGATTACAATATTTCAAGTACATGACTCAAAGCCTGACTTCTTCATGACAAATAGCACCTCAGGCCACGTAGGCTTGTGGTTCGGGAGAATACCAGCTTATTCAGGTCTAGGTCTCAAATTTGATGACGAGGTTCGGTGACCTACTAATACCTAAAAATTATAAATGCCCTATGTCACTACACCACAATGATACCTACGATTGATAATTTCCCGTGTCACTTCTCTGCCGTATTCTTTGCCGAAAGACGAGGTTTCCTTGAGGAAGTTAGGATAGAGGATAAGCAATAAGTACGTGATGGGTAGGCAGAACACACGCTACATCAAGTTAGAACCGCACATAAACTATACAAATGTCTCTGTAACTAATGCTGTGGGTAAGTTTGTTTGTCATTCCAACTTGCTAACTTTGTGACATTCCGAGACAATAACTTTAGGGTCTTCAACGAGGCTAATAGAACCCTGTTTGTGTAATTTGTCCTTTGTTGATTAGCATCCTCAGACCAAGTAAAAGAACGGCCGCGCCGCGAACTACAAAAGTGAAGCCACACAAAACCGTGCTCCTGCAAATAAACATGCTCATCGCTCACGCACACACCTACAATAAAACTATGCTCATCGCTTTCGAGTCGTCGTCTAGTAAACTTAAAATTTAAAAATAGAATTATGCCTTGCTGTGTAGTGAAAACTTGTAAAAACAGCAACAAATCACATAAAAAGTCTCAAGAATCCCTTTTCACTTGTAAGTACTTCAAATAACATCGTTTCTTAATTATTATACTATGAATTTTAGATTACTTGGAACACAAAACCTCATAACCTTATTTGGTCTGAGTTAGCATCATAAAATATTTTTAAGTTCCTTCTCCGCTAAGTAGGACTACTATTCGTGTCACTATTCTTTTCAAACCGGTGTGGTGAAAGGCTCCTTTCGTATACATGACCCGTTTCCCACTTTATATAAAGTCGGAATAATTATGTAATCTTCTTCCATTTTGCTCTGCCATAAGTCATCTTCACATAAACGAGAAAGTATACCTACCTAATAATATTTATAGGTACTTCCTAGGTACTACCCAACACACCCTTTCGCGTTTATAAAGCGAAATGACAACCTGATACATAATATCTTGATACTTCGGAGCAAGGTTGGCCCTGACTGATCGCAATCTCCGCACAGCTCAAAAAGATGGGCCCATAACAGAAATACTAAAAAGGGTGGCCTTTTACAGCCTCCAATCAAGACTTATCATGTCAGTTGCTGAAAATATTGCTAACAGTAAAGCTACGACTCCACTGCGGCGCACGCAGAGGCTACGCACGTCAGCTGCGTGTGTTTATGTTACCTACATCTGAGATTTCATAGAGGCGGACGCACGTGGCCCACGCCCGCGGTCGACCATCCTCAACGCTCTCTCGTGCGTGGGCCACGCTTGTATTGGTGACGTCATGAAGACAGTCGTGCTCAGTATGCCCGTGGAAGATCCCGCTAAGCGAAGCTAAGTACACGTGTCCCCACGTGCCGCAGTGGAATAGCGCCCTCAACTAGTCAGTGCGCATGGTCACACGCTACGCACGGATGCGTGGATTGTTCCCGGCCGTGGACGAAGGTCATATTATCCTCTGCTCAGCGTGCGCCGCAGTGGAGTCTCGCCCTAAAGAGGCAATAACCCGCTAGATGGCTCTGTACGGGTACAATCGCCGGCATAAACCCCCGCCACCTGCGCAACACATAAATTCCCGAATCATTTGTGTGATTGTCGGGTGGAGGGTAAACAGACGGGAAACTTTTGTACCCTGGGGTCGAAAAGTTGCGATCTACATAATTCAAGGCCTTAAAAGTTAGATTAAAAAAACTGAGGGCATTCATTCCCAATTGGTTGTAGGGCAGGCGATCAGTTTAGAAGTCGTATTGCTTATACTGCTGTTCGAGTATGAAACAAAACTTAACAGTACCTACTTATTTTATAGTTAGTTACCTCCATAAACATAAAAATAATGACACCGATCGAAGTAAGGTAGCTGATTGAATTTTACAACACGTTTGAAATTAAACAACTATGTATACAAAAAGCTACCTAATGAAGGGCGTAAACCCAATCGCTCGTCTGGCCGGCCCGCGACCCTCACAGATGATGCAACCCAGAATAAGTCGCAGTGCCTCCGACGATCCTTGACGAATAACGACATTTCATAACACTGTTGATGTGAGTACTTCGTGCGTGATAATATTTTGAAAGGAAGATTTTTCAGCCTAACCCACGTAAAAAATATTGTGAACAAAAGTTAATTTACGCAGATTACATTTGTATTAGTTGTAAGTTTCTTTCCGTTAATAAAGATTTATCCATTTACTGAAAATATACTTCGTTTGACAGAATGTTAGTAGGTAATTTTTCATTGTAGTGATGACGTCATCACTTCAGAATCTTCCTGTAGGTCTACAATAAGTTTTTTCAGACTACACCCACCCCGCCCGCGGTTTTCTAGGATTTCGTGACAAGTTTATCAACTTTTCTATTACAGTGCATTCTGGAACAACTCACGATAGACCCAGTCGCCTACAGTCAGTCATCCTATCCTACAAAATAGATCACTGATTCACATTTCACGCACGTAGCACGGAAATCGCAAAGTGTAGGCTAGCTAGGGGTGTCAAACTGAATTTTCTATAGGGCCATATCCAACACTTTGCAAGTGTTCGCGGGCCAGACCTCAAATATACCTATGATGATGTTCTCCTATGCCCGATTTCAGTATTCTACTAACAGACAATGAATCGTTTATTACCGTAACAACGTTGGTTTTCTGTCAAACTGTTATTCGATTTTTATACGGCGACTGTGTACTGAATAAATATAATATTTAATTTAACTAACTCTATATTGCGTAAGGGCTTTGTTGTTCGCTGTTCTAAAATTAAACTCTTTATAAACAAAATAATATCTGTCTGGCAGCGGGAATCAAACCCACATATTGCGTTCAGACACTCACCTACCCCTGTAACTTGGGAAGCTACGGCAAATGCTAAAAATTGCGACGCCAGAAGAAAAGAAAAAAACTTGGGAAGTTCGCGGGCCGCATGCTTGCGAGCCACGTGCGGGCCGTGTGTTTGACATGTCTGGTAAGACCTACAGTTAGTGTTACGGCCTCCACGGCAAACCTCTTTCGGGTGGACTCGAGAGAGACAATAAAGAAAAAGAAAAAGAAGTTGTCAAAATAAAAGTCAAAGGAAAATTATGTGAAAAACGTAAAAGAGTGAAAATAATTATATTTCCCTACTGTGTTTCGTGATCCCTGGTACCAGTGGAAGAACTCGGAGTCCCCTGAGTCAAGGTAAGCTGTGAGACGTGTATATTTACCTTCTTTGAGGACTTCTCGATTTCACGCAGTGGAAATTTATTTAACCCTAACACAAACCAGAGAGCCCCAGTCCGGTGTCCGACCATTGTTTGGTCCGTGCGAGCCGGATGGTTCCCGCGCCTGGTGATCGGTCTACTGTCGAGGGTAATAGGGTTGCACCGTCGACTGGGTTCTCTCTTTTCGTGTTCTAGGGAACTTTGTACTCGGAAACATATTTTGTGATTTTAATAAGCAGTTTTATTTTATTTTGATACATTTATTGTTAATAGTATTCTGTTAGGCGTTGGGTGTCGGAAGTAGATTCAAAGATGGCGAAGAAGGAGGTAGAATGCAAAGTTCTCCTAGGCAAACGTGAGCATATATTCGCCTCAGTGAATCTAATTTACAATATGGCACAAGGGGTTCGATCAGGCAAAACTAGTGTCACCTCTTTTCTTGTGCGTGCGAAACATTTAGATACGTTGAAAGCAGAATTTTATGAGCAAACGGAGAAAATTAGTCTGCTAGCATTGTCATTGCATCCTGAGGAGAATAGTGATTTCAAAGCTTTGACAGCTTTTGATGAGCTGTACTATGGCATTCTAGAAGTAGTAGAGAAGGTACAGTCAGAATCAAAAATATCTGACGCTGCTTCTAGTGCTGTTAGTGGGGATCAAAGGGTTAACGTGCGTCTACCAAAGATAGATTTACCGAAATTCGATGGTAATTTAGAAAACTGGCCGATATTTATAGATACGTTTCTTCCGTTGATTCACAAAAACAAATCGCTATCGGATATCGAAAGGTTTCACTATCTGGTGTCATGCTTGTCAGGTCCAGCGTTGAGCATAGCGAAAAACGTACCGCTGTCATCAGCGAATTACATGGTGGTCTTTGACGCGTTGCGCGAGCGTTACGATAACCAGAGGGTTCTAGCTACGAGCTATTTAGATAGGATAATGCGACTCAAACCGATGTCATCTGCGTCATACGATGAACTGTCACGTATTACCAGTACTTTAAGGGAATGTGTCAATGCGTTGACAGCGATGAAGATTGACAATTTGAGCGATTTTCTTCTATTCTATTTCGCGTCGCGATCTATAGACTCTGCAACAATGCAAAAGTTTGAAGAGCTAAGCGGAATAGGAAGTCTCGAGCTACCTAGTTTTGATAAATTGCTATATTTCTTAAGGGATCAACTCAGGATCTCTGAAATAAATAAAATGTCCTATTTCCCAACCCCGCCTAAACAAGTTACTAAAAGGTCCTTCGTAGTGTCGAGTGATGCGAAACCCGCAACTTGCAATCTTTGCCCATGCTGCAAATTGCAACATAGCATTTATAAATGCACAAAACTTAATTCCATGGATGTACAATCGCGTAGAAAATTGGTAGCAGAGTTGAAACTTTGTTTTAATTGTTTGCGTTCAGGTCATTCAGCAGGTTCTTGTTATTCTAAAACAAACTGTTTGACTTGCGGAAAAAGACATAACACGTTCTTGCATTATAGTGAAACACCGAGTTCAACAGTGGAGAGGGCAACATCTAGCGGTTCATCATCGAGTAAATCTGATGATCCCACATCAAGTCTCGCTTGCGTGAATCCCGCTGTCTCTTTATGCGCCAGCTCAAAGCGAGATGTGAAGTTGCTCGGATCAGCTGTAGTGCGACTACAAAATAAGCAGGGTAGTACATTTAAGGTTCGCGCTCTGATCGACAGTTGTTCTCATGAGTGTATTATGACTACCGCCTGCGCTAAACGTGTTGGGCTTCGTCCTACGCCAACTTGCGAAACTTTGTCCGGTATAGGAGCTGCTGAGGTAAGTGAGATCTCAGGAGTGACGGCATGCAGAGTTCTTCCTAGGGATAACAACGATCCTAAATTTGATCTTGAATTTGTAGTCATGCCTGCTATCACGACGGACATACCTGCAGAGGAGGTTCCAACGAACGTGAGTGAATGCTACCAAGATATTTACCTAGCCGACCCTGACTTCGAGAAACCGGGACCGATTGACATTTTGTTAGGAGTCGATGTCTTTGACAAAGTGTACGATGGTCGACGTTATGAGCCTGGACCAGGTCTTCCTACGGCTCTACATAGTATCTACGGTTGGGTTATAACAGGTAAGGCATCCATCCATTCAGAAAAACGCGAGCGTTCGACTTTGCTAGTCACCTCGAGTTTAGATCAAATTATTCAGCGGTCTCGGGAAGTCGAGGAGCCACCTAGTGTGCATACTTCTCATCCCGACGATGGCGTTTGCGAAGCACTATACACCAGGCATGTATATCGCGAAGCGGATGACCGCTATGTAGTGCCAATTTTGGCTAAAAAGAATGAGGAGTTGGGCGATTCATACCATCGCAGTTTAAATCGTTTTCACAACATGGAGAAGCGCCTTGCTCGCGATCCAGATTTGAAGACAGGTTATGCAGACTTCATGAAAGAGTATGAAGACTTAGGACACATGCAGCCTATAGCTACTTCAGACTCCAAGGCATACATAATACCTCATCATTGCGTCGTGCGCCCAAGCAGTGTCACGACTAACCTGAGAGTCGTATTTGATGCCAGCTGCAAAACCACGAACAACAAGTCATTGAATGATGTTGTTGACATTGGATATAACAATATACCGATGAAAGACTTACCTGAAGATAAGCCTGAAATTGAAACGGGGTCAAGTTTGCTAATTACAATTTCTCAGGATTTCATTTCAAGTTTTATACAAAGGTTTTCTTCGTTCTCGAAGATGCAACGCATTTTAGCTTGGATTCGCCGGTTCAGTAGCAATGCCAAGAAGATTGCATCTGTAAGAAACTTTTTGGCTCTTTCATTGAAAGAATTGAAAGATTCTCATTCCTTTCTCATCAAGGAGGTTCAAAGGTTTCACTGTCCTGAAATATTCTTGAACATCCAGAAAGGTTTGAATTGTGTAAAATCTATTCAAAAGTTACAACCTTTTATAGATTCATCTGGTTTATTGCGAGTGGGGGGTCGCCTTCGCAATTCAAACCTACCGCAGGAAGCAAAACATCCGCTTCTACTTCCTAAATGTCATCTCTCGAATGTGATTATAGAATCTCTCCACAAGTCGTATCTTCACATTGGTCCTCGCGCTTTACAGTCTTTGTTAGCACGTCAATATTGGATTTTAGGGATTCGTTCCGCAATTCGATCGCGACTATCCAAGTGTGTCACTTGTTTTAAAGCTCGTCCTATCTGCTCTTCAACTGTAATGGGAGATCTGCCCTCAGTTAGAATACAACCGGCAAGGTGCTTCGAAGCTGTAGGTATCGATTTCGGTGGTCCTTTCCTTCTGAAAGAAAGCAAACGGCGTAACGCTCGAACATACAAGGCGTACATTTGTTTGTTTGTTTGCTTGGCCACGAAGGCAATCCACTTAGAGGTAGTGACGGAACTGTCAACTGAAGCGTTCATTGCGGCACTAGACAGATTTGTAACAAGACGTGGGCTATGTAAACGTATTCTCTCTGAAAATGCAACGAACTTTGTGGGAGCAAAACGATATTTAAACGAGATGTTCCATTTAGTAAGTAGTAACCAAACTCAAATTGCGGATTATCTTACAACTCGATCAATCTCTTGGGATTTTAATCCTCCAGGAGCTCCACATTTTGGTGGGATTTTCGAAAATGGGATTCGTTCTACTAAATATTATTTAAAACGCGTTGTAGGCGCTCAAACTTTAACATTGGAAGAAATGAGTACAGTGTTAACGAAATTAGAGGCTATGCTCAACTCTCGACCGCTGTGCGTTCTGTCAACATCACCTGCGGAGTGCGATGTTCATTGGAAACTCTGAAGAATAACCGAAACTTATCCAGGGAAAGATAACGTCGTAAGAGCGGCACTAGTTAAAACCAGTTCCGGTCTTCTTAAAAGACCAACTGTAAAGTCATGTTTTGTACCATCTGAATAGATTTTCCTGTAAGTTTTTATTATTAGAATTAATTTAGTTAGTTATTTATTCCGAGTACAAATTCCCCTAATAGGTATTCTTTTTCGGCCTTATTTTAAGCGTGAAATCGGGTCGATTTCAAGTGGGGGGAAATGTTACGGCCTCCACGGCAAACCTCTTTCGGGTGGACTCGAGAGAGACAATAAAGAAAAAGAAAAAGAAGTTGTCAAAATAAAAGTCAAAGGAAAATTATGTGAAAAACGTAAAAGAGTGAAAATAATTATATTTCCCTACTGTGTTTCGTGATCCCTGGTACCAGTGGAAGAACTCGGAGTCCCCTGAGTCAAGGTAAGCTGTGAGACGTGTATATTTACCTTCTTTGAGGACTTCTCGATTTCACGCAGTGGAAATTTATTTAACCCTAACACAAACCAGAGAGCCCCAGTCCGGTGTCCAATCAGTTAGTAAAATGTCAAATTAGTCACTATCGGTAATAGCGGCGCGTGACATGCGCGTACGCATGTCCCATTGCACAAGTGTGGCGGCAGGCTCCGACATGTCTGAATACGACCAACACGTGTGGAGTATGACAGAGCAGAGTTAAAAATATAAAAGTAAGTATAAAGGTAGGTAAATCCTGTTAGGTAATTATAAAATGTGATAAGTTCATGTGGATTTCAGTAGCATATAGGAAAATAGGCAGGTTTGGTATGGTGTCTTTAGTTAAATCTCTTTACTAAAATCTCTGAAATAAGAAATTTACTGTACGCAAATATAAGAAAGCTACTTTCACCCGCGGCTTCGCTCACGTGGTACCAGGATAAAAAGTAGCCTACATATTATTCCAGCACACATACTATGTATGCTCCAAGTTTCATTTAAATCCGTTCAGCCGTTACGACGTGATTGAGGCACACACATCGTCACATCCTCACAAACTTTCGCATCAATTATAATATTAGTAGGATACATTTTATTGTGAATTTTGTTTGTGTTGAGATTCATTTACATCTGACATCTCACGGCATTATTCCAAATTAAAAGATTGCACAATAATTAACGCATCTAGTTATTGACTACAATCAAATATAATAAACAAGTAGGTATTTAATTAAAATACAAAAACCTGACTGCGTTAATTACACGACTTTCATCCATCGAGGTTCATTCGTTTAGTAGTTGCGAGGGAAGCCATAACCCTTCTTTTTTGCTTAGCCACAGTCGGGTAAATAAGGACCTATTTAAACAACTCTACGAGCAAAACTAACTAGAGTTAGTCGAGGCTAGGACTTGAAGTTACTTTCTGTTTATTGCACAACTTTTTTCAGTTCTGAGACATGCTATTCCATGGCTGATGTCAAGTTTGAACTTATTGCATGGAGTTGATTAGTCATTATACCTATATTATACTTTATCGACCACGTGGACCTATCATAAATTATTGAGTTTAAAATGTTATTGTTATTTTATGTTATTACTAGTTGCTGCCGCCCGCGGCTTCGCTCGCGTGGTACCAGGATAAAAAGTAGCCTATATGTTAATCTACATGTACTTTGTTATTTAAATCCGTTCAGCCGTTTAGGCGTGATTGAGGCACAAACATCCAAACATCCTCACAAACTTTTGCATTTATAGATTAAGTAAGATTCATGTTATTCATATTTTTATACATTTGAACTCACTACAAATGTCTAAAAATGTAACGACGGTGACGGCTTGGATGGCGTGGCGGCTGAGACCCCGAGAGGTGCGAGTTCTATTTCCACGGGAGATATGTATGTTACCGGCAATTTGCTCTGTGAGTACTTCTTGGTCTGGATGTTGTGGTCGCCATAGTACCTACTCTTCATTTGTGATACCCATGACATAGTCCTAATGTAGGTTCAGAGCTATAATGTACCAATATTGTTAGGTTTTATTATATTTTATTAAGAGTTGAGTTTTGGTGCCAATATTGATGATGTCATGTCAGCCAACATCATCAACATTTGATTAGGATTTTGAACACAAAGAAAAGTCTGAAATAACCTTTGTCATACAAATAGTACATCAGCATTTCTATAATTCATCATGAATGCGTCATGATGTCTGACATGTCATGATTTAGAATGATAACGGATTTTATCGTTGACTTAATGACTCATTTGGATATCTATTTCCTTTAATTTCTTGCAATTTCCAAGTTTTAATATTAACACGTAACTTAAAGGTACCAAGATAAAAAGGAAATGGCTATTTCCTGTGTTATATATACTTGGTCTGATGATAATGATTCATGAGAGCCATGGAACTCATCATCATCTTCCATCTGTAAAGCGCTCGTGGCGTAGCTTGCCTAGATGTTCTTGATTGATCGTTGAAGTTAAGTAACTTCTAATTGTGCATTCATGAGTGCCATCATCATCATCATCAGCTTATAGCAGTCCACTGCTGGACATAGGCCTCCCCTAAATATAATAACACCATCGAGGAGGCTTGATGCCTTCAGTCTCAGCCAGCAGCCTTCGAAAATCATCATAAATGTACAATCCTTGAACAAAGGACTGGCGCTTACCTCGGACAAAGGATAAGTATAGCTATCCAACGAGGTAACGTCGCCAGCCTTTCGGGGAGCTTACCTGTGGTCGGTGATCTGAGCTCTGTTTTCTATCTGTAGGCGAACTTAGATAGAAAACTGAGCTCATTTTCATTTCTTATTATTATTCCGATTACTTTAAAGTTTTTAATGTTATTGTAGTTTCTCTTTGTAAATAAGTTGATCCTTGAAACCGTAAAATTAAAGTGAAATAATCTTTATTAACAGATACAACTAATCCTATCCTACTATATTATAAATGTGAAAGTTTGTGAGTTTGGATGTTTGTGCCTCAATCACGGATTTGAACGAAACTTGGAATTTACATAGTGTGTGTGCTGGATTAACATATAGGCTATTCTTCTTCCGTGTACCACGCGAGCGAAGCCGCGGGCGGCAGCTAGTACAAATATAATTTACAAAATACAAAAGAAACAGTCGGGCTATCTAAAGACCGTTGCAAACGGTCTATAGGTATAGATAGCTCACCTGATCCAGCTCATCGGACGGTGGAAGCGTGCCCAAGACGCTGGCCGCATTGCCACGCTGAATGGCAATACTGATCCGTTGAGTCAAATAAGAACCAGCTCTTGGATAAAGTGAAATTAAATAAGGCTTATGCCGAGTGCAAAAAGAAATGCAAGCTCTGGTGCCTTTCTTTTTTTCACTTTAATCAAATTCATGTGAGTAACAGATATCAAGCTCGACTAACTTTATGACCGAATGACTGTTATGATCGTCATTCATTACGCATGACCAATGGGCTCGATCAGCGCCAAAACTCGGCCATTATCTTGTTCAAATATTTGACAATAAATAATATCTTTAGTGACATTATTCCTGCCTTTATCACTGTCAAACAATATCGTACGATTCTGTTTGACTGATAACGTTCTAGGTCGTTATTGTGCTCCTAATAAAACACACTTATCATTACAGGTACCCATTATTATTTAAGTACCTAAGTAAGTTCGTATGAGCTAGTGGCCAACTCTTGTGACGGAGTTTTCAGGATGCCTAAAGGCCTCCGTCGAACCGGGACCGACAATTAAACGTGCCCTCCGAAGCACGGAAGCCCTCAGCTCGTAATGCCACTTGCGGTCACCTATCCTAATTGTGACCGCGCACAACGTTGCATAACTTCAACGATCAATTAAGAACGTCTGAGTAAGCTACGCCACGAGCGCTTCATTAGTTATCATCAGAACAATTATCTGCAAAGAAGAAGAGCATTTTGGTATTAACGACCTCTGTGGCGAGGCGGGCGAGTGCTCGGCTGAGACGCAAGAGGCGCGGGTTCGATTCCTGCTGCGGGAGAAATGTTTGCATGCTATGCAAATATTTCTTCCGGGTCTGGGTGTTGTAGTATTATGTATTATATGTATGTATTTACAAAAAAAAAGTATATAAGTATTCTATCAGCCATTTGGTTCCCATAGTACCTACAAGCTTTGCTTAGTTTGGGGCTAGATGGCGCTGTGTGAAATGTCCACAAATATTTATGTCTCAAAATTCGCGTAGAGATTCCTGTAGTGTTTGTGAATATAATAAATATAAAAATTATATATCTAAAAGTCATATTTATATCCATAATGAAATTACCAACACTATACATAAACATAACAAACAGTTCACTGTCTCGACTGCAGCTCACGGGCAGTCGCATGAGAGCCGTTGGCGGGAGTGGACGTGTCGAGTAATGTGCGCCGAGCCTGTGCCTGTCCCTGTCCCTGTGCCGCACGATACACAAATAGCACACAATACAATTCCAACCCTCAACCTTAGAAACGTGACAAAAACAGACTTCAAAGAAACTGCCAAGGGAACTACTAACAATGGCTTTTTCTCCTTGAGGTAGTTCCTATGGCTTCTCCCGGAAACTGTTCTCTAGAGAAGCCATAGGAACTAACTGAAGGAGAAAAAAGCTCAGTAATTCTTAGAAGAAACTGTTAAACAAATACAATAGGTATTTTATGTAACAACTTATATATTTTAAATCATGTTTTTTTGCAGTTCTTCAGTAAACCAGGATGGCGGGTCTGACTCAAAAAGGAAAAAAAAATCGTTGAATTCGTATTTTTCTGACTTAGTACTTGGAAGCTCGCTGTGTGTGTGTGTGTGCAGTGCACCCGCCAAGCTAACGAACATGTCTTGAAAAAAATGGGCCTATGAAGTGGGTGCCAAGGAGTTGAATCATTGCACCACACCACTCCTGCCTCCTTGTGGCGTGATGTGACGTCACCGCCACATCTGGGTGCCAATGCGTCTACCAACCATACGCCGCATCCTACCGTGCTAAATTGAACTCTACTCAGTTAGAAATAAAACACAAATCGGCTGGTATACTCATATTTGCAGAGGTGATACGTGACAAGCGCGTGATCGTTGATTTTGAACTCTATTGCTTTGAGTTTAGAGCTATGAGATGTGTACCCATGGCCCATATGCAAGCAATCAGTGGATAAGATAATTACGTCCACTCCAAAGTTAGGTAGTGTTGCTGTGCTGGGTTGCCTAAATGCAAACCGGTTTGAGGCGGTTCAAATTGGCTTAAAACTGTTTTTTAGTATCGTATCGCATAATTAAGATGGTTCGTGTTAGATACTCTGATTGATTACATAACAGATACTACCCACGTTTTGATGGTAGCATTTACAGTAGGTACATTACCTAATGACATCGTAATTTATTTGGGTTTTGCCATTGAGTTCAGAATTGAAATAGAGTGAATTTTTCAAGTGGGCGTGCATGGCCAAATCCGAAACTATGATGAAAAGCTAAAAGTACGAAAATGAAATCTAAAACTGCATCATTGGATTTTGGAAAAACCAATATTCCTAGCCTGGAATCGAACCCGTTAATTTAAAAAAATACTGTACTATTACACCATTAGTTAGTGTGTAGTAATGACATACGGAAAGTCTTGGATTATAAGAAACTGCTTCATATATGGTTTTAGCTTCAGCAGTCACTGTGTTGCTGTGCCATTTGTTGAATGATCCTTTTGATGTCACTTTTATTTAATTGTATATGAAGCTTTTAGTTTAATTAATGTTTTGTTTGTAGCGTTAAATGAACTGATTCGATATCATATCTAAATGATAATAGGTGGTACTCAGGACTCAGGATTGTATTATAATCACGACTACGATTGTCTACATCATATAACATAATATATCTAGCACGTAAATAAAACACTGGCAGAAGACATTAAAAGTAAACATAATACAAAAAAGATTTCAAAACTAATTAAAAATAAAAAGCTATTGTAAAACCGAGCACAGACCCTTTCCTCAGCTTTTTATTTTTCATTAATTTATGAATCTTTTTACGATCAATAAATATAATCCGATGTGTACATTTACAATCGTAAAATTTGAATTTTTACTTTTCTTTTTGTTGATTAGTAATTTGACACTTTTATTGGTAAGCCTTTTTATTTATATCTGAAAGTGATTTATAAATCATTTTTGCTGTGAAATTGGTTTGGGGATCAGCTTACCTGCCTGCGTTTAATGGATGGACCAAAAAAATACGGCAGACCTTGGAAATAAATCTCGAAAAATCTTTTAATTAGGAATTAGATACATTTACGGGGAAAAAAATGGATGGACTGTGTGAGATGGTATGAGAAAGAAAGTAGTGAGGGTTGATATGGCTTCTGATAGAGGGAAACAGAAGAAGACATGCCGAACCCCACATAACGTGTAAGAGGGCCGGGAAATTATAATGATACCTATAGAAAAAACAGTAAAGTTCCTTCCATGATGATATCAATAGCTGTGGTTAGGGATTGTAGTAGGTATATCGCCTTTTTGTCCTGTAACCTCTCAACCGGGAGATGATGATGATGCTGCTTGAATAATGCTCTAACTCGATTTACAAACATAATCATGAGTACCCTAAACCGACGAGCATGTATGAAGAATGTTATGAGAGTGAATGAAGCGAAAGAAGTATGTCAGGATCTTAGCAAATGGAGATCCGTGATCTCTGCCTACCCCTATGGAAAGCGAGCGTGATATTATGTATGTATTCTAAAGGAATAGTTTTTCTAAAAAATAGCCAAGCGTGGCTTCTTGGCTGTACCTTCAATTCTTGATCGCGTTACGAACAGGCGTAAATTCCACGTCTAAAAATAGTGCAAATAATGATTTAAAAATAACAATACTGTTGGCTTTAGGAATAAGAAAGGCCTAGTATACTAAAATTCTGATACTGAAAAGGTTTTTAGTATTCAATTCTATTTATTTTTACACCTCTGAAGCACTCAGGACATAAAACCAGATAAAAACATCTTTACGATTTGCAAGGTGTAAATGTTTACGGGCGATATAGCGAGCAAACCGCGCCTTAAATCTAAAATTAGCTCAGAGTACCTGTTAATGCGTCTTTAACCCGCTTCCGAATCAATAAATCTTCGGAGCTGATGACTGATGACTAAAAGTAGGTACCTACAAAAATGTGTCATTTGAATAAAATGTGGTTCTGTTTCGTAAAATTTGTACCTAAGTAGTTAGTTAAACCAAACATATTTTATAGTCATATTTTATTATTCAATAGCAAACTTTAATACCATGATATCTTTTAACGGTTAGTAGGTACGGTCAGCAACGAGAGAATAACAGATATAATTTTTCAAAACACTTTTTCGTCGCGATGTCTAACAAAATAGTAACTGAGAATAAATATCATAGGTAAACCAAGGCACATCCATTTCGACATTGAAGTTCCGGAGATATTTAAAACTAAAAACTGTACCTACCTAAAGATTCAACCCCAAATATAAATAATAAATATTCGGGCCATATCACACAGCACCATCTAGCCCCAAACTAAGCAAAGTTTGTACTATGGGAATCAGATTGCTGATAGAATACATAAATATTTTTTTTATAAATACATACTTATAACACATAATACTACAACACCCAGACCCGGAAGAAATATTTGCAGAGCATGCAAACATTTCCCCCGCAGCGGGTATCGAACCCGCACCTCTTGCGTCTCATCCGAGCACTCGCCCGCATCGCCATAGAGGTCGTCAAATGTAATAAGGGGCGCATGCAAAATGTTCTCCTTCCAACTTCACTTACCTGCTTGGTAACAAAGAAGGCCGCAACCCCAAGCCAGCACGAGCCGAGTCCACGGCCCGCGAGCCGCGAGCCGCGAGCCGCGCCGCCCGCCAGTCAGGCGTGGTCACGCCACGCGGTCGGACCTACGCTCCACGCCGCCCCACGCCGCCCCACGCCGCGCCATTTTACATCGCAAACATGGCCGTGAGCAGTGCCTCAATTCTCAAAATAAGCGACGACAAGACCCTCCAACTCATAGACCTCTACCGGAACGAGCAATGCCTCTGGAACACGAACATCTTGGACTACAAGAGCAAGGAGAAGAGATCCATCGCGGCCGCCAAGATAGCCACCATCCTGGACCTCCCGAACTTCACAGCGAAACATGTCATGATGAAGTTTAAGAACCTGAGGAACTCGTACAGCCAGGAGATAAAGAAGATAGCTCAGAGCGTCGTTGCCGGGCAAGACATTTACGTGCCAAGAGTCTTCTGGTTCGAACAAATGGACGCTTTCCTCAAGCCGCATCTTCAAGGAAAGCTGGCGAAGGACGAAGTCCCGGTAAGAACTGCAACTTCAAACCTGTTGTGTGACCTTGACTTTGTGACTCATTATTACATTAGCTTAATGTTTATTTTATGTAATATTTTAATATAACCACAAACTACTGTTGTTGGCTTCGCTCATACATACTTAGGATCTTCGCCCACTACTTCGTTCCATAACGGACCGTCACCGACACAAAAATGTCATGAAAATTATTTGTTCATCATATCGGTATCTGTACATACGAACAAGAAACAAAATAATTTTCACTAGCTTGTAGTGTGTGTCTAATCAACAGCAAACAAAATGTCTACGTCACGTATTACGGACGTTTTACGACGTTCGCCGCTTTTTAGGAATGTAGCACTTGGAAAGCCGAAACAACTGAACTAATATTAATGAAACTTGGAATAATGTATATTATTATAGCTATAAGTAGGTAGGCTACTTAATACTACATATTATGTCAGATAATTTCAGCTAATACAATTATTTAACAAGAGACGATAGATGTGTTTCATTATGTTCGGTCAATGATTACAGCGTCGTTAAAGATCCACCTTACATATTCTAAATTATTTCTTATATGTATATACTTTACTTATCTATAGCCATTGCTGCAGGTCTACCGCCACGACGCGTCTGAAGACTGGCTGCAGGCCGGCTGCGCTGAACAGCTCCTTAACCCTGACACCATGTCAGAAGCGCGCTCCAGCGAGGACGAGAACGAATCCAAGAGACGAAAACCCAACCCTGCCAAGAGGAGCAGAGCAGGAACCGCCGAGAAATCCCTCGCGCAAACCCTGAAGGACATCCAATCACACCTGCACGTGCTGACGTCACACAACGATGATTATCACGACACCTTCGGGAAGTACGTGGCTTCGCTGCTCAGGTCGTTGCCCCCGCAGAAGGCCTTGGCTCTTCAGCCGAAGATCGTGAGCCTGATAACCGGCGCCGAGGTGGAATACGATATGCAATAGGATGCATGCTAGAGTCCAGGTGATGGTGTCGAGTTCAAAAGTGAGCAAGTCTAAAAAAAGACGTTCAAATAAAGATAATAGGATCTCCAACTACCCCATTTCGTAACTGGACTATGACTGGCACAAAACAGCAAGGCATGGTCCTGCTTTTTTTGTGTCTGCATGGTGACGGACGGTCCGGTTGTGAAACGATGTAATGAGTGGAGATCCTTAGTGATAAGTTAGTTTGTAAATTTTTAACAATAATTATTTTTGTAAACTATGTTACTGGAAATAATTAAGTAATAAAATGTCCTGCATTTCAATAAATAATTCCTTATATAAAAAGGTTTTTTAATTAATAAAAAACCGGTCAAGTAAGAGACGAATTCGCACACGAAGGGTTCCGTACGATCGTGCATGTACGTACCTAAATGTTTCTTGGATGCGGCACCCTTTTATTTTATTGCATTTTTATTATTTGTTGTTAAAAACTAAGGCCTTTTACCATCTATAGTAGATGATTTATACAGCGTCAGGAGGCAATTTTTACCTTTAAGCTGCGGGTTTCCTCACGATGTTTTCCTTCACCGTTTGAAAGTACTGGTATAGCGCACATAAATTCTTCACACAGAAAAATCCATTGGTACACGACCGGATTTGAACCCACGACCTTAGGATCGGAAGCCGGGGTTTCTTTAACGGCAATAGAAATACACACTGAAAATTTAAACTATATTCATGAGAGACGGACTCTGTTGATTTGCTGTTCTGACCTTCGGATACGGATAAAATTCACTGACCCATAATATTCTCATACAAACATAATTATTATTCATTTAGAATGAGATGAGACAGATCTAGGTAGGTTACAAGATAAAAAATGAAACCTATCAAACGTAATACCTAAACCTCTGGCCAGCAGTTCTTATCAATGACGCAAATACGTTATCAGGAAGCGACCTTCCGCCTGTTTACCTAGAAAGGTCTACATGACAGACATCATGCAAGAAAGCCGAAAGTCTATTCAAAGAATAAGGATAAATCTTTTGCCAACGGAGTACGTGACTATTTAAGAAAGGGACGGAGATAGAGATACAGTATGTGTGAGCGAGACGGCAACAGAGGGTTAAGGACCGACTACCTGTGTTGAGTTTGATGGTTTGCATTGTGTTGCTAGTTTGGTTTAAACAGGTTTATGAGTATAGGTTTATAAGAAGGTAATAAAGCATTTCTTTGATGGTCATTTTTAAAGCGGAAATGCTAATTTTCGTGGGAATTGTTTCTTATTAGTTATTACGAACTAAGTATAGGTATTTTTCTTCAACTGACATGTTAGCAGTTTAATTAGAGTTACTTCTGACCCCACTCTGGGATTTCATGTCTTGGTAACAGAAACTACGCGTGCTAAGGAATCACAACACCCAACATTTGCAGAACATGCAAACATTTCTCCCGCCGCGGGAATCGAACCCGCACTTTTCTGAAGTTAAAATAAACCGAAATAAGCTTTTTTTCTATTGATTTATAGTTGATTGTAGAGAGGTCGGCGACCTGTTGCTTATTGTGTAACTGAAATGGCAATCGAATTTATTAAATCCTCATTGTGTTACTGTCAAATATACAATGGCCATTTTGACAGTTGAAGCCGATTACGATTATCAATGCTCTTACAAATACTGCTGTTTGACGGTTTGCTAACAAAATATGGTAAAAAAACCAGTGTGGTGGGCGGCTTTTTCTTCTGAAAAACTAAATAAATCTTTTTGGACATTTCACACAGCGCCATCTAGCCCCAAACCAAGCAAAGCTTGTACTATGGGCACAAGATGGCTGATAGTATACTTTTATACTTTTTTTTAATACATTCTTATACAATACTATAACACCCAGACCGGAAGAAATATTTGCAGAACATACAAATATTTCTCCCGTAGCGGGTATTGAACCCGCGCCTCTTGCGTTTCAGCCGAGCACTCGCCCGCCACGCCACCGAGGTCGTCAAATGAACACGGCATTCTTCTAGTAGCTAAGGTACCTATAGTAATGAATTTCCGCTTACTACCTTCCTACTATTCCTTTCGGAACGTCACCGTTCTGACCGAAAAAGTGAAGCAAACATTATGGCACTTTTGACAAACCTTTAAAGCATGACATTTTGTTTTTTGTGATGACAAAGAACGGTCTGGTTAAAGAACGGATCAGTGGTTGGCAACCCTAAGTAGGCATTTAATAATATATTTTATGCCTACAACAAGATATAACATTATTATCAGTGCTACGCGTTCATCGCTAAAAATAAATAGGATCATAGATTTCACGCTACTTCCCGGAATCCACGTACGCAGGCTGTCAAGATGTTTTGACAGAAAGTATGCTGTGACATCAGCTGACGTCAGAGCAGTTCTCAGTTGATATGTAGATGTTGTTCCGTAATCTTTGACACGCTTTAGGGTTTATTTTCTGGCAAATGATCAAGTTATTCCCACTTCTGATTTTTAAAACAAAAATGGACAGAAAAGTATACTTAGTAAACTTTGACAAAGCATGAAAGTAGCTGCTACGAAATGTTTTTATTATGATTTTATTTGGCGCAAAACAAAGTGTAGATCGGCCTACCCGATGGACTGATGACATTGTTAAGGTTGCTGAAATATCGTTCTAGAATTTTGATATTGTTTTGTGATACAGACAGCATAAAAATCCTCCATAAAACTTAAAAAACTTGGGACTGAAAGGCGGAAACCTTGCAAAGAAATATATACTCAGAACTATTAGTCTATTCCACTGATGATGAAGATTTAATTCAGAGTAGCAATGAAGAGTTTTGCTAATGACAGGCTCGCGGGAATGTAAACATGTTTTCCGCGAGTATTTCTGTATTGAGGCCGATACCAGCGTCACACCGAAACACACAGATGTGCGTTGATATACTTAATGTAACTGCTCAATAAAAACTCAATAATGCGTTCCTTGGCCCCAAAGCACGTGAATAATGTACTACACAAATAATTGCCTAGATAAATTCTAATTCTAGATTTGTCGCAAGCACAAAGGATTTCGGTTTCTAATCTTCTATTTGCTGGCACGCCTCGTGATAATTATTTTAAGAAAAATATTATATTGGTTAACAAGAAATAGGCAAGAAAGTCTCTGCATTGATTTTTTTGCAATTATCTTTATTTATTAAACTTATAAAGAGTTTAAGTATAGGTTTAAGCCTTGGACGAATAAAGGTTTAGCTCGCCTTTGTACATGTCCTTACTTTATGTCTGTGTTGTACCTATGTGCTTTATATATGTATATATATATAATGGGTTTTTTTGTACAATAAAGAATTAACTTCTTCCTGAAAATTATTAAGTCCAGGGATCACAAATATTATTTGCCTCGGCAATAAAATTTTCGTCTAGCTTCTGAAATACGAACTAACGCGACGATAATAATACCTATGTAATATAGAAATATTAAAATTTACTTACTCTGTAGAAACTTATTTTTTTTAAAGGTTTGATTCAGTTATTATTAGTTGACTATTAATTGTATGCAACTAATACTGATAAATGTGGATAAATCCTGTTTTCACACAAAGCACGAAGTTTGCCGATTTGTATACTGTACGTCCTAAGACTTCCAAAGTTAACATTTTTGTCATTGAATAATGTCATGTTAAAACTTATGATAATAGTAATTAGTACCTAGGAGACAAAATCATGTAACATGCATGCATGTACCTATATAAAACTACCACTCGTCGTGTCACTAGTTCTTTTTCGAACTAGTGTGTTAGTCATTCGATGAGCTCAAACTAACATTATTAAATCGATTTAGAAAAAGGTGAAGCCAATTCTATGGCCCTATCAGAAGCCTTGATAAGATACTCTCGGGTGCAGGTGGGCACAGAGGACAGGAAAGCAAATGCAGCATGTCTTATTTGCTTACGCAGCGACCAACTTGGGTACGACGCCTAGTAATTGATGACTAACCAGTGTGGTGAAAGAATTTAAAATGTACCTGTATATAATAATGTAATAATAGGTAAACCAGACAGAAAAACCTTATCACAAAATAGACAGACATCTTCAAATGTCATGGAATGATATCAAGATTACTTCACCAGCTGATAACGACAACAAAACAAATAAGAGATACAAAGTTCCTATGTTATCAGAGACTTGACAAGCACGGGATAATAAACTCTATTGCCACGAAATAGAATTCACAATTGAAGAGGAAGCTGTGATAGGTGCCATTTAACACTCACGTAACAGCGTTATATTTAGCCGGGCGACATTATGTCTGAGAGGAATACTGTAAGTATATATAGTAAGTACCTATAGGGCATGGCATGTGTGTAGTGGAAACATGTCTATACACAAAGGCTATACCTACATAATGGATTCTCAGAAACATTTCTTTGATTATGTCATTTGGCATCAACACTTGGCAGTGTTTGGGAGAACTGTCATCACCAGACTTTCTCTGGACATTGATGAAAAGGCACAACAAACAACATGAGCTTCAGTCCACAAACGGAGTATCCTAAGCTGTATGCATCTTCCAGATTGTGCTACTCTCAACCATAGCTTCCTCACCTGTTGCTTTAGTCGACTTTATTTCTGTAATTCTGTGCATCGTAGTATCAAAATAAAAAAATACCCTGTCAAGGCCTTTTCAAATTCGCACACAAAGAGTTCTTTACTATCGTAACGCATATTCATGTTTCTTGTATGGGGCCCCCTTATATTTAATTTAATTTTGTTGTTATAGCGGCAATAAAAATACAGACTCTGTGACGATCAATTAAGGTTCATGAGATACAACTCGCTGAAAGTCGGACGGACGGATAGCTGAGGCTTTGTAATTGGGTCCCTAAAAAGATAATCCAGGTTTCACCTTAATCTGTTCAGCCATTACTCAGCTACAAGTATATAAACATCCAATAATGCACACAGACATTTGGATTTAAACGATAGGAAAAAAATATTATATAACAAAGTTGTATAATTGTACAAATTGACCTTCAAAGAAAACTCTAGATCCCATACAGCTGCACTACAAAGAAGGCCAGCTCGGCAACAAGACATCGGTTCTAGGTATTTTCCAACAGGCAGGTAATTACTTCATTATTATCTGACGCAAGAGCGACCCGCCGGCAGTCAGGGCGGCTGATGCAATATCTTACATATCTATGTGATACTATTTATGCCAAATTGGCTCACTTTTGATTAAATTTGGATCACCTTTGAAATGTGAGGACGATAAGATTAAATTATTTTCGTGTCCTCTTCGTGTACGAGGAAACTTCTTGGTTTGATAGATATTTTTCGAAATTAGAAGGTAAACAATTTTATACATACATAAAATCACGCCTGTTTCCCATAGGGGTAGGCAGAGATCACGGATCGCCATTTGCTACGATCCTGACATACTTCTTTTGCTTCCTTCACTCTCATCACATTCCTCATGCATGCTCGTCGGTTTAGGGTACTCTTGACCTGGCCCTTTTCCAAAACGTCGCCGATTTGGTCCAGGTACGTGCGCCGAGGTCTTCCCCTTCCAACGGTACCATTCACACTCGCCTCTTACACCAGTTTCGTTAATCTTCTTTCATTCATCCTCTCTACATTACCGAACCATTTTATCTAGGTACTTAATTGGAAACTGGGTCTTAATCCCCATCTATTACTTACCTACTAAGTATGTATTTACTTAATTACAATTTAAATGAATTCTAATATAAAAAGCGATTAATCTATGTTATTGAATTGTTCTAGAGTCGATCAAAACAATTAAAAATAACTTGGTACTACGATTAAAAAGAATTGAAAACAAACAAAATGCAAATTAACTGATAAACAGCAATAATAAACAACAAAGCAAGAAAACAGCTTAGCACAATTAAATGCTAATGCATACAGGTACGTATAGTTGCAGTAAAAACGATCATGCAGACTGTCTGACGTCGGGTGGCGTGATCCTAGCCACACTAGTTCACCTCGACATCCACTTATAGCAGAAAACATAGAAAACCACACGCACATTACTGCAAACATTGCAAAGAAAGCAACAACAGGTAACAAATAACCAGCAATGAAATATGCTCTAACAAAAACGCCAACCGCAAACCATCATAGTAAGGGAAGCGCAAATGCAAGTTGCAAATTGCATAAAGACACGATCGATACTTTTAAGTCCATCGGTGATTCGGTTAGCAACAATGCAAAAGATAATAAAAAGGCAGCAGTCGACAACATGCAAGGCAATCGGATCGATAATGTAATGAAGGCCGAGAGCCGTGTGCTGCAGCACGTAGCCAACCCAGATTTGATTGACGCACGGAAAAAACTGAAAAACGAACGCGTACGGGTAATTATGGACGTAGTGTGATAGGCTGATGAGTTTTTTGTCCAGTTTTTTGAACCGAGAGGAATGAATGCGTATGCAGTTAGAAATCGGCTCTTACGTTCGAGAGGTGGGGCGTGCCTATTTCTGGCTGGACTAATTTTAGCTGGAGCAATGAACAACTGTTAATTAACTTTGTGGTGTGAACAAAACCACTGTTATTACACAAATAATCCAGTTTAAAATTAGACGGTTACCGTAAATCATGTAGACGGAAATGAAAACAACAAATTTTAATTTTAAATAGAATTAATGTCTATGCAAATAAACATAAACCATTTATCTTGGAAGCGAGTTTTGAAGCTGGGGTTCTCGCTTGTATCTTCCATGCTGGGTACGGTGATCCTTGTAATTTTATTGAATTAAGACATTGAAACACACAATTATAATTTCTTAATTTTCCTTTTAATTCAGCCCTAAACATAACTTTTCAAGTACCTCTTCTTAGTCATCAAAATGAAAAAAAAAGACTTATCATAATTTATATACGTTTTAAATGTGTTTCTATTTCTATAAATAACGCAGCACAAAGCCACGTTTAGTCAGTCAGTTTCTTAATTATTCTAATTCACTGTAAACAAGTTAGACCTATTCACACTTATTTTTATATCTTTTTCGTTTAGCGAATCTGCTACCACCAACTCGTGTGCAATATAAATAGACCAAAACGATAATTTGTGCATCCTAGCAATACTCCGCGCACAGTCACACAAAAACGGTTGTAAATATTGGTAGTTGTAGGTGAACCAACAAAAATGTACTTTCATTGTCATTCGTCTAATATATGCGTAACCATCTCTACTTCCAAATTACTCTCGTATTTGTTCATCTCCCGCTCGAAGAGGACATTGTTGATTGCCTGTTTTATCAAGCACTGTGTCTTGTTGTCGTGCTTTCGCAGGATCGACGCTATGTACTCCCCAAACGTATCACAGTCGTCTTTCATCCTGAGAGTGTCTTTCGTCATCTGTCTTTGCAGCTCTTGAACCTTGGTGTCTACGTATGCTTTGTACGCCTCTTGCTTCATCGGCTCGTTAGGCTGTCGAGGTTTGAGTTGTCGCGATTGGAACTGTCGTGAATGTTTGAACTGCTGCTGTACTGTTCGTTTCGGTGGCTTTGTTATTTTTCTTGTAAGTCTTCGTCTGTTGTGTGGTGTCTCGTCGACGGTGCTGTGGTTGGGGACGTAGACTTCAACGGACTGCAGCGGTTCCTGCTTCACCCTGACCGTCTCTTCGTCGTCACTGACGTTGGTTTCGTCTGAAGAATCTTTGTTGAATGACTCTAGCAGTTCTATTTGTTCGTAATGTTCGGGGCTTGTTTCTTCCTGCAAGAAAATATTATCATAAAAACATCCAACATTCACATACATAGTTCGATAAACTCAAAAGTTTTAGGATTCCTACGTCCAGCATTGGGCTTTTATAGGCTCATAATGATGATGATGACTGCTTTATTAAATTCTAAATCTTTTTGTTGCTTAGGTACAATATCGTAGGTACTTTCCATAGGCTTAGCGAGCGAAAAACATCTAAGTCTATGGTACTTTCTGATGACGAATGAAGATAAACATGTTGTTTTTAATATCAAATTATTGTTTTCAGCAAATTACTGATTCGAATTATTAAGCTTACTCAGAGGTCTCAAAATGAGAATCATGTGAAGACAGCTCAAAATAAGTGCAAAGCAACATGGAATATAATTAACCAATCTAAACTTAATCTTCCCAAAGAAGAGATACATGAAATTAAGGTAAATGACCGTATCATAACAGATCCTTTGACTATTGCAGCTTCATTTAACAATTTCTTTATAGACCAAATATCTACTTCACAAAATACTGACCTAAAAATTAACCTAACCAATGATTATAACTCAATGTTTATGACCCCAAGTATCCCTAATGAGATCCTAAAAATCATAACTAACTTAAAAAATACAAATAGTACGGGCTATGATGACATTTCTATTAAGATAGTAAAACAAGTGGCAAAAAAAATATCATATGTTTTATGTCACATTATGAACTTATGTATTGTGAGTGGAGTTTTCCCAAACAAACTAAAAACCACTGTCATTAAACCCATTTTTAAAAAAGGCAATAGAAAAGACATGGCTTGCTATAGACCTATTGCGCTCATTCCAGTACTTTCTAAAATATTTGAAAAGGCTATTTTTGATAGGATCTATGAATACTTTGAAGGTAATAAACTTTTTGCAACAGAACAACTGGGATTTAGAAAAAATAAATCAATTAACCAGGCTGTATACAAATTCTTGGCAACCGCAATGAATGCCATTGACCGCAATACCACTGCATGTGCTCTGTATATGGACTTATCAAAAGCATTTGACTTTGTTGACCACAGAATCCTAATAAGAATACTTAATTCATATGGTATAAGAGGTAATGTTTCCAATATTCTTGAATCATATCTTAGTGACAGGCAACAAATGACTCAAATAACTAGAATATGTCCTATATCTAAAACCGAGTGTAAATATGTGTCATCGCTACGTAGAGTTAGTGTCGGAGTCCCTCAAGGTAGCATTCTTGGACCTCTACTTTTTATAATATATGCAAATCAATTACCACAAATCTCTAAACACGAAACTATAATGTTTGCAGATGATAGCACTATTATGTTTACAGGAAATAATAAATCATTACTAGAAATTGACATGAACGATACTCTTAGTGACATAATCAAATGGTTGACTTCTATAAATTTAAAAATTAACTTAGAAAAAACAAATGTAATGATTTTTAGGAATAGAGCTGTCAAAACTATAGATGTTGACATAAACTATTTAGGACATAAACTCAGACACGTAGACCCTACAAAATTTTTGGGTTTACATATTGACTCGAATTTTGACTGGCACTCGCATGTCGAAAGCCTGTGTCTCAAATTAAGTCAACAGTCCTACGCCCTGTACATGCTCTCTAAAGTTTCAAACCCGTCAACGGCTATCACTGCCTATCATGGTTATGCTGCATCTATACTCCGGTATGGTATTATATTCTGGGGCAATTCAACTGGAAAAGAATCTGTCTTTAAAGCGCAGAAGAGGTGTGTGAGGGCAATTTGCAAATTAAGACAAACTGACAGCTGTAAGCCATTTTTTATTAGCCTAAACATTATGACTTTACCGTCACTTTATATATATGAAATGAGTATATTTGTAAAAAAGAATATGGAACAATTTGATAACTTTAGAAGCCAGCGACATGGTCTTAAAATTTGCTGCCCAAAAAACAAGACTGCATTGCTTAATAATAGTGTCTTCTGTATGGCACCAAGGATATATAATAAATTACCCCAATATATAATAGAAATAGATAAAATACATCATTTTAAATTGACATTAAAAAAATTACTTATCAAGAAAGCCTATTACAGTATTGACGAATATTTGAAAAGCAAATTCTAACGCCATGACATTTTAAAATAACTTTAATATTGCAATTTAATCATACTGACATCTCATTTCAATAATAGATAGTTTTTATGTTTGTTATTTTATTTCAATCTTTGACATTTGTAAAATTATATTGACTAATTTGACATTAAATTAATATTGTAAAATTATAGCTTCCTAAATGTTTGTACGGCTTACCGCCAGAACCTAGAGGTTTGATTATTACGCATAACACCTATTATGTACCTAGGTCCACAGACAAATAAATGATTTATGATTTAAAAGATTTAAAAGAAACGCTGGCAGTCGACGGCAAAGCCAACAGATAATGACGATAGGGCGCTTAGCACACGCGCCGCCGAACCGCGCGACTCCCGTCGAAAGTGAGCGGAACGCATGGAGCTATGACCGAGACATGGTGATATACCGTGGTTTTGCGTTGCATGACACACACGATACAGTAGGCTATACGCTAACTCCACAATTAAATGCGTAGTAAGAGATATTTGGATTGGCTATTCAGGCTTGCCCAGAATTGTATCACTCACACGCGTGTTCATAGCTATGTTTTGTCTCGACTAAGTTGACAGATGCCTGTCAGCTTGCCGCTTTGTCGCTTACAGCAAGCAGCAAGCGTGTGCTAGCATAAAAGTACCATGCGGCGCCGCGGAACCGCGCGGAGCACTGTTTCGTGTGTGTGTGAAGCGCTACGCGAGCTGAATAACGACATTGTATCCCGTATCACTTCCGCAAATGAATTCGGATTGTAATGTAAATGAGCCAACTCGTGATAAGGTTTGGCGACCTTGTTCACTCCATGTTTCATCATGCTGAATACATTAGCCCATTTGTTTACTTGGCACTAGGTACGGTAAGGTACTAAGGTAACGTCTGACATCTTCGAAGATGATAAGGTATCTGAGATCCTGAGATGAGCTACTTTCATAATAAACTATTACATTTTGTTCGTCATCTTCGAAATAAGTTTATTTGTCAAGAAGAATATTTGATAAGTATTTAATGTTTAATGTCCTTTTTTTCTCAATCGACTAGCTTTTTTATTTATATTCTTAAAATTATATGTTATGTGTTATGTGTGCTATCTTAGCAAATAAATGTTATGTCTATGATAACTTTAGTCAGCGTCGTCCTGCCCAAAAAACAAGACTGCATTGTTTCATAACAGTGTCTTCTGTAGTGTACGAAAGGAGCCTTTGAGGTGCACATTAATCCTTTTACCACACTGTTTCAAAAGTACTAGTGACACTAGTAGAAAGAGCAACTACTAAAGCTATGGAAACCGCTCTTACTAACAAAAAAATTAGTTAATAAACATCAGAACCTATTTGACAATTTCCCAATTTGACCAATTAAAGGCAATTCTAAATATATTTTTTTCGATTAATAGAACGTGTCCTAATCTTTCTGATCGTATTTGAAGTAATTGAAGAGTAATAGCATAATTATGAGAAACTCCTCTATAGAAAACAGATGTGTTATTATGTAAGTACATCGTGTATGTAGAGAAAAAAGAAGAATGAATCCACCTGTCGCTTGGAACCCCCCGGCACGTACCCTGGAAGAAGCTCATTATTGAGGTACAGGAAGGTGGAGAATACCTGGAGTACCAATGACATAAGAACAATGAATTACCTGACGTTTCGTGCCCCCCGGCACGTACCCCTGGAGGAAGCTCATGTGGGGGTAGAGGAACCAGGTGGAGAACCCCTCGTCCTTGACCTTGGCCCTCTCGCGGCGGAAGGACGCCAGCACCGACTTCAGCTTCTTCCTCACGTCGCCGAGGTCACTCGACAGTGCAGCAGCTGTCAACGAATACTTTGTTACAAAAAATCTTTCCGCTGAAAAAAATGACATGTCAAGAACCCAAAAAATCGAAAAAATGCATGAAATAACCCTCTGACGCGTACTTTAATACTTTCACCTCGCTGGTTCCTAAAACCAGTAACAAGAGTTTAATCATACTAATATTATACAGAGGAAAGATTTTTTTGTTTGTTTGTAACGAATAGGCTCCGAAACTACTGGACCGATTTCAAAAATTCTTTCACCAATAGAAAGCTACATTATCATGGACCAGTAAAGGCTATAATATATTTTCAAAAAAATTAGGGATCCGTAAGAAAATTGCAATATTGTAACCCAAGATAGAAAACCCAAAATAGTTTTTGGCGTGCGCTGAGAAAACTATTGATTATAGAACAAAATAATGTACTACACGCGTACGAAGTCGCGGGCAACAGCTAGTGTAGTTATATTATGTACCAAATGAGATCCAAGCGGCGTTCTTGGCGGATGTCACGTGGTACAGGTTGTGGCCTCTGTTCCACAACACCTCGTGCTTCTCGTACTCCTTCACCAGCTGCATCACGGCGTCGTTCGTCCACTCCACCGTCGCCATTTTATCCTGAAAATAGTTTTATATAGCACCCATCATCATCATCATCTTCCTGCCCTTATCCCACTCTATGTGGGGTCGGCACAGCATGATCCTTCTTAGATCATACTGTAACAGTTTTGGCTAAATAGCACCCAACATCATGGTTAAATAATGATTGATGTCAAAACCTCATTTAGATTTATTTTTATTTTTAAGAGTAAGAATTTTGTTTTATAATGTCTAGTTTATTTTATTGTTATGTTGTTGATTCTTATTCCCGGATATACCTACCTATCTACATTATTGTCTATAATTTTTATGTGCAATATTCTAAAATTTTGTACCTAATTCTAGATGAAACTGCTGTAATGTTACTTCATTCTTTTCTGAATAAATGAATAAATAAATGAATGGTCACCCCGCGGCTACACTGATGCGAAGCTCCTGTGTTGCGTGCAGCTCCTGTCTATCCCGTGCTGCTAGTCTGTGCGACAAGTTCACCGGAGGCAGATAATGTAGCCGCAGGATCACGCTACATTCATACAATCACTATCTACCGCGATACATGACCCTGTAGTCCACTAAAATGAAGGCAGGACCTGTGAACTTATCTACACTAATACTTCATAATAATGACAATTTTAATAATGTCTTACCAAAATATAAAACTTCGTGTGTGCATAGATAAACCTACTCTTCCATGAGTTAAAAGTACTTTTATTAGAACAAACAAAAAATGTTGTAAAGATAAACTACAGTAACAACATAACATCAAAACCTACAGAAGTAACCTACATTGCAAGAATCGCCACACAATAATCCAGTGTGACGCTAACCTAACATAACAGCGCGAGATATCGCTCACTGTATCACGGCCCAACAACCCAACAAAAATGGCCGCCGCGCGATGACATGAACGAAGTCTAGAAACGAAACAACAATAGAAAAATGAAAGTCTCCTCAGACATTTGCGCACCATATTGGAACCAAATCGCATAAAATAGTATTTACTTACCGTAAATGTGTAATATCCAATGTTTTTGAACGCGACGAACGTGCCTCTGCGTTCGGCTCGTAGCGCGGCGGCGACTGGCGGGAGAGCGAGAGCGGCGGGCGAACGTTCCGAGCGAGCGAACAATACCGCTTGTTCTCGCTCGCACTCACACGCTCCGAGCCGAGCCGAGCCCGGCCGAACCGAGCCGAGCCGACAGGCCGAGATCAATGCGGCGGCGGGCGGCCGGCATAGCGAACGTCATTCGTCAAGGAGTTCACATCGTAATAAAACTTCTCGCTAACCTACAAAGAGTTCACGTCGTAATAAAGCTCCTTGCTAAAATTAGGCTGCATTTCTCCTCGACGCCGACGAATCAATATAGGTAGATGGTCTAGGGTAGGGTTGTGGAAAAACTTTAATTCTAGACGGTATCTTATTGGTAAATAAGTACCTAGTTCTACTAATATTTTAGATACAACGGAAGGATGTGAGGATATTTAATTTTGTAAATATGGATGAATATATTTGGCTGAACTTGGAATACTTCACTTACAGTAGGTTGTGCTATACAGTATTCGAACCTATTCGTTTTCGTCGTTGTGAAAAATTACTTCCATAAATATAAAAACGTGAGGCAGTAATAACGCCAGTTCAAGAAAGTGGAGATTCCCATCACGTATTTCTTATTACCCGATACTCTCGCCCAAATAGCGTTTGTAAGTAAAACCCGAAACCTTCAGGGACAGAAAAAATATACAAAACACGGAGACCCTTGCCATAAAGTAAAACCCTTCAGCGCGGAGCTCAGGAAAGACAAGCCACTTAATGCATAAACAACCAGCATCATAGACCCCTACTATCTAAAAAAAGTATCTAGCAAAAAGCTCAAATCAAATTGGATCCCACGACCAGTGCCATGACCCTCCTATGCAAATAAAAGTCTTCAACCCGGAGCTCAACTCAAACTGGAAATTGAAAGAGCGTGTTGACCGGTTTAACTTGACCTGTCTTCGCTGTTGGATCAACAAAGAGATTGAACAAGCTCAAGGGTCAATACGAGTGGTCCACCCCCTCGTCGGAGCGAGAGGGAATCTGAATGAAATTGCTCCTCAGAGTGGTAATTTTCGAGATAGAAAAAAAGCATTTCTGTCTTCAAAAGCTTGATATTAAAATATGGTTCATACCTTCGTAGTAGGGATATCTATAGCTTGTTCACTAAGTTTCTAGTCAGTTGCCACCCTAAGCGATCTAAAAGGGGAACGTAGGGTAGCACCGAGATCAAATTAATGAATTTATATTTGTACGCCATTGTTAACTTTATAGTTTGCTGTAATCTACTGGTATTTAATTAAGATGGATGTCTGACGTTTTTGACTTGAAAGCGGAGAGGAAATAACATTGAATTATTAATTTCTTTTCTCCGAATATCCTAAACAATTAATATAAATTCGAAAGTTTGTGAGGATATTAATAATGTTTGTACCTCGATCACCTCATAGCGGCTGACTGATTTGAATGAATCTTGAATCGATTCTGAAATTACTTACAGGCTACATAAGTACAAACAAACCAACAGACTAAAAACTTAAGCAAAGTAACCAAAAACTACGTAACCAGTAGATGTGGAACATTAACTAGATGGAACCCTAAAATATTCATGAAATCCAACATCAGTGGAACAGCTTGCTATAAAGGGTGTCCCTTCTTCTCTCGTTTTATAGGTAAGTGAGTAAATATCAAATGACACGTAGATAATGCGAGTATAGAAGATGTCTTCGCGGATTTCCGAGCCATTGTCCAAAACTGTCATAACTTAAAAACAATATTACGAATCGTAGGGATGTGCTGACTATCGATAAAATACATCGAAAAGTCATAAAGTTGAAATAGTATGCAATACTTGGTAATGGCGGGTTCAGTGTCTTCATTTCAAACTTACATAATAGTTGTATAAAAAATCTAGTTAGCAATGCAATAACAGTACTAACACTAGTGGTCTAGTGGTTGCGGCGCCGCTTTTCAGTCCTAAGATTATGGGTTCAAATCTGGTCACGCATCAATGGATTTTTTTTTTCGAAAAAAATATTAGCGCTGTACCAGTACTTTCGAACAGTGAAGAAAAACATCGTGAGGAAACCAGAATATCGTAGAATCTAAAGTAGAATTTCATTTTATGAGATCGAAATTTATAAAACCACATAATATACTTTATGGCCTGATTATGATCGAAGCTATAAATATACAATAAGTAGGTAGCTAGTAGCAAGGTAACGGTTAGTAACTTAGGCTACCACAATTTTACTTTTATAACTTAAATAATCTGTACCGCCAATGTTTACAAAGCCTCTCATAAAAGGCAATTTCCAGGTCCCACACTAAAACCATGTGCTAAAACCTTCATAAATCCTGTACCATGAATAGACTTATCTCAGGGTGACGAATATCGACATCAAAAACTATTACCCCATCACTAGCACCCTTCGAGGCATCAGCTTCGTATGCGTCGGTTGTAAGGGTGGGCAGCTATCAGCACTCGCACACAATGTGCAGCATTTGTGACGAAAAATTTACGAGACGTTTTTACGATTGCAAAATAGGTGGGAGCGAGTTTTACGACCCACCCTGTATAAGGGAGCGGGATTACTCTCTTTGTCCTTTGTTTGTTAATATCGGACTGCGGCGGCTTAGCGGCTCCGCCTCCTGCCCTTCTGTTGCTGGTCGTGGGTTCTAAATCGGTGACGGATTTTTCTCATGGTCGTAAAAATTTATGACTTTTCATCAGTTGGTAGCCCTGTTCTTTAGTCTATTGAATAAAATTCACTTTCCATGAGATGCCATGGAAAGTAAGGCTAGAAAGTAATGGCTACTAAGTAAGTACCTATTGCTAATCGGGTCATTAATTCTTTCGAACCAGTGTGACTGTTTGCGTGCACAACAATGGTACACTTTACAACAAAGGCGTACAGTAGTACCACAAATATTGTGCGCGTCGGCAATTTTCGTGCGTTATGAAAACCGAATTTGACCGAATATGCAACTAATAGTATTAAAATAACAAGTATCTACATAATTATTGTAACATAACATATTACATTACCATCATCGCGTTAGTTCGTATTTCAGAAGCGAGACTAAAATTGCCGAGGCGCACAATATTTGTGATCGTACTGTAATGACTTAACGAATTTGAATAATACTTGGCTCTATACAGGCTACTTTTAAATCCAAGTTACTAAAGAATCCTGTTTAAAAAAAGCAATCTGTGTCCAAATTAATTTCGACCATATTCTTTTACTCTAGAGTTCATATTCCTTTACATTTGTATCTCTGTATAGGTATACCTACTGTATCAATACGGCACATCTACAGATCTCCGTCATTAGGAACGAAACAAAAAACTTCAATTTCAATCACGCTTTATAACCCCATAGTTACCCAGTGCGCGCCCATTGGTATAGCACATCTGGCGAACTCATTTTAGGCAAAAGGTTTTTTATTTTGAGTAAAATAAAAAAAAGTATTAGGCAATGTTTGCATAGTAGCATCGAGCATACGACTTAAAAGCCGGGACCGGCTGTTTAACGTGCCCTCCGAAGCACGGAAGCGCTCAGCTCGTAATGCCACATGCGGTCACCCATCCTTGTGACCGCGCACATCAATGCCACGTCTAGTAGAAGTATTGATCTATAGATTCACTAAAGAAACCTCTCGAAGGCGAATATCGTAGTCAAAAGTAGTGTGAACCCTGCACTGTGGCAGACAATGGAGTCCCACGCCCGCGTCGAATGGCACACAATGGCATGGCAACAGCGGGCTAATACTTACTAGCTAATTATACACAATGGGCGTCGCGCTCCGCCGGCAGGGCTGTCGACTGTGCCGGCAGCCGGCAGATGTGAAGTGGACTGGAAAGGGTTGAAAGACTGGTCAGGGGGACATTGAAAATTGCAAAATTAAAAAAAACATGGCCGAGCATTTATTGCGAAAGCTGGATTCGAACCCGCAATAGTGAATGCGAGTGTGCTCTCCAAGCGCACAGCTCCACAGAAAATAGCTTCAGAATACAAAGCGCTCGACCTGCTCGACTTTTAGTTGCTAGAACTCGCTAGACTGTACTAAAAATCTATTATGGCAAAATGTACTATGGTGAAGCATAGATTGCGTCCAGCTGCTTCTCTCCCCGAGCATGTGGTTAAAGTCGACTAAGGGATAGTATCCTCTCCAGCATGATGAACTACCTATATGGCCGATAGGCTGATCACCTATCACCATAGTTCACCATATCCATCTTAAGACTTTAAATCAGAAGTGGCTGCAAGTTTCTTACGTTTACGTCGACTATGCCCACCCCATTAGGGATATGGGCGTGGTACTATCCCTATTTGTCACAATATTACTTTTAACAATTTTACTTTTTTGCACGACTGTACTGTAACGTTCTAAAAGATAGAGCCAAATAGTCCAATGGGTTCTATATGAAGGTCCAGTGGGTACCAAGTTTTTGATAGTAGGTCGAATAGGTCCTATTGTGTAGGTACGTTCCTATTTTGAAGGTCCAGTGGGTACTGAACCACCGAAATTCTATTCAGTCAGATATTTTGTTCTTTTAAATAAATACTTCAATTTGCTTGTCAAACATTAGATTGTTTTGTTTGCATCAGCTGTTATGCAACGGGGTAATGGACGCGACGTTCTGAAAGTAGCAACACGATGTAAGACAGTCTGAGTAGCCAGGCAACTAAGCAAGCTCAGTGGACGTAGTTATATCCAAAACGTGCTCAGTAAGTGCAGTAATCCCGTTATGAGATCAGACGCACTGGCGCGGCTTCCAACCAGCTGCAGTTCAGCGGCTTAGTTCTTAGTAGCTCTCTTGGCGCTTCACCTCAGAAGACACTGGTTCTTTCTTCCACACTGCTGCGATAGCCTGGTACTATCTGCTGATAGACAATCTCGCTGGAACATCGCACCGTCCAAAAATATAAATAAATAATTTCAGTCAAAACATTTGTGGACATTTCACACAGCGCCATCTAGCTCCAAACTAAGCAAAGCTTGTACTATGGGCACCAGATGGCTGTTAGAATACTTATACCTTTTTTTCGTAAATACATACTTATAATACATAATACTACAACACCCAGACCCGGAAGAAATATTTGCAGAACATACAAACCTTTCCCCCGTAGCGGGAATAGAACCCGCACCTCTTGCGTCTCAGCCGAGCACACGCCCGCCACGCCACGTCAGTAGGTCGTTTATAGTAAGTTTCGATGTTGTCAAAAACTAAAAACATATTTACTTATTGATTTGATGTTTTAGTTAGAACGAAAAGTGTTTGCATAGTAAATTGGTAAGTTAAACTAGTAGCCAAAACTGGTAAGCTATTTTCAAAGATTTACTAAAAACTCGTGACAACCTCATTGCCTTGCCGACCGTTGTTGAAATGCTGTTGCTGTGGGGATGGGCTCTGCATGGACTTCACACTGAAAACGATCAATTGTAATGCTTTGAGCATATTGAGGATATTGAATCCTGCTCTTCTGAGCATCTTAGAGTTACTTAATATTTGGAAATAATAATGTTTAAAGATCTTTTGTGTTTAGTGCACTTGAGGAGCCTTTAAGGCGCACTTTAAAAGAAGAATTTGTTTTTATTTTGAGAATTAACAAAAGCGGTATTTGATATAAATTTTTAATATAGTTTAATCTTGATCTAAGTTTTTGGATCCACCAATGAACTGCTCCATATCTTAACGTTACATACAAATGGTTCAAATGTGCAAGCCTCCTTATTTAGCGTGGAGCTGTCAAATTCGCAAATGAGTATCGAAACAACATGCCAATGACAAATATCAATATTTTTCCCAAGCCACGTTCGGATGGCTCAGGAGTTAGTCCGATCTATTAGGTTACAAGTTACAATCCGCCTGCGGCTTCATTTGATTGCCTTTCAACACACCATCACCGAAATTATCAATCTTCTTCAAAAGCATTTGGAGATCGTATAGGGTCAGTGCGAGTCACTTTTATGCCAATCGGCACAATTTTATTTAATAGTAGCTGTCGCCCGCGGCTTCGCTCCCGACAAGAAGTAGCCTATATGTTATTCCAGCACACATACCTACTATGTATGTTCTAAGTTTCATTCAAATCCGTTCAGCCGTTTGGGCGTGATTGAGGCACAAACATACATAGTCACATCCACACATCCTCACAAACTTTCGCATTTATAATATTAGTAGGAGCTACACAAACGTTAAAAATGTTTTTTCTTGTGTCCTTTTATTTTTATTATTATAGCGGCAATAGAAATACACTGTGAAAATTTCAACTGTCTACCTATTACGGTTCCTGAGCTGAGATCCAGGTCGCTGACAGACGGACGGACGGACAGCGGAGTCAGCGGAGGGCTAGTAATAGGTAGCACCCTTCGGGTACGGAACCCTAAACATTCCTACAAGAGGAACTGGCAGTCGAGGGCGATGGATCGCAGTGACTGGTGGAAATTAAGGAGGCTTCTGCCCAACAATGGGACAAGGCAAACAGTAACAGTAGATAAAAAGACCCCATTTGCTCATCAAAAAATTTGCGGTGAGATGAGCTCTCAAAATTTAGTGTTTCTTCAAGTGTCAACGTATTTTAACATTGGAACATTACAAAAGAGGTATAAGTAGAGGCGGCCGGAACTGCAGATCAAAGCCTAGCATCAATCAAAGCCATCACTGCATGAGGAAAACGTTTTCCGTGAAATCAAACGCATGGAATCATAAACTTTCCTAGTGATTGTGTGTTGCAGTTTTTGCGCCATTGTTGACGCGAGTGGAACTATCGCTCATGGATCAATCCATCAGGGTACATTTACACCACTGTTAGAGATAATAGGCAAGCATTCAAATGTTCCTTTTATGATTACTATCATTGTACTTCAATGTAAGTATCTACTAGGAAATTCCTTTAGTTTAATTTGATTTTACGTACAAAATGATTGATCACTTTTTACTTTCTTAGCGGTAGAATTTCCAAAATTCCTTACACTAAAGGATGGCCTCCAAGTTTAAGCTTTTAAGGCTATGCATTTTCAGTCAGTCAGTTTCATAAGAGTTCGATATATTTATATTGTAACCCTTTTGCAGCATCTGCCTTGTTATGATTATAAGATGCTTTTCTAAAACACTAATGTAGAGCACTGGTGGTATAGTTGGTAGCGCCTTCCGATCCCAAGGTCGTACTCGCAAACGGTGAAGGAAAACATCGTGAGAAATCCCGCAGCTTAGACAGCTTCGCACGACTGACCATGTCTTTCCTGTGGACAAGGCCGACTAAGCTGCGAGGATGGAATAGGTGCTGGGCAACCCTATTCCATCTTAATTCGTCCCGTTTGTGAAGGTAAAAGTTGCCTCCTGACGCTGTATAAATCGTCTACTATAGATGGTAAAAGGCCTTAGTTTTACAAAACAGTTGGGCAATTATGAATGCCGGTAAATACTGCATGCTTCTGATATGCACCGTTCAAAGCAGTACAGTACAAGCTAATCAATGCCACGGTCTTCATAAAAAGCGCACAATATTTTCCTAGGTCCGACCTTGGGCCGCGCCGCTCCGTCTGGCCGCTGCCTAACGGAAAATTATTGCTTCTAGGTTTAATATAATTGTTCGCGTTGTGACTCAGTACTGAGTAGGTATAGGTACTTACTGTGCAAACAACCTGATCATTTGTATAGATCAAAGCAGTGGGTTAGGTAAGCCCTCCAGTTAGAGCGAGGATTATGACTCTGAACTAAATTATTTGCTTGCTCACGTTGTAAAAGAAGCCTTCTGTAAATGTTATTCCGACCCACAAGCTACCTAGCTTCCTATATTCCAAGTTTCATTTAAATCCGTTCAGCCGTGATTCCAGATTCGAATATTCTACTAACGGACTGGATCGTTCATTACTATAGCAACGTGGTTTTTCTGTCAAAAATAGTAAGGCGATTTTCAACAGATAACAACGTTGGCAACGATCCAGTCCGTTAGACTATTGGAACTGGGCATTTGACATAAACATCCGCACAAACATTCGGGTTTTTATTATATACGATTTGCTAATCTCTTCTTCCAATATTGTTAGATTATTTTCTGTTTAGTAAATAATATCATATTTTCACGATGGCCTTGGCCTCGAGGCAAGGCAAGGCTGCCGTATCTTTCCATGAGCACCACCCTTATCAGTTACCATGGCGGCCTGAATGACAGAATGTCTGTCTGTTTATCGACACAAGCGCTCGCTTCTTTGTCAGTTCCACGTGTCGTTCGACGGAATCAATAGCTTTTTATGTACTTATCTGTGTAGATAGACCCGATTGTGATGGCGGTTGTCGATGGTACCTACATACTTACCGAGTTTGTTACCCACGACGGAACGGCAAAGGTATAGGTATGCGTTTGGCCGAAGAGGTTGTATGTTTGTCTGTTACCATTTTCCTCAAAAACTTCTGAACCGATTTCGATGCAGTAATTTGCATTTTATTGGTGTAATTTCAGGAAAAGTTTTTGGATAAGTTGTAGATAATTATTTTTATCGTCGTACAGGAAAAGTGGCTTAGGAACCATTTGCTCTTTTTTTGTGAAATCAATTTTGGCACAGTAATTTTTTTTTTTTGGCGAAGCGTAAGTTGGCCCTGAGAATGAGCGATGTTGCCAAAATATTTTTTTTTATGCTTATCTCATATCTCAGAAGCATTCCCTAGCGCGTTTGGTGTAATTGATGATTATTTTGCATTGGTTTCTTAATTTTCATGGAACATTTTGCTCTACATTTTAATTCAAGACTTGGCGTCTTTTACAAGCGCATTTTCAAAGACACTATGAGTAGGTACAAGATCTACCTACCTACCTATCATAGATTATTTCCGTGCCTAGGCAGCCTAAATAAGGAAATTTTCCTTAAAATGTCGTAAATCTTATTATTTGCTCGGTAGTTTCACGAACTTTCCCAAGAAATGTAGCAAAAATGATTCAGAACACTTAAAAATTTACAGCCGTCCATAAAACTGTTATTGTAAAACAATTCAATGCCAGAGCCGTGAAACCTAACGTTATCGTAGAAGTAGGTAGGTTCACCGCTCGTACACTTGTTATTGTGAAGAGTAGGTATGAGTCATGCTGGGTCGCATTACCATTTTCAATTATGTGTTAATTATATATCGTATGATGTTTGTAGCATGCCGCTGACAGCTTTACAGACAGTCAGTGCCTATTATTATTTATTATTAAGACAACTAGCTTGCTTAGACGTTCTTCATAGATCGTTGAAGTTAAGCAACGTCGTGCGCGGTCACAATTGGGATGGGTGAGCGCAGGAGCTGAGCACTTTCGTGCTTCGGAGAGTGTCGGTCCCGGCTTTTAAGTCGTTAAGCCATGACGGAGGAATTTAGGCGGCCTAAAAACTCCGACACAAGGGCTGGCCACTAGCTCATACGAACTTACTTACTTTATGACAACTGATTGGATTATAACGAAGTTAACATCAAATATACATCAGCAAGTATTAATTGATCAAAATTATCCTTGTGACATCATTATTTAATAATATAGAATTAAAGGACTGTTCATAACGATTTTTTGGGAAATTATCATATATCTTGTCGATGAAAAGTAACACATAAAGATGATAAATTTACTTATGAACAAAAAACTAACAGTTATTTTTGTTGCCTAAATATTGTGATAGCTACAAGTAATTTATGTAAACAAGTGCATTTAAGTACATTATATTTTGTTATGATACGACCGACCAGCCCACAGATGCTGTCATCAATGGAACATGACATTATTTGAAGTGCGTATTGAAACGTGTTCGTAACTTGACACAGATGTGCGCGCACTAAAATTAGCTCTCCCTAAGGTAATTAAGGTTTTATAGCATTTTTGTGACTTTTCAAATGTATTCTAGATAAGTTTACCGTACGATATTACTGATTCAGCCATAAACCGGATCGGGAGTTTTAATGGATCAGGGAATTTGGTCGGTTAAATTGTGGTAAGAGCTACTTCTCTACTGGACCGGGAGTAAAGAAAAAACATAGAATGCGTCCAGTTGCTTCTCTCCCCGAGCATGTCGTGAAAGTCGACTAAGGGATAGTATCCTCCAACATGATGTGATACAATAAGCAAGTATTCCCAAGGAGGGTTGACGTCAGGCAGGCGGCCGGTCATAAAACACCTTAGCCAAAACTCTAACAGCATGATCCAAGGATCATGCTGTGCCGACACCACATAGAGTGGGATAAGGGCAAAAAGATGAAAGTGTGGTAGGAGCTGTGCTGTGCTGATAGCTGCTCGTCATAGGCGAGCTGGAGCTGTTCCAGCTGTTCCAGCAGGAGCTCGACCAGCAGCGTCTCGTCGCCGTTGCCGAGCAGCATCCAGAGCGGGGACAGAAGAGCCATCAAGCCGCAACGTTGTCTCCGCAACAATGTATAGGTATAGCACCAGCTAGAGGCCCTTACCCTGCAAGAAAAAGAGAGCTGCTGACGACCCGATCGATACGAACGACACTGTCAATTGTCAAAATTGTATAAATGTAAAATAAACTGTCTTGTCATGAATTAATGTTTAAGAAGGATTTATGCGTTCATGCACTTTAAATCCTTTCAACACACTGGTTCGAAAGAACTAATGACACGACTAGTAGTACCATCACAAATCTGTGAGCACCATGATGGTTTGTACCATCGCCATCGCCTCGCATCGTAACACCATTGTTATATACCTACCTACTTATAACAGCGGGTTATAGGGACTTACATAAGTTTCCACTCGCGTTGTGTACGCGCTTCCTTCATAATATTTATACGTGCGTTTATCAACATCGCTAATAGCTGGTACTTCTCACGAATGTGACGTCACATCACAACTCTTCATCACAGTGATTGCAGTAAACTATAGACAAAGAGAAACAAGACTTTAATGGTGTGGCGGCCGAAATGCGAGAGGCAATGGTTCAATTCCGGTCAAGTGCGAGTTGAATTCGCGGACAAAGGGTTCCGTATCATCATACATGTACTTTTAAAATGACTTTTACTCTATGTACTTTAAAATAAAATATATTCGTTTTATTTAATTTAGTTTTTATTATTTGTTGTTATAGCGCCAATAGAAATGCTCACTATGAGAAAATTTCAACTCTCTACTTATTACGGTTCATGAGATACAGCCCGCTGACAGACGGACGGACAGCGGAGGCTTAGTAATAGGGTCCCATTGGCACCCTTCTGTACGGAACCTAGAAATTGTTTTCTCATACTCACGACACAGGGAGGCCAAATATAGGATCGAACTAAGTTGTGTGACTTTTGAGTGTTGTTTAAAAGGAATATCTTGGTTTTTGAACGCGAAATTGATGCGTTCAAAAACTAGTAGCGCTGTGCGAATCCGCTAATATGTTTATTAGTTCGTTCGTTAACATAATCGTATGCAGTGTGTCTACGTGCAATATGCTCTACTATGCTTGCCCACCTGTAGTGGTACTAGCAAGATTTACGATGACCATTGAACATAAATTACGTCCTAAACATGTAATTAAATTTACTGGTATTAAGTTGTCATAAACAACAGAAATTTACACTCTCTTTATCTTGAAAAAATGATGCAATACTCTTTACAAGTCCCCAAGTCTTATTCCAACAGCATAAGGTTTAAATTTAACAATATTAAATTTCGAAAATACGCCGATAAATGCGCGTATGTGTTCAGTCTTAAACGTAGTCGTTATTTCAATGCCATAAGGTTGAAAATTCACTAAAAATGCTGTCAATAAGATGGCATGATGTGCGTGTGATGTTTATTCATGACAATAGAGTGCTCTAATAGTACTGATTGATGGTGTTCCAAGCCCATGCGAAAACAATGGAGAACGTGACCGTCTTGTGATGATAATCAAGTTTTTAAAAATATTTGAACAGTAGGAAAGCATCCGGGTGAATAAATTATGGCTAAAATTTAAATTTCCTAGTAATTTTGATACACGTTACGTGTTACTAAACATACCTACCGAATTTGTGTATGAAAGATTGAGGCATAAACAACTTTTATCTCACTGGTTGTTCCGACACCCATTCCACAGCTAACAACGTAACATGAAAGCAGGACGAACAGATTTATATCAATTAATTTACTTAAAAAGTTGATTTAATAAATTTCCGTTAATAAAGCAAGCAAGCACTATTCACATAATAGATTTTTTATATGGGCTTCTTCTCGTCTCCAAAAAATATTCCCACAGGTTTAATGCACGAAAAAAGAGATCTTAAAAGAGTCTTCTTCGTGCTGTAGAAGTTCTTTCCTACATTTCAAAAACAATTTAATCATATGAATCACCACTGACCCGAGTATTTCATCATCCTGTTCCGACTTCCCCAAACGAGAACATGGGTGATGCAACGCTGCCTGACGCAACGGATCTTCCGTACGGCAAGACCAAGGGTAGCGACAGACACCAACACGCTAGAAATGAGGAAAATAATATCTAACTGGAGTCTACCTATAACGATGCTAATTACTACGTGCATGACCTATAGCTATTAGTTGCAATAATATTATTTTTTCCCAAAACAAAGTTAGATTCTGTGAATTGTAGTATTTTACGGCAATTATTGTTTCAGCTCAATGTTTTCCTCACATCGAATTGATATTACGAGAAACATTTCAACAAAATGGCCGATTTGATAGATTTAATATCTGTATAGATAACCCAAGACAGACGACAGAGCCAATACTACGGACTACGACTAAGCAAGTTCTGGGAATGACATCTGAAATAAAGGAAAAATATATTATTATGGACCAGTTTAATAAAAGGCTGTCTCCACATTGATATCGAATTTAAAAACAGTAAAATTCACGCTCATTACCCACAATCAAAGTAATAATGTGACTGATAGATGAAACCAGTTCGAACCAGTCCTCGCTGGTCGGAACCGGTCCAGGTCAGGTTTTACTTTGTATTGTTTGGAATCATTTGGGAAGGTTTGGAACACAGAATAGAATCGGAATAATGGACGTCAAGCGGCGACCGATAATGGACAGTTTGAATATTGGTATTGGTACTCGCTTATGGTAGGTACAATAGGTACTTACTTGTTGGATACCTCTGGTATATTCGACTATTTATTATTTTGGCTGCCTCAGTAGCGATGGATTTTGACAAATCAGGTAAATAAATAAATATTTGTGGACATTTCACTTAGCTAGCCCCAACCTTAGCAAAGATTGTTCTATGGGCACCAGATGGCTGATAGAAATATATAAAACTATATAGGTAGAAATTTACTTTTTTTGTAAATACTTACTTATAATACTTAGTACTATACCCAGACCCGGAAGAAATGTTTGCAGAACATACAAACAATTCTCTCGTAGCGGGAATGAAACCCGCGCCTCTTGCGTCCCAGCCGAGCACTCGCCCGCCACATCACCGAGGTCGTCAAGTGTTGTTGGGTTCCTCTAAATGTAATTATGAAAGTTTTAAGGAGCTATTTTCAACTAATTAAGATGATACAAAACTAAAAACGTACACTAAAAATGGTACAAATTTATCACCATCATCATAATCGTGTCACAAAATTGTGTCAGACTTACTACTACCTAAATTTGACGCAGACAAACAAAACAACCACGAGAGAAAGAAAACTTACTCGTATCTTTTGGTAAGTATAACATTGATCCCTGTTACAATGACTCCCTAGGAACAAACTCAAATTACTTCTTAAAAACCAGTTCTCAAAATTGACGGTATTGTTATAAAAAGCGGAAACAAGATGAGCGGGCGTCGACCCCACTTCAGTTGTCCGTCATTGCGAATAGATTATGTAAATAGTATTCTGCACTGACGTCTGTTTGTTTGTTGTTTTATACAGCTTATGGTAATCTTATTAGAAAGGCAATGGAAGCGGAGCTGGGATTATGTTGAGCGGTAAACGTGGTGTAAGCGTGGCGTTGTTGCTACGAGCCAGAAAACATTATTTATTCTGTGGTATATTATATTGTTTTTCTTTGATACCTCCACAAGTACCTAGCAACCTACTTATTACTGTTATTACTACTCGTGTTATTGGTTCTTTTGAACCGGTTTGCTGAAAGGATAAGGCACAAACATCGAACCCACGACCTTAGGACCAGTGCAACAGAGATAATTTTATGTTTTAGGAGTCCTGGGGTTCCAGCTTCGTTCTTATTGACCATGTCCTTCTGTGGATAAGGCTGACCAGGCTGAGAGGATAGCATAGTTGCTGGGCAAGCCTGCTCCATACATGATAGACATTACAGAGCGTCCTGTTATAAAGTTGCCTTCCGGCGCTGTATGAACCATCTAGTATAGATGATTGAATTTAGTTTATTGCCGACTACAGAATAGAAGCAGTACGCTATTAGACCTAATGGAGCCTAGCACTTCCTAGGCCGTAAACGAATAGGAAGTCAATGCGGAAAGAGGTGACAACCGGGTACGAGCTGCAATATTACATGAGCATTTGCATAAAGCCTTGGCAATTGTGCAGCTACTAATGTTATTGATCCTACACGTTCATTGTTTTTATGTGCCGAAACTGAAATCAGCAATGTAAGAGACACTTGCCTATGTGGGACAATGAAATGCTTGGTCGTACATACATTTATATACTTTATCACGCCCGTACCTATCCCTAACCGGGTGGGCAGAGCCACAAGTAATCATGAGAAAACTTGCAGTCACTCCTGATCTAAAATACTAAGATGGATATGGTGAACCATGGTGACAGGTGATCAGCCCATCATCCATAATAGATTGTCCATCATGTTGGAGGATGCCTTTCTTTAGTTGAATTTTAGGACATGCTCGGGGCGAGAAGCAGCTAGGCTTTATACTAAGTGCTTTATATTTAGTGGTAGCACGGTACTCGTAGTTTCTGATACCCACGACACAGGGAATCCCAGTGTGGGGTCAGGACTGTGTATGTGACTGTTGGGTTTAATTTATTTATTTATTATTTTCTTCCAGTCCAGCAGAGAATGCTTGGTCGTGATAGTGCAACATACAAGCCGGGACCGACAATTTAACGTCCTCCGAAGCACGGAAGCACTCAGCTCGTAATGCCAATTACGGTCACCCATCCCAATTGTGACAGCGCACAACGTTGCTTAACTTCAACGATCAATCAAGAACGTCTAAGCAAGCTACCCCACGAACGCTTATGGTAAACTAGCTTTCGCCCGCGTCTTCGCTCGCGTGGTATCCAGACAAAAGGTAGCCTATATATTATTCCAGCACACATACTATGTGTGTACCAAGTTTCATTCAAATCCGTGCTGTCGTTACGGCGTGATTGAGGCACAAGCATACATCGTCACATCCACACATCCTCACAAACTTTCGCATTTATAATATTAGTAGGATGAGAGGCACGTATCGCCTGTTGTTGTTGAGGTAGCCTACAAGTAGTAGATGGTACACGACCGGGTTTGAACCCACGACTTTAGGATCGGAAGGCGGTCACTACCAACTAGACCACCAGTTACTCACAAGTTTGACAAGTAGTAATATCTAGTAATAATACACTGTACGTCACGTCAGTGAGGTGACATGCGCGCGTCATCATGCCTAAAGATTTAATAACAGTTGACATGCTGACGTCATGCGTGAGACGCTAATGCCGGCTGTGGTCAAAGCTATGGGAGCTATGTGACGATGGAGATAGAATGTCGTAATTAAGTTACTCATCAAAGCAAAGCCGCAATTTAATTGCAGTAAACTACTTAGTTTCCAACTAGGGCTTCGCTCGCTTGATTCTCGGATAAAAGTCCTTAATGTTATTCCATATCATGAACAATGCATATTTCAAGTTTCACCCAAATCCGTTCAGCTGTAACGCCGTTATTGATGTACAAACATACGAACATCCTCACATCATACATACCATACATGTATGAAAATTTATTGTAAACGTGCTTTTTTAATTTTGTTTAATATACTGATATTACAACTTAAAATCTCCTTGGTAGTAAAAAAACTTAAAGCTTCCTTGGTCGATAACCTATTTTAATATTATGCCAAAAGAAAAAAGTTTCTACTGCTGAATGATACAAGCCACTAGCTTTTTCTGAACATTGCCCAATTTAAAAATTATATTGAGTTTATATTAATATTTATTATTATATTATATTAGGAGCCTGTAGTGTCCCACTGCAAGGCAAAGAACTCCCTTCCTTCTCCCCAGTCATCCCTGTTTTGGGCCACTGTGGGCCAGTCCTTTAAGTAGGCATCAACCTGATCCCTCCATCTTCACCGTGGTCTGCCGCGAGCTCGTTAATAATTAATAAGATTTTTTTATTTTCGTCACAAGTGTAGTATAAAGAAAGCACTATGGTATCACTCGGGAGAAAGTACGATTCATAACTCGTGTGTATGGAGGCCTCAGACCAAATAAAAAGAAAAGACGGCGCGCCGCGAATAACAAAAGTGAAGCCACCTTTTTATCGATGTGTGTGTCGAAGGTTTTAAGGTTGTGTGTTCCAAGTAACCTAAATTCATAGTATAATAAATTAAGAAACGATGCTATTTGAAGTACTTACAAGTGAAAAGTGATTCCGTGAGACTTTTTATGTGAAGGCAAAATTCTATTTTTAAGACTCGTGACGAACTAAGAGCGATGAGCATGGTTTTAGTGTAGGTGTGTGCGTGAGCGTGTATGTTTACTTGCAGGAGCACGGTTTTATGTGGCTTCACTTTTGTTGATCGCGGCGCGGCGTCTTCTCTTTTTATTTGGTCTGAGATGAAGGCCCTCGGTAACGCCTCGGGTCTCAAACTACACCCTCGTTAATATTCACTTTCTCCCCTCGTTGAACAATGTACTATTATGCTATTAATAGAAATAATAATTTTGTTTACAGCTGTAACTGAAAGGAAAAGGGAAAGTACAATAATATTGTCACTCATTGGTATTCCTACTAGAAATAGCGACTATTTTCCCAGCGCCATCTGTTAGCGGATGATGGCAACTGTAAGTAAATGTGATTGGTCTGCTATCAATCGGAGGGTCGCGTAACGAGAGGTTTACTGTTTACGGCCGGAGGAGGCTTACGAGGGAGGTTTACGATCGAAGGCGATTTGACAAATCGCTGGCAGCTTAGAGCTGGAAGCTTAAAGAGCCTGATGCTATCGATCCACAGCGGCGGATAGCATTTCATGGCCCCCCAACTGTGAAATAAAAATACAAAGTACGTTTCAAATAGGTGTAGGGTATTACAGCATTATTTTTTTCACTAAACATTTCTGAAACTTTTTTCTTCTAGTTCAACAGGTTATACTGGATGTTTATATCGGTGAATATAGCTTCTCCATACTTAAACACGGCACTGGTCTAGTTGGTAATGACCCCGCCTTCCGTTCCTAAGGTCGTGGATTCAAATCCGGTCGTGTACCAATGGATTTTTCTATGCGAAAAATTTATGTGCGCTATACCAGTACTCTCAAACGGTGAAGGAAAACGTCATGAGGAAACCCGCGGCTTAGTCAACTCCACACGTATTGACCATGTCTTTCCTGCGGACAAAAGTTGCCTCCTGACGCTGTATAAATCATTTATTACAGATGGTAAAAGGCCTTATATACTAGGTGATGTTAATTTTTTAACTTCATATTTTTTAATGTTTTTCAAAAACTAAAATTCTCGATTACCTACCTGAACATTCTAGAAAGGTTATAGAAAAGACTCGGGCAGAATCTGAACACAGTTCGTTTCACCGTGTATTATTATTTGCCTATGATTTAATTACAGTCATAATGACAGGTTCTTAAAATGCAGGGCTTTACTGAGTAGCGATGAATCAAGGCCCTATTGTAAACAAGTCGGTAAACATGTTTATTTGCGATCGAGATGAGGCCCTATCGGAAGTGACGTAAGCCTAGTCTCCCTTCGCAATGACATTTAGCACTGGACAAGACTAGGTGCTATATATAGGGACATACCTAGTAAATGACTTCCTGTTGTCCCCATTGTTTGTAAGGAATTTCAGAGCCAAATCTTTTTGCGGAGCGCCTCTTTTCGTCGAGCTTCACTTCATTCACGAAACAATCAATTCTTCAAATCAAATCAGTTTTAAGACAAACATGGCAGGTAATTGAAACATCAGAAATGAACCATTTATTTGATAAAATTAACAAAATCCTATGATGTACTTTATACATTGTACTTTGGACTTCGTCTCTCAATTTTGGCTAACGGCCGAGCCGATTTCATTGAAACTTGGAACATAGTTCCTGACCTGGAACAACATTTAGGCTACCTGCTTTTTATCTGGTGCAGCCGCGGAGGCTAATTCAAATCTAATTTTATCCAACCAATCCTTTTGTAGTAAATGGTAACTCGGCAAAGACTTTTGCGTCCATAACTTAGCCGTTCAGTCTTGTTCCAAAGGAAGTAATCGAACAGGAAATTTGTTTTGGTCTACAATTTAACGGCGCAATGACTATGGCGGTTTACTGCCGATAAATTTGCAGGAATCTATTAGATAAGGGATATCGAACGCTCGATTGGCGTTCGCGAGTCGTCCAGATAGTTTACGAGCGCCGCCGCCGCCGCCAAGCGCGACCACAAATGATAATAAACAAAACAACGATATTGTTGCTGTTCCTCCGGAGTCCGACGAGTACGCCGCCGTCTATGCTGTGAATATGTTTGCCTCAATTACTGCACAAGGAGTCGAAACTTACAAAGATGAACTGGAATACATATGTGATAAGTGTTTTTATAATATAAATATTATCCTTAGATAATTAATTGAATTATTACCAATTTATGATTAAATTAATACATTATTATTTAATTTATTAAAATTAATTTGTTTTTGCATGAGTTTCAATTATTTTTCAGCTTTCAGCAAAATTAATAAATATAATTTGCATGCTATAATTAATTATATAATAATTTCGGTGCCGTCATGACGTTTCAGAGTGGCTCTGCCGGTGGCCTGGAGGCTGTGGCTCAAAAAGCATCTAAAACATCTAAAAGATCACCTATTTGAATGTAGTTATATAGTTTGTACCGCGGAGTATGTAATGTAACTTAAGCGCTTGTGGCTTTGCTCGTCTTACTTGAATAAAAAGGAGCTTGTTTATTGTAAATAAAGTTGAGTGGCTTTAGTATTCACGACACAATTCATGCAAACATTATTTTTCATTTTGAACGTGAATCTGCTTGTTTTTTTTTTACATTATATTTCTTAAATAAGATAATTTATTTATTAAACAAAATGACAGACATAATTAATCAAATGTATATTTAACTGGTTTTTTTTGACATTATTATTGGTTTGGTCGGGGCGACACATATTTTGCTCTGCATAGAGCAATTAAATTTACCCGCACTTTTACTTGAAATCATAACCATTACTTTGTTTCTACTAGGTATAATTAAGACCGCAGTATGACGGTCTCCGTTTTAGGAAAACCACAACTTTAATAGCACTTAGAGAATAAATAAGTAATAGGTGCGTAACATGAAACATCAAACGCCGTAGGCACGTCATTAAATATATGTGCAAGACTTTATGCTACAAGTAAATAGGAGTAGCTACATTATGTATGCAGTGATATCTAGACACATGACTTAGGTACTAGTGATCCTTTTTTGCAGAAAGAAGAAGAATCTAGAAATATGCAAACAATGTGTACCCACGCTTCTATAACAAGTCCAAAACGAGATGATAAATTTGTCAGTTAATAAATTTAAAACTCTAATAAAAAGAAAATTGTTTAAAAATAAGCTTAATTATCTGATTATATCGTTGACAAGTAAAGCTTGCGGCTGAATAATGCTCCAACTCATTTTTATAAACACGATTGTAAAGGGATCATTTTCCAAAAAAATAGCCAAGCGTGGTTTATTGCCTGGATCTTCCACGCTTACGAACAGGCTTCAATTCAAAGTAGATTTAAGACTTGTCCCAAGTGATCTCACAGACCTTAAGGAATATTAAGTATTTTGAAGTTTTGAAAGTTGTTAAAAGATTCTGTTGAAGACCTACACGTAGCTAATAAGACATGCCATTGACTATGTCCTATATTGTATGTGGATCTCTCACCATGATCTTACTTCTTACTTATATTATAAATAGAAAAGTTTGTGAGGATGATTGGATGTTTGAATGTTTGGATGTTTGTGCCTCAATCACGCCTAAACGGCTGAACGGATTTGAACGAAACTTGGAATATACATAGTACATGTACTGGATTAACATTTAGGCTATTTTTTATCCGGGTACCATGCGAGCGAAGCCGCGGGCGGCAGCTAGTTTGTCCATAATCCAATATATATTCACTACTTAGTTCGTTTCGTACCACGCCCGAGGCTTTGCTTGCGTGATATCTAATAAGAATCCGCCATTGAGGCATTATTTAAACACAAACATCCAACCCGACTTTTGCACTAATTATAATTATAGTAGAATTTAATTGCGCCCCAAAAATATCATCATTACGGACTTAGATTGATAAGTCAAGCCTTTTTCATGTTCAAGCACAGTTCATGACCTCTTCACCCTGGAGGAACTATTCAACACCCACTCCTATTTCCATTGGAGTAAGGTTGCAATTAAATTGCAAGGAGATTTTCTAAAAAGTTCTCTCGTGTAGTTTTATGTGCTCGATCGCGGAGGTGCTTATTTGAGTTCCGTTAGACATTGTTTGTGCTTCAAATTGAATCTAAACCTGTCTTTATTTTGTGAGCTTTTTAGAACCTATGTAGGCAGATTAGTTTTCTATAAATACACTTCGAAATATAGCCGGGCCAAACGATTCTAGAGCCTGAAGACAGAATGAAATAACGCGATCGCTAAGTCACGTGGTGTTGGTGACATTGTGTTTAGCGAAAGCGAAAGTAAGTTGTCTACGGGTCCCAGTTATCCCACTTATAACCGCTAAACAGATGCCAGCTACGACCTCTGTGGCGTGGCGGACAAGGGCTCGGCTGAGACGCAAGAGGCGCGGTTTCGATTCCCGCTACGGGAGCAATGTATTATCTTCGGGGTCTGGGTGTAGTATTATAAAAGTATTCTATCAACCATCTTTTGCTCATAGTAGGTACAAGCTTTGCTTAATTTGGGGCAAGATGGCGCCGTGTGAAATGTCCACAAACATATATTTATTTAGTATATTTTTTTACAAAATATCTTAATTAAGTCAACCATACTTATCGTCGTATTGACTAAAAAACAATAAGACTTTAATGAGAAAGAGTTCCATACATTCAACCCCAGTTAGCACAATCAATAAAATATACTACTGAATCTACTGATGTACTAAGACACTTGAGTACTTACTCCATTTAGGAACATACCCTCTCCCAATTCCCTTGTGTTCCCATTTCGTTCCCATTTGGTTCTCGATTCGTTCGCGATAGTTCTTATAAAGTTGGTACTTTATGACCGACTCCGGCATTGTGCGTGCGAGCCATTGTCGAGCTACCACACACTCTGTGTCCCGCCACAGAACATCAACCAGCCGGTGGACGCAGGGTGGCTATGGTTGTGTCTCAGACTGAAATTATTAAAAATATAACTTTCGCCGAGGCTTCGGAAAAATTAAATTAAATATTTGTGGACTTTTCACACAGCGCCATCTAGCCCCAAACTGAGCAAAGCTTGTACTATGGACACCAGATGGCTGATAGAATACTTACATACTTTTTTGTAAATACACACTTATAATACATAAAACTACAACACCCAGGCCCGGAAGAAATATTTGCGGAACATACAAACATTTCTTCCGTAGCGGGAATCGAACCCGCCTCTTGCGTCTCAGCCGAGCACTTGCCCGCCACGTCACCGAGGTCTTCAAAAGTTACCTATGTCACTCTCCAGCCAAATAATAACTTAGACCCGTTAGGTACTCCGTTACTTCGTGAAAGGACAAACTTATAAACACACTTTTATAATATTAGCATAAGGATAGGACAAGAACAACTAATTCTAAATCATATAGCCTGCTTATCTTACGGTTAAAAAGATATAAGAGTTAGCCTAGAATCCTTGTTACTCATAAAGGTAATGTACGTTTGTTGGTTTGGTATACTTTGACATAGATTCAAAGGAATGACATGGTTTGTTTAGGCTGTGACGACGTGGTCCGAGCAATGCCTGATCAACTAAACTGAGTTAATTTTTTGTACGGCCGGGTTGTCGAGTATATATGTTCGTATGAGCTAGTGGCCAACTCTAGTGACGGAGTTTTTAGGCCGCCTGAAGGCCTCCGTCATAGCTTAACGACTTAAAAGCCGGGACCGACTAACGGTCCCTCCGAAGAACGGAAGCGCTCAGCTCGTATTGCCACTAGCGGTTACCCATCCCAATTGTGACCGCGAACATCGTTGCAACGCCGGGAAGCTACGCCACGAGCGCTTCATACGAGTGCCATACATATCAGGCTACTTTTAATGTTTAGTTTGGAGTGTTTTCCAGTTACAAGAGCGTCATGGCTACCGCGGTGATCGCGCCTGCATACATTTCCCTTCGGGGCTCATTTTCACACAACTGCTGGAAACTCGCGTCCCACTAATTGTCCTAGTACAATGGAAACTTGCGTGAGGATCTAAATAATGTTTCGGTAGCTTATTATTATTGTTCTGAAACTATGTACTCAAACACTTTCCCTTTCTTCGTGATATTGGATTTTTACTCGTGTATAAGACATCATCATCATCTTTTTCCTCCCTTGTCCCAGGGTCGGAACAACAAGTTCCCTTCTTACATCTCCTTTCATAAGGTCTTCGTGAATGTTAATTACTATAGTAATGTTGTTATCTGTCAAAAACAACGAATAACAGAATATAGGAATGGGGATAAGAAAATCCCTTTCTTTACAGTGCTTTGCCTAAGCTATCTAAATTAAAAAGACTTTTTTATGTTATGTTCTGATAAATGCTTAAGATAAAAAACAGAATTTTAAATTACACAATTTTTTTGCCCATATCCGACCACATCAAGAACTTTTCCAATTTTGTTATTTAACTAAAAGATTAACTGATAATGGCAAGTTACTTAACCTAACCTAAATATAAACATGTTTTTACCCATTCTGATAAAAACACAAGAGGAAATAACATTTTACTTGTGACATCACAATTTTTAAATCTCTTTGTTACAAAATGAAATTACATAGATTACACACAATGAAAGCACTGTTCTACCATCAGACGTCATATTGTTTTATCTGAAGCAATTCACGGTACAAAGGTGCGGTGATCAGCTCTGAACGGCGTGACCTGGCCTCAATGGACGCCATCCATCCACATGCCGACGAGTCGTAATACCACACAGCGGGCTCACCTGCGAACCGAAAGCTTACTTTGAAGCGCTATTAGTTCATTATGATAGTAAGTTCGTATGAGCTGGTGGCCAACTCTTGTGACGGAGTTTTTAGGCCGCCTAAAGGCCTCCGAAAAGCCGAGACCGACAATTTAACGCGCCCTCCGAAGCATGGAAGCGCTAAGCTAATTATGCCACTTGCGGTCATCCATCCAAATTGTGAAAACTCTATAAACGTGTTCTAGTCTACTGAGGGACTAGCCCATATTAATAGATTAAAAAAAATATTTTAAATGTATTATTTTAACTCTGACTACGCTTGTGGTACACAATTACCTACTTGATTTTATGGCTGCCATAAATTATGGCGGTTAAAAAAGATAAAGCTGTCCCTTTGTTATTTGGTAGGTGTCATAAAGGTCCCCCAGTAGAGCGACTGCTAGGTCGGCAAATTAATAGCTGTTTACTAGGAACATTTTCAGGAAATTGTTGGAAAACTAATGTTTTTCCATTGCTTGTAGGTATATTTAACTTCCGTCAAAATAAGTAACCCGCCCCGGGGCCGGGGGTTGTGTAGTTGTGTACACGAGGCTGGGTGTGCAATTACCCCCGCAGGAGGCAGGTAGGTACTACTCGTAGGTTCATTTTTTTATTTTCAACTCGTTTTTGGCGACAATAACAATATCTGCCAAAATCATTTGATAACTGCCGCTATATAGTACTTTTGACCATTTGCTTTGCTTGTTTTTGCCGGGAAGGTGTGACGACAGTAATGGTCCAGTTATGGAACGGACTAGTGGGCGGCAACCCTAAACGAGTCAGTTTTCCTGTTATCTAAAATTTTAGGTTTTTGTCAAACAGGTTTATTTGGCACGTTTCTCAAACAATGAAAAACTCTGCGACAAATAGCGAGCCATAAAAATAAATATTGAAGTAAAGATCCAAATTAAAAATCTGTCTCCGCTCCAAAACAGGAAGAATACACTCCTGGAGTCTTCGAACAATGTAGTCTGTGGGACTACGATGTAGTCTGAGGGACTACAATGGCTGACACCGGAACAGTCGCCATTTAATGATGTCTTGACAAAGTTGCGTAATAGGGAATAGGGAACAAAACAACATTACAAACATTGTCAATTCAATTGACGTTGTTGACTCTCTTTTTTGCTGACTTTAAAAGGGAGCATTATCTTAATTTGGCTTCTTTTTTGACATTATGTAGTGTAGTTGTAGTGGCCTGTCTAACCCGGTCACGTGACTTCGTGCATGTCTAGAAACGCCTAGGAGCATTAGGATGACCCCAACGAGTTATTATTTAATTATACTTAGTCTATTAAAACAAAACTTTTTATTATTTGTTGTTATAGCGGCAGTTGAGACACACACTGTGAAAATTTCAACTCTAAATATTACGGTTCATGAGATACAGCCCGCTGACCGACGGACGGACAGCGCTGGCTTAGGTCCCGTGGGCACCCTTCGGGTACGGAACCCTTAAAGATATTGAACTTACTAGAAGTGTCGTGAAACCTTGAAGTAAAAAAATATGAAGGTCCAGTTTGGAAGCGGCGCCGGCGGAGTGCGCAGCAAAAGCAATCCACCAGCCTCCAGCTATAGAATTATCCTTCATAGCTTTGCTAAAAGCCCTGCACGTCCCTCACTTACGCTCAACTGAATAATAGCAAATAGCCATTGTGCCCGGCGACTCCGCGACGCCGCACTTGCTGGCGACATGCCTGATAAGGGGAACAAATTTGACCATCGCGCCCAGTTTTTTAGGACTATCCTTAGGTAGCTTCAACTGTTTTTGTGCGAAACGCAAGTGTGGAAGGATCCAGTTCTTTTCCTGACAGCATATTCTATCACACACATCACAACCTTTTAACAACTTAGTGTCCGCAACTCTGGAGTTGTTTGCGAGGTTGGTGTAAATAACATTTTGTTTGTAGCTTTTGATGGTTACCTTGTTTATTTTCGGGTTACGTGGGAGAGCGTTAGGTCCGGGTTGTTCCAAATGGTTATAAAAATATCCTGTTGGCGCATGCATGCATGAATTTAATTTGAGATAAACATTATTTGATGTTCCTTTTATTGGAAAAACTGTAAAAATGCTACACCCATCCTCAAATTTACAAAATTTACCACAAAGGTACTTTCGACTATTCATTTCATGAACTCTTTCTCCAATTAAGCACAAATTCCCACAAAGCCCACCACTTAATTCTGTAAGCGAACTGTCATTACCATACCAATCTCTTTCATAAATTCAATTGTATCGCTGTGTATTTTAAACAATTTGCCCGTAAAGTGTACTAATTAGATCCCTTCGAAAGGGCCCACTGGTCACTTGCGCGGAACGGATCAACAAAGGCCCATTACAATAAATTACTTCGCTTTGTTCAGTCGGCTAAGCGGACCACTGACCACACCAAACACACCACTATCACTTTAAAATAGAGTTGAAAATTGCGTGCGATTTTTATCAATGCCATCATTAGAAATTCAGAAGGCCTATTGTCCAAGAGTATTTTATTGTCTTATTTAATAAAGGGCTCAAATCATGGAAGCTAAATGTTGAGGTAACTGCAGCTAGACCTGGCCTCCACTGCTTTAGACCATGAACTAACACAGTCATCATCAGTCACCCATCTGGTGCCCACAGTACAAGCTTTGCTTAGTTTGGGGCTAGATGGTGCTGTGTTAAATCCACAAATATTTATTTATATATTTTATCTAATAATAATTAAATACCAAATGTATCTGTCATGATGACAGTTCTATTCCATTAGTATGGATTTTTACGTGTGAAATTATAACGACCGCTCATATGGTGAAGGAAAACATCCTGAGGAAACCAACGGCTTAGTCAGCTCCGCACGTATTGACCATGTCTTTCTGGTCAGATACGACCATTTAAAATGGCGTCCTAAAGTTTCCTCCTGAGTCAGGAGTCCTTTCTGACTCTGCATAAAGCGTATAGCGCAGATGTTAAAAGACTTTAGTTCTCCTTAGTCAAGCCTAGCACCAACAAAGACCCTGAAAGGAAACCAACTACGTAGACAAAGTAAATGTTCAGAGTAGCTGAGTAGGTACACACCGCCCGGGAGACATTAACATATCGATATAATATCTAGGGCCGGACATGTTTATTTATCGCTCGGGGACAAAGCTGACCAGCCACTACCCCCCACTACCCGCCACTACCCCTCACTACCCTGACAAAGGGTCCAGCTGACCTCAGGGGTCGCAGAGACCGCTAAATTTTACGACAAGGGTGAAAAAAGGGACTAATACATCGAAACGTGAGATTTTTGTATATGGTTAGAATGTAGGTATATTTTGGGGAAAATCAGATTTAGTTATAAATTGAGGTTCTAGAAGGTTTTTGCTGAAGCGTGATTTTGGATTTCGGGATCAAATAGTAACTTGAAACTGGTGAATAAGATGTGACACTAAAGGAACGCCGCGACTTTATCTGCTTTGAGTTTGATTTCATCCTCTAGGAGTTGAATTTCGGGAAATTCCTTTCTTAGTGTGCCAGTTCGAAGACCCTCAAGTTTCATGCTCCAAGGACTTATGGTTTAGGCTGTGGGTTGACTGTCAGTCAGTCGGTCAGTCAGCAACGTAAGAGTTTTATATATTTAGACTTTGTTTCTTTTTACAGAAAGTACTTACCGGGCCCCTTATTCTCTATGACCAAACGAAACTTGCTTTGCAAATGCAATACAAAATTGTCATATAGAATACGATAACACGGTGATTCCACAAACGTGCCCGCGTTTTCCCTTTACGTTTTGTTTGGGTATAGTGAATAAGGCCCCTGGCTATTACTAGGGACTAAGTAGGTATATTATTATGCAAATATTTTTCCTGACGCGAGGATAGAGCCCGCACTTTTCGCGTTTCAGCCGGCACTCGCCCAACACGCCACCGAGGTCGTCAAAGCAAAGTTACAGGAACTCCTCTTTAAAACATTAAAGAGGTAGTCAGTGTCATATTAGTCGAATAATTAATGAAACCCTTGGACTGACAGTTTTGACTGATACATAGCCCACGTCAGTCAGAACTGACAGCTCAACTGAAGGGGTAATAAATAAGTATCGGATAGTGAGTTACCAACAGTAAATTAATTAAACAGAGGTGTTATATTATGTATATTACGTATTTAATAATAATATAATATAGTGACCTATATATTATATGTATAAACAAGTAGTGTGTAAATAGATCGTTACATGCCGTCTGGCAGTGATAGTGTTATCATTGTAGGTACCTATGTGTCGATAAGTAATCTGATCATATTCTGTTGTGGTCGATCTCACTGTTTTTCCTTTCATAATTTTCTAGGCTCAATATTTTGTCGAAAATATTTAAAAAAGTGAATGATGATACCTACACCTACTGAAAATGAAAATGATATTTTTCATATCCACTTTCTTAGGAACTACTTTACTGGACTGCTTTTCTCCCCGAGCATGTCGTAAAAGTCGACTCTCCAATGAACGTGATAGACCACCTTTATGGGCGATGGGCTGATCACCTGTCACCATGGTTCACCATATCCATTTTAGAAGAACTAAATCAGAAGTGGCTGCAAGTTTTCTTATGTTTACTTGTGGCTCTGCCCACCCCATTAGGCTTGATAATATGAATGTATGTTAATATTATGTACTTCGTTAGGTATAACGAAGGTATGATTAATCGTACTTTGACGACCTCGGTGGCGTGGCGGGGGTGTGTTCTGCAAATATTTCTTTCAAATCTGGGTGTTGTAGTATTATGTATTATAAGTATGTGTATTTACAAAAAGAGTATAAAAGTATCAGCCATCTGGTTCCCATAGTACAAGCTTTGCTTAGTTTGGGGCTAGAATGATGCTGTGTAAAATGTCCACAATTATTTATTATTATTTATTTATTCTACTAATATTGTAAATACGATTTCTTGTGGAGATGCTTGTTATAAATAGATAATATTGCATAAGGACCACCTCGATTGCAATGTTCAACGAATTTCATTCCTATGGGACTGTTTTAAAAATAATGCAATTCCATTGTAACTTTCGCTTCAATAGATAAATTTATTTACAGAATAACAATACCCTCCTTTGCAATCGAGCCTTCGTCACATCGAGAGATCCGCTTACTTTTTCTGTCTTTTTAATTACTTATACACATTAGCAGATCACGATGTCGTTGGCAGCGGCTCACTACGCCCCCCCGGGGCCTGGGGGCTGGGGGCGTCATCAGCTGTGATGGGGAGACCCTCAGATATAGCGGGGCATCTGGTAAACAAAATTTGCTACTTGAATATCATCATCATCACCATTTTCTACCTAAATCACCTTTTTCAGATGATTTGGTGGCATCAGTTTATGGCAGAGTTAGAAGTTGACCATTTTTTGTCATGGCTAAAATGGTAAAACCACAAATTAAGTTATTAGACGCTTCAGCAAAAATATAGCTATGGTAATGACACAATGTCACTTAGCGATCCCTATATTTTCGTCGCAAATACAGGGAGCGATAGCGCAACGTAACTACATTTTTGGACAGTCAGCTGCTCAGCTGTTTCTGATTGCGTCTCCACAATACCAACTGTCATGTGTTCTGCGAGGGACTGCACCCCCGCCCGGGATTGTGAAGCTGTGCTTATGCAAATGTTACTCTTCATTCGGAATTAATGATTTTTGTTATTTCAATTAATGTTTCGCGTCAGATTTCCAATCGTGCAAGTATTGTAACAAGAGTAGTGCTACTCTATGGATAAAAAAATTATGAGATGTTATTGTTAGAAACTTGTTCATTTTTTTATTTGTTTCTTGTAGTTGTTGCTAACTTCCGGCTGCGTTTGCCTTGTACCCGGATACAAGTAGTCTATTTCTTATTCTATATCAAGGTTTCATTTAACTCTTTTCAAGCATTGCGCTGTTTCGTCCAGTAGACTCTATCTTGAGTTTGCCCAGACTTAAGCGACAGTAGAGTTACCTAGTGAAAATGTATCAACATGACTTGTCTTACGAATGACGGCCTCGGTGGCGTGGCGGGCGATTGCTCGGCAGAGACGCAAGAGGCGCGGGTTCGATTCCCGCTGCGGAAGAAATGTTTGCATGATCTGTAAATATTTCTTCCGGGTCTGGGTGTTGTGGTACCATGGTACTCGTAGTTTCTGATACCCACGACACAGGGAATCTTAGTGTGGTTGGCTGTTATTTATGATTTATTTATTTACGAATACAAGGAAAGGTGGATCACCGGTGGAGTTGAGTGGTCATTCAGAATCATACCTAGGTATTTACTATTTTTTATCAAACAAAGTAACCAGTGAGTAATCATGTAATGGCCGTTGCCAGCCAGAGATCAAAGCGATACAGACAGCATGCAGTTAAGTTGCCTACAGTTTTCATTTGGCTTTAAAAGAGCCTAAATCCGACAGACTAGATATAATGGTACCTACCTATAGTTTATGAGTTACAATTCCAGTTTTTATAAGTATTGTTCCGTCAACTGAAAAGAAAAACAAAAAACAACCTGAATTCGGCGTGTTTGTGTGCATCTGGCTTGTGGGGGGTGAAGGGGGGGGGGGGGGGGTGGAGGGTGGAGTATTGTATGCGCTCGTTGTTTTTAATCAACACCCTCGCGCTGTCATCTCCGGTCGCTCTTCAAACGAGGGTGAGCTCCTCTTGCACCCGATATACTTTCTCTGTGTTACCTACGAATTATGGCAAAAACTGACGTAGTAGTTCTTGTTTATCATTAAATTCTGTACGGGAGATGGTTCTGAAGGGCTAGTCAAAGTAATAATCGACTGTTGATAAGCGAATTCGGAAGTAGAATAGAGAAAAATGACATTAAGATTTGCGTGATCCGATCGAAAAGTCACGTGACAACACCGAACCGCTAAAAATTCATAAAATTCGAACTTTATTATTTTGTTAGTAACATACCAACTGAATAAGCTTCATTTTGTGTGACAGTTGAAAAATAGGGAGTCAACGAATGTAGAAAGAGAATAGCTTCGAAGCGATGCTTTTGGCTCTGATTTCCAAAAGGCCGAAACAACAATTTCCGCCAGGGAACTAGCAAAACAAAAGTATTTTGTTTTGAGAATTTCGTTGCTAGACGGAAAATGTAACTTGAAAATATCTAAGGTCACACAAAAGAGTGTCGAGGTCAGAACCGAGTTCTAACCGAAACACACTCGTCGGTGCATGGCAACCGACTGCCCTCGCTCGCTTCGCTCCTATAAGCCCCACTTTGAATATAATCCTTCAGCCATCAACAACACAAGGTAAACCCAACCTTATCACTCCGACACAAGAGTTATAATCAATTACCTGTAATTGAATATTCTTGTCAAAACATTTTGTACCTTATCTTCATATGGAGTAGTATAAAATTAGCTTGGCAAATATTTCTATTCTCGAAATTCAATGTCAACTTAATTCAGACTATTATAAACCAATTTGAACTATGACCCGCAGGCTTACGGTTCACTTTCGTAGAGCGCTTTCAAATGCATACAGGTAGAGTCCGAGCCACAGATAAGGCCAAAAAAGTAAAAACTAGAGATTTATGTTTAACCGACTTGGCAAAAAATGGGTTAAGTGTTTACTCTATTTTGAGATAACGCATGTGATGTGAGACAAGGATGTTTTTGTGACATTATTTTTTTTTGTTTTTGCTACTGACTCCAGCTTTTAGTTGTATCCTGTTATCTTGGGCAGTCTTTCCGAACATTCGTTTCGGAAATATTAGCAGTGGGATTCAATTACCTCCTTCAGGGTATTTTGTTGGCGATGCTGAAGGAGAATTAATTCTATTGTCCCCAAATCGGAGCGAATGGTACATCTATTCCTATTTGATAACAACTTTTTTAACATTTTGTTGTTATTTGAGGTAGACTAGATGGTTTTTAAGGTTTTGTTCAATAAGTACCTTTTTTAGGATGCGAGTAGATGCTAACGTGAAATTATAGAGATAAAATGAAGTGGATGAAATAAATATCCAGGTATGAAGCATGCTTTGGTCATGCTTTTGTCACGACGACCTACAAAATGCGCTATGATAAGATTATGCTAGATAATAGATTATATCCATTTTATTACACATGTAGGTTTTGACGACCTCGGTGGCACGGCGGACGAGTGTTCGGCTGAGAAGCAAGTGACGCGGGTTTGATACCCGCTACGGCAGAAATGTTTTGCATGTTCTGCAAATATTTCTTCCAGATCTGGGTGTTGTAGTATTATGTATTATAAGAGTAAGTATTAAAAAAAATGTATATCAGCCATCTGGTGCCCATAGTACAAGCTTTGCTTAGTTTGGGGATAGACGGAGCTGTTTGAAATGTCCACAAATATTTATTATAATTTAAATTAGACAAAATCAGGATTTGCATACGATACAATGCGAACTTTGTAATAAAATGTCAAAAAATATAGGTAAGTACATAATCTCTTGATATTTTGATAAGCATACTCGATTGACTTTGCGTACCTACTGTTGATGGACTACCCTCCTTTTATATTGTCGGATAAAATCGAAATGTTGGATTGAATGCAAAAGCGTCTCCCCCGTTCCATAACTTTAAGTACATACATAAAATCACGCCTGTTTCCCATAGGGGTAGGCAGAGATCACGGATCGCCATTTGCTACGATCCCGATTTAGTTATTTCGCTTTAAGTACATTATCTATTTATTCCAGTAAAGAAAGGCTAAGTAAACTCCTGTCATTTGCTGAATTAAGCTGAACTGAATCATTAAGTAGTTTATTCGACCAAAGTTAGTAGCTATAAAGGTAGTTTATTTTAAAACCAACATACAGGTAAGTATTTTTAATGTAAACCGTCTATCTAGTCGTGTAACTAGTTCTTTCAAACCAGTGTGGTGAAAGGATTTAAAATGCGCTTCGAAGGCTCTTTTCGTGCACTTTGCACATGTTTTCCTTCACCGTTTGAGAGTACCTACTGGTAATACTGGTATAGCGCTTATAACATTTTTTGAACAGAAAAATCCATTTGCCCGACCAGGGATTTGAACCCACGACCTTAGGATCCATGATTGCTCCATGATGGTTTAGAAAAGGGTTATAAAATATAGGTGATGTTTGTAGCAGTAGGTACGAGCCAACGGCGTTGGATGTTACCGTGGCTTTGTTTTAACAATTTACGTCACAATGTCTTCAAAATTGTCACGACCAGCCCTAAGGGCCCGTTCACACTCGAGCACCTCGGATCCTTTGATTTTCCACCAGAGCTGGCTGCTGGCAACGGAACCGGAATAATGCCTGAAGACTCCCTTTATACTTTGTTTGGAACTTTCTACAAAGAGCCGGGAATCTTAAAGAGTTCCTGTGGAGCATCTGTGGAGCGAACGCGGACGTCATCTTACATCTAGCAGTCGACTCACAGACAACCACTCAGCGAGTCTTCGTGAAGCACGCATCTGCCACTCGTGTCACTAGCTCTTTTGAACCAGTGTGGTGAAAGGATTTCAAGTGCGCCGCAAAGAGGCTCCAACCGTTCACCACCGTTCACCTGGCACAATAATGTGTGAGTGTAGCGGTGAGATCTCAAAAGGAGCCTCTTCGAGGCGCACTTTAATCACGGATCCAGGCAAAGAAGTTCAAGGTTTTTGTTTAACTTAATCGCTGTGATGAAAGACGCCATAACGATTACAATGGTGCCCATTTATTAGAGAGTAACTAGATTAAATTAACGTTTTACGGAGGACGACTCGAGAATGTCTTATTTATTCAAATAAAACCGGCCAAGTGCGAGTCGAATTTGCACACGAAGGGCTCCGTACATAATACTCAAGAAAGATTTATGTACATAAATGTTTCTTTGATGGGGCAACCGTTTATTTTATTTTTATTATGTCGTGTTATCGGCAAATAAAAATACACACTCTGTAAATATTTCGACTCTCTACCTATTACGGTTTATGAGATATAGCCCGCTGACGGACGGACAGCGGAAGCTTAGTAATAGGGTCCCTTTGGCACCCTTCTGGTACGGAACCCTAAAAAACTCTATTTGTATTATAATTTAATGAAGAAAGAAAACCTTGAAATGAAAGATAATTTAAAGATAAATTATTAATATAAGAGATTTAAAAAATAAGTTAGGTACAATATTCTTTATACCTATTTGTGCATTTTAAATGGAAATACCTACCTCACATTATTCGATCACTCATTCGGTGCTGTGGACGCCATTTAAAGCCGACTGACTACATAAACAATTTCATTTTATCACAAACAAAATCCAGTTCGACTGGTCCATTTCTAACTAAAAACAGTCCAAAAATACTCATCTCACGAACAAAGAAGCATGTTGCTACGTGTTAGACAGAGACAGCATGCTTCTGTCTCTCTCACAAGGGCTGAATTATGACGTAATCATAGCCTTGAACACCCTTGCATGATGCAATCGATACTTGCGCCCTATGTGCGGGGCATAAGGGCGGTTTTCGATCGACACTGCACTTGATGGCCGATGAAATCGTAGGGTGATTTAGCTCAGGAGTTCGGACATCAAAATATTATTTAATGTGGTCTAATATAAGCATTTATTTAAATAACAATGCTGGATATTTATTCGTCAAATAAAAACAAATTGATAAGATCTTTAAAATTTCACTTCTCGTTTCTCATTTGCTTATCTTATCTGTAACTGCATAATTTGAAGTTTTATTATTCAAATACGACCGTAAACCCGTATTACGTAATAAAAGCCAATATATTTCCGATAAGTATAAAAATCTATTAATAACCGTTATCTGCTGAATAAAGTAACTCTACGATTCTCTAAATAATGTTATTAGATAAGATTTATAAACGGTTACATTGTTGTAACTAATCTAAAAAAAGCAATAAAAACTAATGATAGTCATGTTGTAACTCTACACTGTACATAAATACGTCGTTATTTTCTTTGTTAAAACATCTAAAATAACTTGAATTAATCCCAACTTATGTTACATTATGACAATAAAAAATATCACTTACGTTACGTACCTACAATTTTAAATTGCAGTTTTTGGTTTGTCATTGTACCTATCAAAATAAATTTTATTGTTGGTACCTATACCTACCAAAAACTAAGGCCTTTCTACCATCTTTATGGTAGTAGATGATTTATACAACATCAGGAGACAACTTTTACCTTCACAAACGGGACGCTGTAATGCCCGGGACGAATTAAGATGGAGTATGCTTGCCCAGCACCTATTCCATCCTCTCAGCTTAGTCGGCCTTGTCCACAGGAAAGACATGGTCAATACGTGCGGAGCTGACTAAGCCGCGAGTTTCCTTACATATTTCCGCACATACATTTTTCACACAGAAAAATTCATTAGTACACGACCAGGTTTGAACCCACGACCTTAGGATCGGAAGGCGGGGGTCACTACCAACAATGCTGTCTAACCTACCTACCGAAGGTAATAAACCTACCCCGTATAAAAACAAACTAAGCCAAAGAAACTTTTTTTAAACAATATTCTCGTGTGTCCTGTCTCCTGGACTACGAAATCAACAATCCAACCCTTTCAAGTGAATACAATAATAGATTTATTTTATTTAGCAGCGGCCGGCGTGGCGGCCTCACGACCGGGATGAATATACGCCATCAACTTTTATGGGAGTGCTCAGATAACTGACGCTCTATCCTACTTTTTATTTTCTTGTAAAAGTTACGTACGATCATAGTGTTGTATCATGTATCTCGTCTTTCAGTTCTACTCCGAAAAAAGGTAAAAATGTACCCTTAGAGATGCAACTTGGCGTTCCTTCTAGTCGTATTTCTAACTGATTTGAGTGGGAGGTATATGTTACAAAATAATGTCACTTTATGATTTTGTTTTAATAGCCAAGCATAAAGTTTTTCATTGATCACTTTTGAATAATAATAAAAAACTGGTAACGTCAAGTTCGACATTAATTTTCAGTTATCAAGTCTCACTTTTAAGCTTTCCATTCATAATATTTTGAAGCGCTCGTGGCGTAGCTTGCTTAGACGTTCTTGATTGATCGTTGAAGTTAAGCAACGTTGTGCGCGGTGACAATTGGGATGGGTGACCGCAAGTGGCATTACGAGCTGAGCTCTTCCGTGTTTCGGATTCGGAAGGCTCGTTAAACTGTCGGTCCCGGCTTTTAAGCCGTTAAACCACGACGGAGGCCTTTAGGCGGCCTAAAAACTCAGTTGCAAGAATTGGCCACTAGCTTATACAAACTTAATAATAAATTTTGTTTAAGTGCAAATACTAAAAAGCAATAAAGTTTCTTCACAAAGCATGATCGTGATCTTGGAGTTCAGTCGGGGTCAAGTCAGGCATCATCGTAACTCCCAGGTTTAACGCGGACGGCCGGGCGGCCCCGCAGGCAGAAGGTCGTAACTGAGAACATGCGCCTTTGCAGCCGAAAATAGCCATTCAGATTACAAAATGTTTATGATGTGGAACACAAAATTTTGCCAGCTTTGTCGCTGTTAGCTCGATCGATCCACTTTCTTATTTAAATTTTTAGCGATTCTGTCATCAAATTTTAATAGCTTATGCATTTGCAATGTCACACATTTTGGACTGTTCTTTATCGATCATTACAGTAGTAAGTACCACAAATATTGTGCGCTTCGGCAAATTAAGTCTAGCTTCTAAAACTAACGCGATGATGATATGAATATAGAGATATTACAATAATTACGTAGCTAAAAGAAATATTTGTTTACAAGGGTTAGTTCAGTTATTATTAGTTGACTATTCGTTGTATATTCTGACAAATGCGCATTATATTGTGTTACTACTATACTTTTTAACTAGGCCTTGAAAAGCAATCTTCCAATGTACAATTTCCTCTACTACTGCAACGACTTCTAGTCGTGTCACTAGTTCTTTCGAACCAGTAAGGATTTAAAGTGCGCCTCCGTTGGTGCTCTTGACACCATGTATTGACAATGTCCTCTTTCGGAATCGGACTCCAATGGCCACTCCCGCCCGTGACTAGAACACACTCAGTGTTGTGTGTGTGTGTGTGTGTGTGTGTGTGTGTGTGTGTGTGTGGGCGGCGTGTGGTTGATGGCTCTGTGCTTTATTGTTCTTCACGATTGTGCCTCCGAAGTTGAAAGTGAACCTCACTTAAAGCCAACTTGGCGAATGTTCTTAGTGGAATCCATTAACTTGGGCGCTTCCTTTTTCGTGAGGGTTAATTTTTCAGGAACTTTTGTTTTAGTTTGGCTTCATTGTTTATTTTCTAGCCATAAGGGCGGGTGTATCTCAATTTATAGGTATCATCTGAAACATTATGTTTACACTTCTTTATCAAATGTTATCATCGAAAACCTGGAACAATTTTCACACAACTGGAAGACCAATATAGAAATAAGCGCCAGCTTAAAACTAATTTTAAAAGCAGAAATTATATTTTAAGCAATGTTTTACAGAAGAAAAAAAAATAAGAGTAGGCTCAGATTGTCAAATACCTAAAAGAGTTTTTAAAAGCAAGCAAAAAGAAGGCGAAATTGGATAAAAAAAACGTTCTAGAGGAATTGTGGTTACGGTCGACGGAAGGACACATGTTGATACCGGGGCAGGTACAACCAAGGGTAGGTAGGTACCTACTCATATACCCACACAGACAGTAAAGGTGTCAGATATCGTGGCAGATCAGCTGATCGTCACGGCTTTGTTGCTGATGGAACTATCAGCTAATCTGTGGGATATTTGGGCTTTCTAGCCACCCATTGTAGAGTAGATGCTTCTGAAAATCACAAATAGTCCAATTTTATTTACATTATCATACTTAGGTTCATAAAATTAAAAAGTAAAATCAGGATTTGGAAACAGTTCATACATAACTCCCAAAAAACTTTTCGGAACCCCCTCTTTGTTTCCTTTTTGATCACCGGTTAGGTTTTAAAGTATGCATCCTTGTTATCTAGGGACTTGGAAGCGTTGTTTGCTTAGAAGGGTTATTATCAGATACTTAAAGGGGCCTTATTCGAAGGGCCTACTTTCTCACCAATAAAACTTTTATGAGATCATTGTAGGTAATACACCCAATTTTATGTAAAATACACTAAGCATTGTTAGAAGTTAGAACTGTCTAAGTAAGTACCTTTATTAGAAAACAATATTCTTTTACGACGACAGATCAGCTGTTTCTAGCGTCAGCTGTTATGCCTATCCCGGTATTAGAACAGTTCAGCTCGGAAATAACACACCTAGCAACCTCTAAACAGACCATTACTCAATCCTCATAATAAACCCTTTAGCATAAACCCGTTTAAAGCAAAGAGTAAAACCTAACAAAGTAAATAAACACGGTAACTTTCTCGACGCATCGTCGAATCAATCGTGCGCGCTCGGCTGTTTCCGCCGCCGCTCGGCCGCGCTCGGCCCAGCTGACGAGAACTGTTGCTATGTGCACCGACACACGAGCTAAACGGACCTTTTGCCTGAACTATTCAAATTATAGACAATCCTATTTTTTGATCTTCAGGACTAGGAACAGGTAGGAATTGAATGACGTGGTTGAGCTCCACGCTTGTCGTTTCAGAACTTTCTTAAAAAAATTAAGAGATTTTCACGAAATAATGACATCAAAGCTGACTAGAAGAATTTAGCATCACCATCTGCGGTTCGATTCCTGAACAACTTATTAAATCAAACCAAAATCGCCGAAAACCATCACGTAGAACAAAGAACATTGAAAACGCAGGAGAAACGTCCTAAAAACTCCACTGTGAACCGCAGTTAAACAAGCCTACGTGACCGAACCAATGTACTTACCCTCACAAACACACCCTAAGTCCACATTTACCCACACAGGCGCAGACGTGGTTAAGCCTCGGTGCAGAACCCAACGGACGTAAGTGACATCGACCTTCACAAAGAAACGAACGTATCCGTCGTCCTTGTGCCCAAGCGGGTAAGGTTCAGTTTAAAAAGGCGCAGTGAAAGGCACTTAGGGCCATTTGCTTGTAAGTACGTAATATCCCCGTTGCGCTAGTGCATTTATGGCAGCAAGCGTGCTTCGACAACCTTTTTGCTATATTTTTTATGTGTGAATAACAGTTTCGACATTAACAATGTTCCTTGACGGTTATTGATTGGTCATAGCGCTTATTATAGCATTTTTAGTTAGAATTTGTAATTTAACTGTGGAGTTAAAACTTTTTACTTACTTGCCTTGGAGTAGTACTAGCTCGCTTTGTAACATGCTATTGGATCCAATTACTTTGAGTACCTAAGAAATCTGAAGTATCTACTAAACTAAGTAACTACAACTTAAAAATTATATTATTATGAAGTTCAACCTAAGTAACCCAATTATTCCCTTGGAAAATAGAATAGTAAATTATTCAACGAAATGCCCTAAAGCTCCATCTCTTTGTTAAATAAAATTACATGGACCAGAATTACTATGAAAAGGTGAAAGTTCTAGATAAGGATGCCCTAGAAAAAGGTTGACGATCTCTGCGCGCTCGTCCCAGCTCGGTTGGCAACAGGCGAATGAAAGCATCGACCACCTGACATACAACTTTGAACTTTAGCTACATAGAAATATGGTAGAAAGTCCCGAGCTTAAAAAGTTATTGATCGAAGCTTACGCAAAAAAGTTTTGTACTTATCGCCTACAACCTACAACGATACATACTATTTTATTAATTGGCTTAAGTGACATAATCGGATACGGTCCTATTCTCAACGGGATAAGGATTATTTTAGCTTATTTTTCTTTTTTGAGCCACTAATCATAAAAGAGTCACAGCCGTGGAACAAAGAACGTTATTATGAAAGAATAAACTACCTGAAGGGTGTTTTATGAGCTGTTTTTAATTGTTTTAGCTTTTCTATTGGGTTCTAATAGGTTAGAGGATATTACAACCGACATTTTGATTGGTTGTAGATGTGACACCCGAAGGTCATAAATGAAATAGGGCCAAATGTTTATGAAAGATGAAGGATGGCAGTATTTGTTATTTAATTAGAATAGAAAGCTTTTATAATATTGAGATAAGACTATGATTTTTGAAACTTACGTCTTTCAGCAACCGGTGTTTATAGGCCTAACACTCGAATAAAAAGTAGTTCCCGATATTTTCTTTAAATAAATTCTGCTAATATTATAAATGCGAAAGTTTGTGAGAATGTGAGGATCTGTGGATGTGAGGATGTATATTTGTGTCTCAATCACGCCGTAACGGCTGAACGGATTTGAATGGAACTTGGAATATACATAGTATGTGTGCTGAAATAACATTATAGGCTACTTTTTATCCTGATACCACGCGAGCGAAGCCGCTGGCGAAAGCTAGTAGTCCATAATAATAAACAGGTAGTTATCGTCACGCGCTTATAACGATTACAATCGAAATGGTGCAATAATACGATAGTTGAATATCGAAGCAGTAAAAGTAAAAAATATGACCTATTATTAGAAGCTCCCCATGAAGACAGGTTGAACAAAAAACGCTTGATGAAGGTCGAGCGAGCTCCGTGTGTGTTTGTGAATAGGGGTGATTGCTGTTGTGGGGAAATTATAGAGGGATGGAACGAGATGGGCTTGTAATTTCATTTTTGACAACCTTTATAAATGTTGGAAGTAAAACTGGAGAATGTTGGGACCAAAAAGGCGCATGTTACCTAATAGGAATCGTAAGCCACAAGAGTCATTTTACAACTTTTCTTACTAATTAAATGCGATAGTTAGTTATAATCAGTTATAGTGTTTCAATCACAAAAGGCTAAACTGATTATGATAAGTCTTGGTACCACTGTCACTTTGAATAGCATCAGGTATTATCTATTATAGGCTAATTTTCAATTAAGTAGAGTCACTTGCAACAAGCTATGAGTAGTCAAAAAGTTCAAAGTTTTATTGTAGGCTGTACGCGCACAAACCGCAGGCGGTAGCTAGTAAGACCATCACGTAATTGGCCCAATACAATGAAGTAGGTACATCATCCACGTAGGTAAACCACATCGCTTTTACTTCACCGAAGCCGCTTTTATAGTTCTAGTGGGCTCCATCCACTAATTTACCAAGGCCCTTGTTCTTAGTATCTATGACTTACGGTCATTAATTCTTTCATTTTACGAGCCCCGAGGGCTCCACTTCAAGTTTTACTTGTTTGCCTACTTTTGTTTGCTTGGAAATGGCGTTTTTTGTTCGGAAAAGTTAAGTGCTCTTGTTGGAAATTTTTAGGGATTCCTGAAAGGTATTAGGGACTTTCGATTCTTTCTTTGAGTTGATTTATTTTTGTTACATTTCTGTCAAAAATATCATAAAGAGTGACGCGTCACAATGGAATGAATTTCTTTTATGGAATTGACTTGAATATAACAATAAAATTGAATATTTATTTTATTATTATTATACCTATAATTCTATTATTTCTCTGTTGGACTAGGAGTTACTTCTCTGCTGGACTGGGAGTAAAGAAAAAACATAGAATGCGTCCAGCTGCTTCTCTCCCCGAGCATGTCGTAAAAGTCGACTAAGGGATAGGATCCTCTATCCCTATAACTCTGTGTATAAGTCAAGTAGGTACCTACTTATCTAGAGATAGGCAGTAGATATGGCACGTGTAATACGCCTTGCACTTACGAGCAGCGAGCACCCCCACATAGAATCAAAATACTCTACCTAAACTTTTCTATAAATTGATTTCCAAGGCCATTAAATCCTCCTTCTGTACTGTCTTGTAGTGGGTTCGACTCCCGCGCGGCACTCGTGAATAATGCATCGATTCTTGGCGTAATTGATTGGGAATAAAACTTTAGCGATTGCGGCTTAACGAGCGGCCGTAATAGCCGGAGGAACGGAATAAATGATTTATACGTTATAACTACGAGCACGTTTGAAACAGAAATTTCCACACTGATCATAGTTTTTTTTTCTTTTAAGGTCTCTCATTATAACAGCACCATTCCTCAAATGTGGGCTTTATGTCGAGCTCCGATGACGTTTATAAAAGGTAGAAAATTTCAACGAATTATTAAAAATATGTGTGGTGTTTTATTATCTAGATTCTAAATAATGTAAGACTACCTACCACACAGTACTAACGTCTTTACGCCTGAAAGTAAGTATGTTTTTTAGGTTATATTTGGCCCTAGATATTGCATTTATTCAATCACAGGTGCCTAGTTTCATTGCTGCTAGTTAGAACTGGAATCGAACTAACCCTACCCGCTCAAACCGATCCAATCTGAACACCCCGGTGAGTGACACACACATTTATGATTGCTTCCACAGACGTTACGAGCTATTTTAGCTCAATTCACCTTTCTAACATCAAAGGAAACCGAAAAAACTTATTTAAAACTAGCTTCCGCCCGCACCTTCGCATGGTACCCGTATGTGTCGCTAACTCGAACATAAACATTTTTTATGTAAAAATGATACCGAGTCTCGCAACTCTTTGACTTATCGCACAAACATCGTATTGATTCAATGAAATTGTTTACTTAGGTCTTTTACTTGAACTTTTTTACAATTTTAATTCTTAAAATCACTCTTCCCCTGAAAAGGGGAGCTTAAGATGGAAGGCAAAGTGCAAATAATATTATGGAAAGATAAATTTTCATCGTATAACGTCGTTGTAACTCAAGCTAGATACAGAGTGTGTAGGTATATCTATCTACAGACCGGCACCGCCACCCACAGAGATTTATAGCTGCCAGTTGCCACGATTGGAATTAAAACTTTACGTTCAACTTGTAGCTATCTAAAACTCCTTTTAAAATAGCTACCGTTACATGACGCTGCTTAGGTACTTACCTAAATGTCAGATACAAAAGGCTCTATCTTTGCAAATCAAAAGGTCTTATGTAACAAAAAAAGATAAAATGGCTTTATGTCCTTATTTAAATCAGCCAGGATCATTTCTCACTGCCAAATTGACAATTGCGGAGATAAAGTCACAACCGACATTACATTTTTATTTTAGTGTTTGACAGCTGCAAGTTTTAACCTCGCTCTTTTAAATTGTGTCTGATATAGGTGCTTTCTGCATAAAACTGCTTATTTTTATGACTCGCCATAGGCGGTAGTACGGGGGTAAAAAAATAAGGGTAGGACAATGAGGGTGTAGCTAGTAGACGACAGAAGTAATAGTTGGGGATATTTTTCTGTGTGAACTTTAACCGCGTGTGTAACTCGGCAGCAATCGTGCTGTGTCGTTCCATATTTAATTATTCTGATCCTTAAATAACGAGATCAAAAGTGTACGAACCGGAATAAAACCTGCCCTTGTTAAAAAAAAACTCTTTTGTATTTCGAATTGTTTCTGTTCACGAATCCACAAGACGAGACCTCTCACCAAGCAACACTTTATCGTCTTTTATATTAGACGGTGTAAGAGTGTCGTAAAATATACATACGCTCATATACGTTTGTATGTTAACGCTTCGGCGTAAAGGAGCCTTTATGTCCTTTCTTTATTGTTTTATCAGCATTGTGTATTCTGAGTACGTCAGGGTGGAAGTTCGTTGAGTCTGATTTTGTAGACATGCGCCTTTATACGGCCATGGCGCAAGTACATTTTATGCTTGTTTAGATACGATATATTACATGAGTTGATAAACAAAATAAAATATTATTCGTGCCTTCTAACAAAAATATAAATGATATTTGGGTTGAGCTAACAGAAACAGTCATCTGGATGTCCGTCTGTAATGTTTGCATTTCATAAGTTCCAAAATACAAATCATAGAATACTGAACAAAAATAAAAAAAATATGTGCAACCAAATAATTTAACGATTTTTTAAGTTTTGATCACCTAATTGAATATTAGTAAATCATTTATATTTTGCATTCCTTATATTTTATAATGATTTACTTAAGTAATAAAAAAAATAAGATTAGCATTCTGAATATAGAAAACACACAATTCCAGCCGTGTAAGAACTGATTAAAATTTAAATTGAGCTTTCGCTTTGTTGTCAGAAACAAAACGAACCCAATTAATTTATTAAAAACCTTCCCAAAATTACTATTTCTTACGAACAGCTGATTCCGTTCTACGCCTACACACCCTTTGCAAACCTTTGCATTTGCGACCCTATTCTGAAGTGATTTAAGTATATTTTCGCATGACTTCTTAAACAGCTGATCCATGGTCGACTGCACCCTTATCTATGCTCCTTTTAATTTTGGACTTTATCTCAATTATGTTAAAGTTGAAATTCGCGCGGGATGTTGTGTGGGGTGGTTAGGTGGCCGTCAGCTGACAGACTTCAGATGTTTTAAAATAATTTCGTTACAGATGCAGCTTGACAGTAAAAATATTTTTACGGCCGTTATCCGTGTTTTATGGCTGCGTTTATTTGTAAAAAATTAAAATAATAATTATATTTTACAGTTAAACTTATGAACCGGTGAAACGTTTCAAGCTTCGAGATGCGGGTTCAATTCCAGAGGGAAGAGAAATGTTCTGCAAATATTTGCTCAGGTAGTTAGTTCTATAAAACTTATCGTTTAGTTTCTGAATCCCACGACACGTAGCACTTTGATTCCCTATGGACTGTCGGTTTTTAGGGTTCCGTACCCGAAGGGTGCCAACGGGACCCTGTTACTAAGCCTGCGCTGTCCGTCCGTCCGTCCGTCTGTCAGCGGGCCGTCTCATGAACCGTAATAGAGTTGAATTTTTCACAGTCTGTATTTCTAGTGCCGCTATAACAACAAATAATAAAAATTAAAAGGGGGCCCCATAGCAAACATTTATACAACATGTACGATGTACGGAACCCTTCGTGTTAGAATTCGACTCGCACATGACTGGTTTTATTATTTTTTAAAGCAAGAACTGTAAACTGTTAATCATAAGAGTTAGTAACCGACTAGCTGGTCGCCGCACACGTCACTGATACCCCGAGTCAGGACCCTATCAGCCTAAATCGAGTTTCGGAGCGGTTCGCCGCGGGCCAATCATATTATCAACCCACCAAATACAAAATAGATCACGTCCCACACGGGTACCATGGCACTTGTACAGTCAGAATTAAAAGTACCTACTTACCTAAATGATTATCAAACAAATTACCCTAAACCATACTGTGAATTTTAATAGAAGAACCTAACTACAAAGGTTTCAAGTTAAAAATAGTTGAAATATTGTAAGTTAGTGATCAGAGCTCATCAATCTTACATTCCATACTAGAAATACGCGTTTTTTTACACAAACTTCATGTTCCCACTGCGCCCTCTGAATTTTTTGGGAATTCCTTGTTCAGTCTCTTACACCGTTAAAGAAATATGCTCTCAAAGTTTCAAACATTTCAAGCTTGAATGTCAGTCAGTCAGTCAGCGAGTCAGTAACGTCCATCTCGTTACTGAGTTTAATATTTTATTTAGATTCACAGAACACGATCTGTGAATACAGAACTTGTAATAAATCATTTTCTAAATAAGATAAACCTTTGATGCTGACTGTACAAGCCCCAAGTCAAGTCGAAAGCCCAAATAGTTTTGGAATAATTCCAATTCCTTCATCAGCAGGGATTTGAAGACATCAAATATTAAGGAAGTGCTTCGACTATGTAATTGACATGTGGAGTGCGGGGCCCCCGGGGGAGGGGGGAGGTACTTACGGGGGGGATAGTTCCACATGTAAATGGGGTAAGGGTAACATTGAATTGAGTAAGTCACTTGGGAAAAATATCATTTTTCGATGTACTTAGTGCCTTGTGATAGTATTGGTTTGATTTTTTCTTGTAAATTACTAAAATTAGTGTTTATACGACACTCAAAGTCCGGCCCAAAAAGTAAGCCAAATTTTGACACAACTTTACCTTTTCTTGCCGGGACTGTGGAGATTTGGACAATAAACGAATCTTGTTGTTTACAGTACACTCAAAACACAACCATTGGTCCGGGAAACCGAGTGTAGAGCGGCCCCCCACCTGATGGACCGATAATTATTGGACGTCCAGAAGTTGATGATATTATGTACCACTCAAGCAGAATAAATGATTTGATTTGATTTTGATGCTGAAGGCCTCATTCATAGTGACAACTCCAATAAGTGTTAGCCGAAGTTTGAGTTTGAATCGTCTTTGGGTCAGTGCATTTTGTTCACGCGCGGCAAGGAGCCGCCCCGAGGGTGAGGGGTGCTGATCCCGCAAACGTTGACAATTTGAGCAGTATTTCTACCTAATGCTATTAATTGATGTTTGTCCCTTTGCGGCTGATGGGGAACTATTAGTTGGAGAACCCCTTTATTGCTAGCGAAGCTTTTGAATCATTACAAACAACGACATTATCGGGAGAGAAGCCTCGAAGATTAGCCCCACAGAACCACAACAGTAGCTGTGACCCCTCTCCTCTTGCGTAGGAATAGCTAGCCTATCTATCAGTGTAGCTTTCCAGCAGCAAACTATTTATAAATAGCGGTTTCTCAGATCAATTTTTTTAAGGGCGGGTTCAAGTCTCGTGTTAGAATTGTTTGTAGTTGCAGGTTATAAGTAAAAGGAGCCTTATTTAAACCAACGATTTTAGCATTCCGAAATCGATCTAAGAAAGGTTGGTGAAACAGGAAAATGAGAAAATTTCAGCATGCAAAGAAGTATTCCTACAGTTGATACAAGGTTCAAGTTGTAATCTCATTCCATGAAGTAGGTTAGGTACTATTCGGGCTTCAAGGGCTTATTTAAATAAAGGCAATTCCTTGGCGACCAGCGCCTCAATATTACCATAGAGGAATTAGGTCGTGTCTATTCTTATCCATGCATAATCTATGATAACGATGTGCCGTGATGCCTCACGATGCCTCACCACCCCTGAACTTACTCCAGGAAGCACTTTCTTATCTACCCGCAATATTACCGAAAACCTCCACTCTTTGCACATCAACCTTATCCTAAAGCTGTAGAGTTCAAAATCCCGTGGCGGGAAGATTTTGAAAGGTAGTAATTTTGGAAGATCCTTGCCTAGCAATATCAAGCTCGATGTCTCTGATCGCTGTAATGGAGATTGAGTGTGACAGAGACGGATGCGTGCGTTAGAGAGGGAGGGGACATTCATGAAGTTACAATGTTTCAACATGTAAGCGAATTCTTGATGAACTTTGTGACATTCCGGGTTTAGGACCCTCCACATACTAATTACTTATTGCAAGGAAAGTCGTTATTACTACAAGATAGTAGGTTCGTATCCCGAGACGGTGTACCCATGAATTTTAGAGCTGGAATAAAACGAACCGAAAGACAATGTTGTTTAAGACATTGTGTTCGTAACTCAATGGAACCTAATGGAACTGATAAATTCCATTACCTCGTGACGCTGTGGAACTAAACACAAAAACATAGTATGAAATAGGAAGATAGCTGCTATCTAGCTACTTAGAACAACTTTTTTATAAGTCCGACATTGAGGAAGTCCACCATAAATACCGACCTTATCCCAAATTAACGGTATATTAATAATACCGTATTAGATTGCTCTCACCAAGCAAACTGTAAAGGTAAATGATGTTCAAACAAAGTTACTTACAACTGAGCTTACAACTTATCTTGTGTAGGTAACTAATTGAAAACAAGTCAGTTTAAACTGTTTTCTTTTCTTTATTATCGCGAATAGATTAGCACCCATTTTTACATGTCCGTCCTGGCTTTTAAGTCGTTAAGCCATGACGGAGGCCTTTTAGGCGGCCTAAAAACTCCGTCACTAGAGTTGGCCACTAACTCATACGAACTTAGTTACTTTAGCACACATTTTTACTAACTTTTTTAGTTTCTTAACTGTATTTTGTAACCATGACTACTGTACATTGTTCTGGATAAATAATTTTACCTTAAAACTGCATTTTCTACAGAGAAATGATTTAGAAATTCCGAAAAATTCTACTTTTGACGCTGACACCAGGATTTCATAGCAGTCGAAGAGGTTTTTCATAATTTCCATTCCAACTGTAACTACAAGGTACTCGTGTTCTCTTGAACTAGTGTGATGATAGGACTGACAGTGCGCCTCAAAGGTTCCTTTATGGAACGGACCTTCCATTCTTTTTCATTCCTTCATTCTTTTAAATTTCTTTCATAAATATATTTTCTTTCTTTCTTCCATTCCATCCAAGAGGAACCATAGTGTGGGACTTTACTTACATTGTATGGGATATTTCCGTCGGGTTTTTGCGTTGGACGGATGGTGCGGTTTCCGAGCCAATATGGCGCATGGCGTTTCCGTAAAAAAATAATTGCACGCATCTGCTTTCAACAGTTTTAAGTTCTTCGGGTACCCCTAATTATGCTAAAAACAGACATGACTTCTTTCAAGTTCCGTTAAATAACGAGTCCTGGTTAAATGTAACTGATAACTAAAATGAAACATTGTCTTGTATTCGTTACTTTGAGTGAAAAAAAACAGGATTGAATGGGTTCTCAGTTTTCATTCAAGGACATTTTTAATTATGATTGTAAAGTATGTTCGTATGAGCTGTGGCCGACTCTTGTGACGGAGTTTTTAGGCTGCCTAAAGGCTTCCGTCATGGGTTAACGACTTAAAAGCTGAGACCGATAATTTAACGTGCCGAAGCACGGAAGCGCTCAGCTCGTAATGCCACATGCGGTCACCCATCCCTATTTTATTGTGACTGCGCATAACGTTCAACGATCAATCAAGAACGTCTAAGCAAGCTACACCACGAGCGCTTCATTACTACTACATTTTACTACCCCACGTCAAGCATTTATCGGCGACGTTATGTGAATAGATGGAATAGTACCTACCTAAGTAGGTACTTTACCTACTTACCTATAAAACCATGTAACCTACCTCCTTACATTTCTACCCTAAGTAGGTAAAAGACGCTTTACATTAAATGAAAACGTTTTACTTTGGGCTTCTTTGGGTTATTTTGAAAAAAAAAATAATTCATTCAAAAGTCAACGTGACACAGATGGAAAGCTATTTCAGGAGATTTATTTTTATGACTATTCCTAAAATTTCATTATTATTCTGATTTGTGTGTTGTATCCGTGAAAACGTAAGTTTTTTTATGCTTTTTTAAATCTAGACTACAACATAGCCCAGCTTCACTCAGTTTCGTCTACGCTACGAAATGTTCTACCGGCTCGGGACGGGGGTCTGAGGGGGGGGGGGGGGGGGCGGGGCGGTGTGCCACAGTCGAGCGGAGTTGCGCGTAACTGGACGATTCTAAAATTCAGTCGCGCAGCCGCGCTCACGTTTGTTGGGTGCGTGACGTTTTGCGCATTGTTTCCAAAATATGCCGCGATGTTCAGTTCTACTCTGCAAAAACGATAGCAGGACTGTTAATGTGACAAACGGAGGCGTTTCGTACCATCGGTGAGTATCTAGCTTTTGTTTTTTTGGTCTCACTAAAATTACCTACTTACTGTTGGAATGTTGCTTCAATAAAAAACACAATTAGTCACTTTAGGTACCTACTTAATTTAATCTGGTACTTCTCATAACTTCTAGATACTAAACTTATTATAATTTTCACTTTTTTTTGTATTCTCAAAATACCAATGACATTTAGTCTAATAATTTTTATTAATTTTCTTTTCTTACTGTCAAAAATACGTATCTCTGACAATGACATTTTGACAATGACTGTTATAGCTCTTCTGGGAAAGCAATTCCTTTTCAAATTAGTTCTGTCCGAACCGTTCATTTACGTAATTTAGAAATTAAACACCATTACATGTGATTACTTAAAAAGTAAGCTAACATTACAAACTAATAAACATTTACGACTAGCATTTACTGATATTAGACATCGCTGTGGGAAATACTGTCTAGTTTGAGTTTATGTATAGTTTCTTCACGGACCTGATTCTTCACCAGTCACCCGACAAGAGTAAAACAAGTGAACGACTCGTGTTATTATGATTGTTCCAGTTTCCCCAAGAACCCTCACGTGAAGGAGAAGTGGATAGACGCGACCGGGCGCGTCAACTGGTTCCCGAAGGCCTCCAACACGATTTGCTCCAGTCACTTCGACCCCAAAGACATCCTGCTCACCAAGAAGGGCTACAAGTACATCAGTGACACTGCAGTGCCCACCAGGAACTTCCTATCTTATCACGCCAGGGTAAGTAGAAATTGATCTTCTGTGAAACGACTTTCTACTATAGGTAGGATTATAATTTCTCTTCACATTGATTGTATCTTTTTTTTCTTCTTTTAAACCCGCGATTTCGCCGCGTCTGATAAGACGATTTATCGATAGATAAAAAAATATTATCACGCTCGTATCCCTAACGGGGAGGGCAGAGCCACAAGTAATTACAAGAACACTTGCAGTCCTGATCCAAGAATCCCAAGATGGATATGGTGAACCATGGTGATCAACCCATCGCCCATATAGATGGTCCATCATGTTGGAGAAGATACTATCCCTTAGTCGACTCTTACAACATGCTCGGGGTGAAAAGCAGCTGGACGCATTCTGTATTTTTTCTTTACTCCCAGTCCAGTAGAGAAGTTGAAATCTGTTGGTCGGAGCCTCACACTCTTACCACAAATAAGTAGCTACCTACCTATTTTTTTATATTAAAACTCTTTGTCTAAGTTCCTTCAGAGATCCACCAGTGTGATATTATAGGGACTGTTTGTTTCAGACGCCGGCTGCTGAAGCAAAGTCTAAATCAAAATCTGATGAAGTGGAAGTAGAATTGCCGCTTGCACGCATCAAGGTGGAAGCAACTCCTGGACCTTCTAGAAAACGAGCCGCTGATTCCTCAACCGAGTCACCATTCAAATCTCAGAAGGCCAGCGATAGTGATTCAGATTACTCTGATGATGAAGACTATCAAAACTTATCAGAAAAGGAGAAGGAACTAGATAGTATGCTGAGGTATGAACAGAACAAGATAAAGAAACAGAACATCAAAATGCAGCGACTGCAAAAGAAATTGAAGAGGCTAAAGAAGAGCATCCTCGACATGGAAGATTTGTTCACCATTTTGGATGAAAAGTTTAACATTCCGGGTGAAGACCTGATGGCTCTTAGAAATATCGATGTGCAGGTTAGTTAATTCATTAACTTTTTTAAATACTCATCTTAATAACTAATTTTCTTTTATTTAAAAAAACATGTATTTTTCTGCAGGTATCCGAGTTGACAGTGCGTCGTCAAACTAACAAAGAATTGTCAGAGGTAATTTCAAAATTAACATATTCAGAAGAATTCCGTAGTTTTGCCCTCACTCTACGCTTCATTTCGACTAAAGCATACGATTACATACGGAAAATGTTCAAGACAAGCCTTCCCCATCCGAGGACCCTGAAGCACTGGTACTTGAACGTGGGCGGTGAACCAGGTTTTACCAAGGAAGCCTTTGTAGCTCTGAAGCGCAAAGCGGAAGCAGCTGACCAACTTATTCTGGCCACGCTAGTCATAGACGATATGGACGTTACTCGCCGCGTCGAAATCGACGGCAAAGAGTACGGCTATATCGATATAGGGACGGGCTTAGAGGGGGATAATCTGAACGAAGCAAGAGAGGTTATTGCACTATCAGTGGCTGCAATCCACGGTAACTTCAATGTACCGGTAGCATATTTTCTCACATATAACGTAACGTCAGAACAACGTGCTGAGCTCGTGAAGCTGGCGATCGAAATGGCTCACGATGCTGGCATCAAAATTGTAGCGCTGAGTGTTGATAACAACATGGCTAACGTACACATGGCAAATCGCTTGGGATGTAATTTTGAAACAGGACTTGTTACATTTAACCATCCGGTAACCGAGGAACATGTTGTCGTGGTCCTAGACCCATCTAACTTGATAAAAAGTCTCCAAACCACACTTCGCGACTTCGGAACCCTGATTGACAAGGACGGCAATGAAATTCAATGGAAGTTTTTTAAAGAAATGAACAAAGTGACATACCTTAGCAAAAATCATAAACATTACATTGATTTTTATAATAAGAGGGTTGCAGCAAAACAGGCTACTGAATTTTTCAGCCCGAGAGTAGCGGAAGCGCTTCAATATTGCAGACAAGATTTAGAACTAGAATCGTTTAAGGATAGCGAGGCAACTCAAATGTTTGTGACAATGTGTAACACAATCTATGACGTGTTCTACTCGAGCAACTCACATGTTTATGGATTTAAGAATGCTCTCGATAAGAACAACGTAGATCAGATTTTCGAGTTCCTGAATATGGCATCCGAATACATCAATAATTTGAAAGTGAGAGAAGGCTTTCCAGCGATACGATGCCATAAAAATTCAATGTGTTTCGTTGCTGGAGTAAAACAGCTCTACTTGAGCTTGGTCAAGACAGATTATTTGGAAAAGTTACCCCTCTACAAGCTGAGCAACGATCCTCTAAAACTTTTCTTCTGGAACATAAAGGTGGACACAGGATGCAAGATTGATAAAGACCCTACCCCGAAGAAAGTCATTCTTGCTTACAAGAAACTTGTAGCCAAAATAAAAAGAAACAAGAGCAAAAATCCCCCTCTGGAGCAAATATCAATCCCGCTGTCTCCCTCTCCTATAGACCGCATCAACAGAGTCGCAGTATACGGTCTAATAAAAGAAGATAACAGAGAAGATGCACCAGATTTAGAAAATGCTCTCGATTTACTATCATCCAACAACGAAGAGGCTGTAGTCCAAATCGCTGTATATATCGTTAGAGAACTGATCCTTAAAGTCAACTGTGATGTTTGTGTGGATGCGTTGGTAAATAAGAAGAGATCTATGAACAACTACATCGTTGCCATCAACAAAGCCCGCCTCCTCTACTTATCGATAGATGTCGTCAAAGTTTGCAAAACTACTGAGATTTTTCTAAAAGGCTTTGATAAAGAATCCAAACAACAGATCAAAAGTGAGATCATTCAAGCGAAAATAATGAGGCAGTTTGTAGATTCAAAGATATTTGATGATATAAGTTACCACCAAGTTGGCGAGTTTCCTGAGTCTAATCACGTGACTGATCTAATGAAAGCGATAGTGGAAAAATACGCTCAAATCCACTTCCTGCTCAGGACGAGAAGGGGAGCATACAAAAATGTCATCGCTAAACTTAAAGAGAAGTGGATGCAACCGCTCACGACGCAGCGACATTATAATTACCGATGTAGCTTCTAAGATAAATACATAGAATACGAAAACACCTAAAGCTTTTTACTATCAGGTTTACCCTGAAGTTACCCTCGCCACCTCCTGGCACATGTCAACCAGACGCTTCCGATGGCAAACTCCTACAATGACAGGCTCGTTTGTATCTCTCGCATGTGTGTTTATAGCTATGATTTGTCTCAACTTCCTATCAGTTATGTTTTGACAGCCTCGGTGGCGTGGTGGGCGTGTGCTCGGCTGAAACTCAAGGCTCGGCTTCAATTCCCGCTGCAGAAGAAATGTTCTTTTTTTATGGAAGAGGAGCAAACAAGCAAACGAGCAAGCGGCTCACCTGATGGTAAGTGATTTCCGCCATCCACGGACACCTGCAGCATCTGAGGGTGCAAGTGCGTTGCCGGCCTTTAAATGTTTGCATGTTCTGCAAATATTTCTTCCGGGTCTAGGTGTTGTAGTACCACGGTACTCGTAGTTTCTGATACCAATGACAGGTAATTCTTGGGATCAGAACCACATAAATTATCCTACACATACGGTGTTATCCTACTAATATTATAAACGCGAACGTTTGTATGTTTGTTACTCTTTCACGCCTAAACGGATTTGAATGATGAAACTTGGAATATACATAGTACATGTACTGCACTGGATTATTACCTATATAGGCTATTTTTTTATCCGGGCCGCAGCTGGTATTATAAATGCGAAAGTTTGTTAGGATGTGACGATATTTGTGCCTCAATCACGCCGTAGAGTCTGGACGAATTTGAATGAAACTTGGAACATACATACGAGTGTATGTGTAGTATGTGTTCGTAGTACGTGTTCTAGAATAACATTATAGGCTACTTTTTACTCTGGTAGCACGCGAGCGAAGCCGCGGGCGGAAGCTAGTTCAATATACTTCGTTTTGAGAGACTCTTGTAGAAGTTTGGCTTTTGCGGCAAGCAGCAAGTCTGGTGGCAGCGTTATAGTTTAAAGTTGAAACCTGTGTAATGTCTGGGCATGGATGTTGCTATATATTATCCCTGTAATGAGCGCGACGCGACGGGTCGTTAATGGCGCGGGCGCATTATGCACGGCACATAAAGCCGGGTATGTCCCGATGTGCGACTGAACGCCCGGGTAATGGCCTGTGCGTCCGGGTGCCGAGGGATTACATAAATATGGCAGGGCTTACACTGGATGGAGCAATAATACAAGAGATAGAAAATACAAGTAGGTACAAGTAAAACTTGTCGAGCATGCACTGAATGGAGGGAGATTGTCATTAGTTCAGCAGTCAAGCGGGTTATGGAGTTTATTAAGTTAAGCAATATGACATAGCTTAATTTTCATAGTTCACGGTCGGAAACCCTCGTCTGGAAACCACCTCAACTTTTCCTCAGAGCTGAGGAAAATCACCTGACTTATTCAAGCTAAGCTAAACTAAGCTGGTCGACAATCTCTTAACTTTTCAACTAAGTAGTAAGAATCTACACACTATCGAGTGTGTTGTGTAGTCTCACATTACTGACAAATATTTCTGTTTGTTTTTTTTTTAATTATAATTAAGTCACATACATAATCTAGTCCTGACCCGACACTAGGACTCCCTGTGTCGTGGGTATCAGAAACAACGAGTACCACAACACCCAGACCCGGATAAAAAAGAAATATTTGCAGAACATACAAACATTTCTTCCGCAGCGGGAATCGAACCAGTGCCTCTTGCGTCTCTGCCGAGCAATCGCGCGCCACGCCACCGAGGTCGTCAACTTGTCTTTACTAAACTTCTCTGCTGGACTGGGAGCAAAGGAAAAACATGCGCCAAGCTGCTTTTCTCCCCGAGCATGTCGTAAAAGTCGACTAAGGGATAGTATCCTCTAACATGACGGACCATCTAAATGGGCGATAGGCTGATCACCTGTCACCATGGATCACCAAATCCATTTTGGGACTTGTTGGTTGCAATTTTTTTATGATTACTTGTAGCTCTGCCCAATCCATTAGAGATACGCCCGTATCCCAAAACTACATAATGTATGTACATTACCATAGTGTAAACACACAAACCAATAGGCATTACAGTACAGTGTGAGTGCGCTCCAGCTAAATGGCCTATAGAATAAAATTGAGTGGAGCAATAATTCAGTAGAGCGCATTAGTCAGCGGATGTCGCCGATCGCTCAACAAGGCGATCCGTTCCTTTATTGTTTGTTTACATGCGTATGGGTTACTTTCGCCCTGACCTATTCATGAATACAAACGAACCCCCACCACTACTTTTGGTTTCCCCTTTCGCACCGGTAGGTACCCACTTGGACAGTTGGAAATCTTACTAAATACTACTTAGGTATTACAAAGTTTGTGCGGATGTTTGTGCCTCAATCACGGCGTAACCTGTGCTGGAAATTGGAATAACATAAGTAGGTACCTATAGGCTATCTGAATCCTAGTAGGTACCTACCTACCTAACTATTAAATATCTCTAACCAGAAGACCCAGAACCAGAATACCAATAACCCCAAACATGTCCAACCCATCGAGATGAATGCAAATGGTTCTCTAAACATGCATCCTCAAAAAAACATAAAAAGTCAAAGTCACGCCACAAAACCGGAATTAACTATTCCCAAAATCCAAAAGAACTCACAATAATAAATTCGATTATTTACCTGCTTTTAGAGCCCAAACGTGAGGCCACTTATACCTATTGCCGTCTCTTTCTGAACAACGCGACTGAGAGAGACAAAACACTGCTGACTCTAAAAAATGCTGCTGTGCTACGCGCGGTCACTCTCCTTTTTGAATTTTAGGGTCCTGTTTGATTTTTTTCAGGAAAACCCCTTTACATTTTCTTTACTAATATAGTATGCACATGCTATGAATAATTTTCTCCTTTACTTAATTCTTCAATATTGTTTTTTTTCTACCGCCTTTAACATGATAAAGATCAAATAATCCTTATGGACATTAACACTAATTTCGTATTCCATTTATATGCAAATCCACAACAAATTAACACACTATTGTCAAGTAAATAGGTACACCTTCATATTAAAAGATTGCAATTAATATTTACATAGTGATGGATAATCGTAGTAGTCCCTCGTGAAAGTTAAAAACTTAACAATTTACGAAAAAGTTTAGTATTTTTCGACGTTATTTGATAAACTGTGTCAATTTCTATGATGCCATGAAACGAAAGGGTGTTTGTTCGGTAAATTATTAGAAGTATTTAATTACTTTACTTACTTATGGAACTTTTACCAGATTCACGCTTCGGACGCCATTTCATAATTTTTTTAAAGATTAACATAAACTCATGAATTGATCTCAGCGCTGCGCCTACTCTGCAATTTAAAACCAAGATACAAGATACAGAGTTAATATTGATGACTTCTCAACCAAATAACCGAACGTCTATCTAATTTCGTATCAAATTACTAAACGTCCAAAACTTACCGCTATTTCGTATCAGGCATCGAATCAATCATATTGAATCCCGGCCAGTGTAGCAAGCCCTCTGGCCCTCGAGCCACTCCTAGCGTTCTGAAGGAGTGCAAAGGGTGCTAGGGGTCTTGGGAGGTTGGTTAGCTGAGTCAGGGTACATAGCAATTTCGTGGAAGACTTCCCACCCCGAGTTGAAGTGTTTGAGTAAGCTTGTTGGATATTCTCGATCCTCGAGACTTAATGAAAGGTTTCTTGTTGAAGGAAAAAGGTTAAACTTGCCTCAATTGCAAAAGGATTCCGCAACCTGTTCCCACTGCTTGTTTAACTTACAAATTATTATTGCTCCACTTTCAAAGATGGAAGATTGTATGGAAAAGTGAAAGCTTTGGATTCTTTGATAGAAAAAAGTCACGAAACTCAAATATTTCGGATCAGAGACGATGTCTACCATTTGTTTTACGATCACATTGCTTGAGATGTAGGAAAGCTTTTCCGTAATTCCTCCCCTATGAGAGCTGGGAACGGACGCCCTGTAGTTAATGCTGCACACACTACACAGCATCTATCTTGTAATCTGCGCCCCTTCTAGAAGCGCGAGATACTCGTCCATTCGCCCCTCCGTATCATCTGCCAACACTGATAACAGTGATAACAGCCGGCAACAGATTGCGTGTCATTGTGCACTGTTGACTGAAGCTAATCACACTAATCGAAAAGATGATTTCTGAAATATAAAAAACATCACTATCATTAAAAACAAGCCCATCCATCAAAGTTTTATCTAGATTTATATCTGTAACTGTAATGCAATTTATACTTTGTTTTCATGACAACAGAGCTTACATTATGAGATACAATGTAAATAAACTTGTGTTTGACGTTTAAAAACCGGTTTGCTTGCGGATTTCACCGGTGTATTATTAAATGAATGCACAAAGCGTCATTGTATTTTTGGAAGTTTTGCATAACTCGCTTGGAGTTGCAACTTGGAGATTCGAATGTGGGAGCGATTGCGAAAGAACTTTTTTTTATTGACATAAGCTTAATTATTATAAATTCACACAGTTCATCAAGTTTATTGCACATAATCAATTAACTTACGCATTACGTACCGGCTTTTTATCTGCATTGAACCGTACATCCTTTTCCTCGTGTTTAACTTGAGAACTGATAATATTTTTGTAAATTTGATGTTATTAGCCTATAAAATGCCTATAGCATGCCACACTCTGAATTAGATGAAGCAAAAGAACATCGGTGTGATATTTGGGACGTGGCACGCGCGGTGTCGAATGCTGAAGTAAGGGCTATAACTCACGGAGGGCTAGGCGGTCATAAATCCACAAATTTTGGCTCCGAGCCGATTTTATTAGGTTTGATTTTCTCTTTTACTGTTTCAGCTTTTTAACGCTTCCCATAGACACCACAATTTATTAAGAGTATTGAGTTGCTGGTGTTCGCTTGCGTGCTAGGTAGGTCTAGGTACTTTAATCAAAAGTATCTTAAACGTTCAATTTGATATCCTATAAATATTCCAAATGTCATTCAAATCCATTAGTCAGTTACACTACACCGTGATCAAGTTACAAACTAACAAAAATATCCTCTTATCCTCAGAAAATTCTGGTTTTAGTATTAGTAAGAAGGACTGGATAAATAGTAGTTTTATCTCGAAATGTTTAAAATACATTCGTCAGAAAACACGGTGTTGATCACCTACCTCTCAGAACCACAACGACCCTTTCATCGCATGTGGCACACATCACGTATGAACTGAACACTTCAACCAGTTAACTAATATAAATACTACTTTCATTTGATTTTAATTTATCTTCATCGTCCTCTTATCCAACGCAATTGAAACTATCCTTTGTTTCCTAAGCAATAAAGTTGAAAGTATATAAACGAACGCCCGACGGTTCTAATTTCATTTTAATTGCATGCACTTTGATAAACCATCCACTTGTCTTTTCTGGTCTAAAAATAGCTGTTAAATTATCAAGCGATTTTAGACCTTCAGTCGTAATTTTAAGAATCATTTCAGCTCGTAAAAAAATGGTTTTCAGTCACAAAGATGCATCATAGCTAGATGTTTCTATATCCTCATCATCATTAAGGTCCATTATCACTGCTTTATTATTCACAAAACAAAGTATGCATGTAAAATTGTGTTCTATTTCCTCAGCAACAAGGGTCAGTTCTAATTGGTGAGTATTTTAAAGTGTGTCCACATGTAGGATTATGAACAAGTGGTTAGGTTCATGTATGTTGAGTTATGTTGACAAGCGATTATGTTACTTATCTTGATTAATACCGAGATTACTTTTATTAGATAAACTTCTTATGTCTTCAAAAATATATTAGCTGAGGCTTAACAGACGACATTCATTATTATCAATAAATGAGTTTGTGCCTACTGTAAGCAAAGCCCATGAAACAGTTAGCGTGATGCAAGAACATTTAGAATCTCTATCCCAAAAAGGTTTATACAACGTGTAACATAATGTCCCTATAAGCCCGAAAGGGGTGTATTCAGACCGAACACTTGAATACATTGACGTGTGCAAAGGTTCAATACATCATATTTGAAATTCCTATACAATTAAAAACAAATTATTTCATGAGAAATTTGTGACAACCCTATGTGTTTGTTTACCATTTGCGTAGGTAACAAACACACGCGCACTCTCCTATCGCGTCGGACCCACACATACGCAGACAATTGAACGCGCGGCAAGTTTCAAAAAGTACCTAGGTGTAATCACCAAAGTTTTCGTAAGAATTTGCAATTTTTTTAATTCTACGTAGAAATTAAAGTCGAAGATTAAAATCACGATATCTTTCACACATAAAAAAACAACTACCTACCTACATCTACCTAGGTAGTTACCTAAGGACCTAGGTACAGGAAAAGTTAAGTTATACCTTTTCTCCCTTCTTCTTGGTTGGCTCGGAACACGGCTAATTGACATGGTAGGTATTAGGTAGGTATGTAGGTACCTAGGTTGGTATTACTGGTACACATTCACATTCACAATCACAAAATTATTTTTGTCATTTTTTATTAGTAAGCTAGGTACTAATGGGGTACCTACTAGGTAGGGTGATAGGTTAGGTACCTATCATCATACCTACCTATCACTGAATTTTATCACTGTTGACACACACAGTAGGTACTCGGTATCCATCAAAGGGAAGTAGGTACAACACACCACCGAATTCCCGGTCTTCCCTCACTGGTGCGCCCCGGTGGAAAGATCCCGTCGAGAGAAGACGGTTCACCAATCCCAGAAAATAGCCCGTAAGATGGCAATGGCCGCCCTAGATAACGCTCTCTGTAGAGCTGACGCGCCGCTACTAAGCTATTAATTATTTGGTGCTGCTCCAACACACACACACAACACCATATCATAATACTCACCGTTTGAGTACAAAGCCGACATCGTATCGTACGTTAATTAGTTACGCGAACCGAGAGATTGCTTGTTGCAGTTGTTGCAAGGAACGAATGCTAATTGCGACTGATAAAAACCGATCTGTTTTGCGACCAAAAGTAGGTACCTATTGCCGAAAGCCGAATTTTTAGGGTTCCTTGTCTGGGGTAACCCACTAAATACCGATTGGGAAAAAAAGGCAAAAAACTTCATCATACATCTACTACTACTACTACTACTGTCGTCGTGTCCGTGTCGCTAGCTCTTTTGAACCAGTGTGGTGGAAGGATTAGAGTGCACCTTGAAGGCTCCTTTCGTACACTTTGACACACGTCTATGACATGCCTGGTTTCCTCACGATGTTTTCCTTCACCGTTTGAGAGCATTGATATTGCACACATAAATTTCGAATCGAAAAATCCATAGATTCGAACTCACGACTTAAGGATGGGAAGGCGGGGTTCATAGCAATATGCTACCATGTGCTCTATCCCCATTTGCTACTAGGTACCTACCTACTTACATAATAACCTACCAACAATTACGTAGTTCAATCAAGAAAAGTAAAAAACAAATAAGCCTACGGAACCAATTTGATTTTATTAAACAAACGCTTGCGGTGCGGTGTCAGTTGACGGTTGCGGATTTTGAATTTAGCAAAGGCACCGACAGCCAATTAGGGCGAGGTGCCATCCCACTAGTTGTTGTTGTTGTTTCAATGCAACCAATGACAAATAGGCTGTTCACGATGAAAATGAAGATTAGTAAGACAGATAAGTCACAACCTTTGACTTTAGTGCCCAAGTAGGTAGGTACAAAATTGCATTGAAAAATGCTCCAATGAATATTGGAATAATACATCGTTGGAAAAACTAAAGTGAGATAGGGTCACGGCTTATCCTCAGGCACGGTAGACCTCTTCTCATACTTCTTGTTACCTACTCAAGATGCTTTTAAGGCCCGAGTAGGTAGGTACAAAATTGAGTAGGTATCACGGCTTTATCCTCAGGCACGGTAGACATCCTCTCATACTCCTTGGCACCCACTGAGGATACCTTTAAGGCCCGAGTAGGTAGGTACAAAATTGAGTAGGTAAGGTACCTATCTCCTATACTAGGTACTTAACAAAGAGATCTGAAAGGATGTTTACGGTGCCTAGGGATTTTAGTCGTGATGTGTGTGACCTTACATTTTAATTACCAATAAATACCAAGGTACCAACTAGGCCTTCAAAAAAAAATAGAAATTACTTATTAAGCCACCTCGTTATTAGGTAAGTAGGTAGGCATTTTACTAATGGTGTCTGTTCTGTTACCTGTTTCATCTAGAGTTCACACTTAAAGGTCAAAAAACAGCTGTAAATAGGGATGCCTCATGTTGTGTCAAGTTACGTATTGGAGCAAAGTTTAAGAGACATTTCATGAATGAAAACCTTTGAAATTTTAAAAGTCGTTGAACAAACGTTGTTCGCAATGACGTATAGAATACCCCCGTTTCGGGCTTATAGGGACATTATGTTACACGTTGTATAATATGGGTCGCATTGTACATAGTGTCCAAATTGCTCTGACATTTATAACGCTACATTAGTACATTGCGCTCGTGAGAAACCAGAGCGAATCGCTAGTTGCCTACTAAAAAAATGAGTTACACAGTAAAATATAATCAAAAAATGCTTAACTATCTAATGAGTAAGGGGTCATTAAGATATTATATTTACTTGTTTACGGTTCATGGTACTTTACTTCATAGTCAAGGCTTCAAATGTAATCTAAGTCTGGGTAAGAAGCGTTTGTTCATAATGATCTGGTTAGCCCGTTGCTCTCAGAAAAGCCGCTACCGCGAGCAACGAGCAGCTCAGGATAAGCTTAATGTCAAACATTACCCTATTTAATGGCCACTCAGCTAATAAAAGCCCGTCAATTAGTATTGCTTTCATGTCTCCGAGTTCATAAGCCTGAACTCTTGAGAACTGAGACGAGATGTCACCCTAATGCGATTCCTGTGTCTCGTGACTCAGGGCTTATTCTGCGACGCCTACCCTCAATTAGCGATATTAATACAGACTTTGTCACTCCTAACAGTGATGAATCTCCTCCTGCTTTGTCAGCTGACGTTGTTTTAATTTGTTTGTTGAAAGGCCATTACGTTGTTTTTGAAAACAAATCAATTTATCAAAGCCAGATCAATAAACACTTAACTAAATAAGTAATGTTTGTACGGTAACGAAATACGATCCGTTGCTTCGTAGATTAGGGTCCTCGTGCCGCTGTGCTCTGTACCGTACACGAGCCGGTTAGAGCACGGTTCAATAAGAATAATAACATATTTTGTAAAATATTATCTGTACCCACGTAGGAATAAATTATAGCATATCCTATTACTCAAAATAGTGTAATGAAATAAGAGTGAAATATATTTTGAAAAAATCGGTTTAGTAAGTGAATGAGTGAGTGTGTTAAAACTTCGTTAAAGTCCCTTGGCGAAGATTTTTTAATGAAGCATTTTCTCTCAATATCTTGTACTTGTTTAGTCTATTCTATAATATCCTAGCTCCCGGGATAGACATCCCGCTTCGTCGGGAGCTACGTGGGAGCTACGGTTAGACAACCACGAGCTCTGCGGAACCGCGGCGCGCTCGTGCGGTCATGCAACGTCGCTCGCGGCCGCGCTCGTGAAGTCATGCAACGTCGCGCGAGCGGCTCTCGAGCGAGCGAGACCGAGCATCGCCGCGGCCGAGCGGCTCAGTTGCGCCGCGCTCTCCGCCGAGCGTGTGTCGAGCGTTCGCACCCGCGCCGACTGCGCCGCCGACGCGCCGCTGTTACACGAGCTGTGGTTGAAGCTGGTGATAAATCAGCCGCCGCCATACCGAATGTAAGTGAATATTATGCTACCTGTTTTTAAAAACAAATTGTTTATATCTACTGAAGGTATCTGCTCTGCCCACTAATCGATCCATAATCTGAACTCCTGTCAAAAACTTTTTATTTTGTGTCAGCACAGCCAGCGGTTCGCTTATGAAACGGTTCAGTGGACGGAAACCCTTAGTTAAATTGTGTGTAATAGAAAAAAACTGTTCATATTTATACATAACCGATTTAGGTATTAAACGTACCTACCTAACCAGCTAGTTGGTTCGATATCTTTCGATATGTATTGTATACCTACTAGGTAAGTAGGCTACGTAAATAAAAATGATGTTTGAATTCGCAATCGCGTAAAACTATGTTTGCCTATCGCTAGGACGGTTTTACATGTAGTAGTGTAAATGTGATACTAGCGCTCTATTCCGGCAAGATGATGTAAGGTAATTGCCTGGCTTTCACTTATGCCAGTCTCCAATGCTCTACTAACGGAACGTTGTTATTTGTAGAAAAGCGCCATAATTTTATTTTTTTCAGAGAAATAACGTTTCTATGTTACGAACAATCCTTCGTCCGTTATTACTACTACTAATCGTGTCATTAATATTTCAAACCAGTGTGGTTAAAGGATTTTAATGTGCGCCTTATAGGTTCCTTTCGCGCACTTGACACATGCTTTCGAACTTATTAGATTCTACGACATTGTTTGTTAAGCAACGTTGTGCGCGGTCACAATTGGGACGGGTGACCGCAATTGGCCTTACCTAAGTCGTTAAGCCATGACGGAGGCCTGTAGGCGGCCTACAACCTCCGTCACAAGAGGTGGCCTAGCACTAGCTCATACGAACTTACTTTACTCTACCATTTAAGAGTAGGTTCCTATAGTGCACATAATTTTTCCGTCTGTTAGTAGAATATTGGAACTAGGAATTAGGCACTAGTCAGTGACGCGACTACACTGTGATCAATGCAATAAGATGGTTATGGATATGTTCTAATTTTTGAATATTTTCCCAGCTGTCGCTGGCATGGCGGAGGTTGAGTGGACGAACGACAGCGTGGTGCAGCTCGTGTCCGAGTACCGCAAGCTGCCCGAGCTGTGGGACCGCTCGCACGAGCTGCACAACGTGCAGACCGCCAAGTACGAGGCCTGGAGCTCGCTGGCGAGGCTCTTCGGCTGCGATATAGGTAACATAGCCCACCTCAACCAATGGAGGAAGTCTGCCGTCGTGATCATCATCCTCATCTGCATATCATGTGCTTCCAGGATCAACAATTTAGTACTGCCTTCATCCAGACTGTCCACTGATTTGATTTTTTTTACTGGGAGAAAGCTAGGTACACTAATCTTTGAATGCGATCCTAAATATGATAAGTATAAATCCGAAGTTAATGAGGATGTGAGAATGTTGGATTTTTGTGCCTCAACCACGCTGAATGGATATAAATGAAACATGTAAAAATACAGTTTTTGTCTAACTAAAACAATATCCTAGCTAATTTTTATCCCGGCACCACATGAGGACTCCAGCAAAGTGTTGATTTCCAGCGGATCTTCGGAAAAAGATCACCAGCGTGCTGGCGTCGTACCGCCGGGAGAAGGGCAAGGTGAGGCGGGGGAACCGCTCATCCTGGTTCCTGTACCCGCACCTCAAGTTCCTCAGCGGCTACCTCAGCTCGCCTCACCACACGGTTAGTCGAGCGGGCGACATTTTTACTTTGATTCATTTCTGATTTTTTTCTTTATTCTAAGCGATGCCGGATGTGGTGATGGCCCTTGGACCAGTTTTACCTTGTCAAGCGTCATCCCTAGGATTTGTTAGAGTAGTTGTCATCACTGTGATGGCATTATGTCACGTTGACCAACTAAGTCATGATATTGTACGACCTTCTAACCTAACTGTTCATTATTGTATGTAACTGCCTCTACTACTTCTCCCACTGCTTCTTGAACAAAGGCTTTTTGCGCACCGCACCAAACTTAACCTAGTTTACATACCAAAACATAAAATAGCAATAAATTCCAGATAAGGCCACCAGAGACCCGACCAGAACCCATCCAGCAGCTGTACACACCGGAGGCTGAGGACATGGATCGAGATGACGACGACCAGGTCCTGCTCCTCGTCAAGCAAGAGCCAGCAGAACCCTCTCCACCTAAGAGAACCAGCTTCGCTAGCCAGAAGCACAACAGAAGACTGACCCGTTTGAAAAGAGTGGTACCATCCCAAAGAGAAGGAAGCACTCACACAGACAGCAAGCTCTTAGAAATGCTTCGGCTGTTGAAGAAATCAGATATATCGAAGAAGAAAGACGAATGCGACTCGTTCGGGGAGTACATCGCGACGACGTTGAGGAAGCATGATGACAGAACGCAGTCGATGATCAAGCAGGCGATCAACAACATCCTCTTCGAGCAGGAGATGAAGAAGTACAGCAACTACTCTGTGATGATGAGTCCGGAGAACCCACTGGGGAATGTGATCGGTGATGACCTGGAACATGATGAAAAGGCCAGTGATTAAAATGTGGTTTATGATAAGTAACGTATAAGCTCACGATGGTTCGGCCACTGTGGATTAGGAATCGCAGGACCCTGGAGAGAATCAACAGCAAAGGGAGGTTTACACCCTGAGCAGTGGGTGCAATTTGGATGACATCATCATGATAAGTGAAAAATATTGTTTGAACCACTGTTCACAACTGTTGTTTCGCTAAACTTGTACGATAGGTTAAAGATTTCTACCCCTATCCTATACCATAACTGGATCGTCACTGGCAAAAAACAAACAAGTTCAACCAAACAGGCTTTTTGTGCCCTTTTGTGCCGATGCGTGCCTTTGTGGCTTCAAAATCTTCTTGTGTAAACTATAATGACACAACATGACGCATCTCTTTTTTGACCAACATCAAAGAAAGGAGGAGGTTCTATGATCGACTGCATGTATTTTTTTAATGTATTTTCACGGATTTTGATGATTCTTTCCTTGGTGTATGAAGAATCTTCGTGAGGTGGTCCATATAAATTTTATGTCGGAGGGATTTATATTTTTCAAGTACCTAATATTAAAAAGTCGTGAAATTAAACTTTCTAATGACAACATACTACTTATTTTCACTCTACAGATATGACATTACTTTGTTTAATAATCGAAAGAGTGTCGATGGCCGATGTCGATGGAGTTGTCAGTACAACTTGACATTATCTAGATACCTGTTAGTTTCTATACGTATATTCCAATAGGTATATTCATATTGGATTTTCTAATTTTTCACTGAAGTTGGTAGGTAGGTACATACTGTCTTTAGTTTTTGAAACGTATTAATTAAATATCACATGGATATCACACTCTTGAACATAATTAATATGCCTTTGAAATCCAGGTAATACTTACGTGGATAAGCATATAAATAGAAAGGTAAAGTGGATAAAACAGGATAAAACTAACCGAAGCTTATGTCCTTACCTTACCGTGCTCCAGTAACCCGCAGGGAATACATCGCAAATAATTTCCGCATGACGCGATCCCACGTGTCACAAGAGGAAATCCTCACTCCATCATCAGTAATATGGCCTGATGCCGAGGCGTCTGACGTCAGAACTGGAAGATGAGGCCACAGAATCATCATCATCAGCCTTTGAAATCAAACTAGGCCTTTCTTCACTTTTTATTTTGACCACAGATACCAGAATTAGAACAGTAATATCCTGAAATCGATTTCGTGCGAGTGAGATTTTTTTTATGAGTGTGTTATATTTTGTAATTCCCGTGTTGAGCCGTCGTTGCTTGTTGCCAGAAGAGCTGGGAATCATCCGAAAAGCGAAGTTAATACATAATCAAATATTGTTGAATTTATTCAACAAAGCTTTTTGCCTCCCACTTGAACTTCGGCCTACTTTTCCAGCGGAATTTTTTCATCTAAGAAAAAGTGCCTCTGAAGCACTTAGGCACAGGCCGAAGTAATTCCTGAAACTTGGGAATAAAAAGAGGATTTAGGGATGTAAAGTCCCAGAAATGGATTCTTTTCCCGAATGGAATGTAAATAAAACAACAGGCCGGCTTAGTGGTAACTAGTTTGTAGTTTGTACGCTCGTGCATATTTGATGCGCGGTCGGCGTTCGATTCCTGTTCTATTCAATTGGGATAAGCTGGCTTAGGTTTTACTATCCTTTGCATAACTATGTTGGGTAGCGAACCTCATAGCTTTAGGCAAATGCATTAACTCTGAGTTTTCCGAGAATATATGAACTCTTGATGCGAATGTTTTACAGTAGGTACATTCGCTAGCGAGTTCCTATAATATGAAAACTTGTCCTACGAAACCTGTCCAAATCGGTCGTTTTCTCGTGGTCCTACTAGGACCACGAGGGAGACCAGTTTCTGTTCGTCCTACTCCTACTAATCAAATCTACCTCCTCGGGGTGAAGAAAGACAAATCGGAGAGGGTGGATGTCCATTCAGAATTTAGTATACACTAGCCATTGTAAATCTACAGTTTTCAATCTATATTTCGAGTACCTACGCCCCAAAAAGAGCGTGTTGACCGCCAGTGAACGCACAGTGTGAAAACATAAGCTATCGTGCTTTCATAAACAGAGATTACAGCAGAAAGGCGTGCCTAGATAACTCGGATGCAACAGCAACAGGCCACTGACCTGATAACACTGCAGCTGATAACTGATAAGAGGAAGGTCGGTGCTTTCATAGAACTGAACAACTTAATCCAGTAATCATGTTGATACTAGCTAGATCCGCGCGGTTTTACTCGCGTATAAATAAAATTATAGCTTATAGTAAAGTATTCAGCGATAGTGTAGCTTTGTAAGAGAATATCAGAATCTGATCACTAGTATAACTCAAAATAATATTAAATTAAAACTAAAGTAAAGAAAAATATCAATGTTTGTTAAATAAAATGTTATTCACTTACCTTGCTCCAGTATTTTATAAACTTATTGTATAAGGCAGTTACCAACTTTATCATTATTATAATTAATTACCTACCTAATTCGTACCGAACCTACCTGTTACTAATATGTAAAATGAAGACTCATTTCATGTAGCATCTACTTTACAAACCTTAGTGGTTTTCGTGGTACTACTTATTATTAATTAAATATTTTATAAACGTTCATAATGATAAATAAATAAAAAAAGAAACGTTTCCGAGATTACCCCAAACAAACAAACATCATCATCAAAGTTCTGCTGGACAAAGGCTTGCCCAGTATAACTTGAGGGTCAACGATTAGCCGTCTCTAACCGACAACCCACAATCTTTACAATGTCGTCGGTCCAGAGGTGGCTGCCCTACACTTCGTTTAGACTGCGGCCATTTCTTTGCCGCAACATGTTCTTCGAGACCTGCCTATTGTCTCTTAGGTACTACGAGTGAATGAAAGTGAAGTGTACTACTGGTGAATAACATTTAGCTCGTCGGCAGGTACCTAGCCTACCCGTAGATAATAAACAACTCAATCTTCAAAGCATCGCCTCACGACGCCTGAATTTAAATTAAATGACAACCAATAAAGGAAATTACTTTAAAGCCGCAATTAGAACACCCCAATGGGACATAACTTCATTAGTACTTTTGCAATAAGGTCTAATTTTCCCCGACACCCTAACGAGTAATTACTACAGAGCGCTCGATTTTGTGCATGCTGGCTTCAAAGGAAAAATGTCTTTGTGGACTAATGGGAGAAAATTGCTACCTTTGCGTCATTGCTCGTTTTCTTTCGGATTTCAAATGAGAATACAGAATACTTAACAGTTTGTAGATGGCGCTGGAATAAGCTGTATTTTCTAACTTACCGAAGTCTATGTTTGATCAGCAGGTAATTTTCCCAGACGATGCCTATTCTGAAGTTATATAATGTAATATCAAACAGCTCGATTGGGAAAAGCTGGCATACAATTTACTTAATTGACCCCAAACAAACATCATATAATATAGGTACTTAACTGAAGTTAAATAAAAGCTTGTAAAAACATTACGTTTAAAATTTCTCTTGGCTTATATACCTACTTGAGAGCGCAGCGCAGTCTAGTGGTGGCGGCCTCGCCTTCCCAAGGTTGTGGGTTTGAACCCGGTGGTGTACCAATTGAATTTTCTGTTCTAAAAATTGATGTGTGCTTTACATACTCTCAAACGGTGACGGAAAACATCGTGAAACCGGCATGCCGTAGAACATGAAAAGTTCAAAAACTAGTGTCAAGTGCACGAAAGTAGCCTCTGAGGCGCACTCTAAATCCCTTCACTACTCTGGTTCGAAAGAACTAGTGGCACGAATGGCATATACTTGACTTATATATTAGTAAGTACATAATTTAAATTGAAAGCCGGCAAGTCCGAGTCGTGTCGTGCGCTGGGGTTCCGCAGTCAGTGTGCTGCTCTGTTTGTGATGTGCGAGTCGAGTACAGCGTGTGTGTGACTAGATAACGATAAGCCGTAGACTGATAACTTCCAAGAAAACAGCCTAAATCACTAAACTCTGTACTCACGATTACCTATGTATATTTTCACTATTTATTTCATTGAAGATTGAAGAGCCCTGGTGGTCTAGTTGGTAGTGGGTTCAAATCCGGTCGTGTTCCAATAGATTTTTCTGTGCGAAAAAATTATGTGCGCTAGTACCAGTACTCTCAAACGGCGAAGGAAAATATCGTTAAGAAACCCGCGGCTTAGTCAGCTCCGCACGTATTGACCATGTCTTTCCTGTGGATAAGGCTGACTAAGCTGAGAGGATGGAATAGGTGCTGGGCAAGCCTACTCCATCTTAATTCGTCCCGGGCACTACAGCGCCCCGTTAGTGAAGGTAAAAGTGTCTTCCTGACGCTGTATGAATCATCTGCTAAAGATGGTAAAATGCCTTAGTTTTTATTTCATTGAAGACCAGCTTTAGTCTGGGTGATTAGGTGATTGTGTTAAAATAGAGATTTACCTACAATCAAAAATCCTTATATTATCCGTAAGAGAACCAAAGTCATCGACATAGCTCATAGAATTAGCAAATTGAAGTGGCAGTGCGCTGGCCATATCTGGCGAAGAACCGACAACCGTTTGGGAAGAGTTCTAGAGTGGAGACCGCGACTCGGCAAACGTAGTGTAGGACGCCCTCCGGCTAGGTGGAGTGACGATCTGCTGCTGGCTGCTGGCAGAGACTGGATGCGTCAAGCCGAAGATAGGGCGCGATGCCGCTCATTAGGGGAGGCCTATGTCCAGCACTGGACTGCTATAGGCTGATGATGATTGATAATGAAATACAAAATAACTTTTATTCTTCTATGTATACTTATAATAAAATTATTTTCTCAGCACTTTAAGGTAAAATATCAGAAGTTCTGTTAAATTTCCACTTTTTGAGAAACCTCTAACTGGAAACAACAGGAAAATATTAAGAGAATAACTATAAAAGTTATTATTTTCTTTATAACTGTTAATTTTATTAGTTGAAATGCAGTTTTTCGTGGAATCGGTTCGGTGAAGTGGCCGGTGACCCGCGGTATGTCATCGAGCGCAGGCGCAGATGTTGCGCCGCACCTACACATGTTGTTTACCCACTGCCTACAGTTTCATCATCATCATCATCTTCCTGCCCTTATCCCACTCTATGTGTGTGGGGGCGGCACAGACCCCAGAGTATGTAAGAATTTTGGCTAAGGTGTTTTATGACCGGCCGCCTGCCTGACGTCAACCCTCCTTGGGAATACTTGCTTATTGTAGATATCTCATCATATTGGAGGATACTATCCTATATAGTTTACTGCAGGAATTATCAAAAGCTGATGTTTAATCAGTTGTAGACTATAATCCACTACATTATATCCCGGTCACGGACCGGGAACTATGTGTGTACCTAACCTACCGAACACATTGTGAAGGTCGGCGTCAGTGGAGGTTCTTAGATAAATATTTAATTAATTGTGGACATTTCACACAGCGCCATCTAGCCCCAAACTAAGCAAAGCTTGTACTATGGGCACCAGATGACTGATGACTTATATACTTTTTTTTAAATACATAATACTACAACACGCAGACCCGGAAGAAATATTTACAGAACATACAAACATTTCTTCCGTAGCAGGAATCAAACCCGCGCCTCTTGCGTCTCAGCCGAGCCCTCGCCCGCCGCCACGCCACCGAGGTAACTGAGCCCCAAGGTTACCTCATACATAGCTATCATTCTAAAGCACACTCGCTAAACTTGTACTACGATCATCATGTTCACTTCGTAAAGTCATGGAAGAGCTTCTAACAAAAGTCCCTTGTAATGCGGAGTCAGTTCGTGAATGAGAAGGATACCTAGAGCTTTGCTCCTCGAGAATGACTCACTTGAAGCTGGTTGCTTGTCTCGTTACAGACCGGAACGATGATTAAATTACAAGAAAAGCCACTGTAGAGCGCCTTTTATCGCAGACTGGCGTAATCAGAATCAGCCGACTCCAGCCGTGCTCCGAGAGCACCGCATCAGCATCAAACAAGGCACTCCAGGCCGAAGTTAACGAACGCTACATTTTGATACATTTTTAGTAAATGTAAGCACCTCTCCCGAGACATCCATGAGCCTCTCGTTACATCATTAGGGGTGGCACTCACAGTCGTAAAAACCTAACGAAGTGGCACCCCTGTGGCATCATTACTTAGTAAATTGCTTGATTTTTAACCAACTGCGCGTAAAAAGAGACGAATGTCTTTTAAATTATACGGCGCCGGAGAATTTACGGCCAGAGAGGGCAGGAGCGAGGGGGGGGGGGTATGCAAATGATGAACTAGCTTCATCGGGGTAATTGATGAAAAACTGAAGCACTTATTCATTTGATTCTCGTTAGAAAAACACTTTTCACGTTATCACGTTTCAGTGGCCGCTCTTACCAGAAGAAACTCGCTAGCGACATCGCAGCTAAATATACTCGTATATGTAAACCCATGGTAGAGCTGTAGATGTAGAGCAGCGGCGTACGATCATAATACCTAAGTTTATATTCTAACATTTTACAAAGTCAAACAATGCGTTCCATTAGATTTAACGTAGAAAACATTTACCAAAGTTGTTAAGTGTCAAAATGTTAAAAACTATCTGAATCAGCTCTTTCCCAAGTCAGAAAGCACTTTATCCATCAATATTAAACCGTTCGTTAAACTTGCCAACTTTCCGAAGAGCCTGACAGCAGAATGGACACGTCAAAATTATAAGGATTCCCATTTGAGTACGGTACCCCAAAACTAAATTGTATTGTTTTGTTTTCGATTATCTAAGTACGTCTATTTGTGACTTTACCTTCAACCTAACCTATATATATAAAGCTCTACGCTACTGACTGACTGACTGACTGACTGACTGGCCGACTGACTAACTGACTGACTGACATTCAACTCAGAACCTGAGCCATAAGTTCTAAAAGCATGAAACTTGGAGGGTAGGTACTCCTCTGATGGTGAAAGGAACAAAATTAAGTTTGTATAAAAAAATTGAAGGCGGACAAAGTCGCGCTGCGTTCCACTAGTTCTAATATAAAACATTCTGAATAGAAAATGCAGAGTTAAGTACGCCTTAGCTTTTAGGTAGTAAAGTACAACTTGAAACTTATTTAAGTATATACGTAAATAAGTTCAGTTGGTAGAATTGAATGCCCTCAGCAAACAATACGCTATAAAAATAAAATTTACGATTTCAGACTGCAAAATTGAATAAAGTTCTATTGTTATAAATAAAGAATCGTAAAATATACTAAACTGAACACTCACAATAGCCGAGTTCAAGTATCTACATCATTTAGAAAAAAAAACAAATGACAAATTATTTATTCTAATATGACCTTCAAAATAACGATTCTATGATTCTTATGTCAAGGGAATAAGGTTGAATATGGTTGGTTTAATTGCGGGTTCGGTCGAATTTGGTGCAAAAAATATAGCCGGGTACGATTAGTGGTTTACAAGTGTCGAATCAAGTGTGTGGGTACAGATGGGGGAAATGTTTTAGTACGGATTTGTAGCAAAGTTCCCAGTTACCCACATTAAAGTTTGATAATTTACATCTAGGGTACCCTAGATGTTATTGAAGGGTTTTTTTTATTTAATTTAAATTAAAAATATAATGTGACTGAAATTTCAAAAAAACTTCTTACTAACACAAAGCAAAATATTTGATCAAAAGGTCAATGGATCACGTTTCCTTTTTAATAAACAGCTAAAGATTGATACATATAATTTTTCATTCCATAAACTATTTATAACTGCAAGAACACAGTCATAACCTCACGTACCTAGTGACTTGGCGACCGCGACGTAGGTGATAAAACGGTGTCTGTTTACAAGTTAGTTCCGCGACAGTCCGTTAGTTTTACGAGGGTTTAGCTCATAAAAGTACTATTACACGCATCTGTTACCAACAACGGGGCGTCAGACCTCGTCACGTCCATGCGGCCTGCCTCTGGCCAAGCAGCATCATCATCTCCCTTCACTAACTCACTTATCGATCGATATGTGGTCGGCACAACATGTGTTTTTCCTCCTGATAGAGAGCTATCAGCCGTCATCTCAGTATTCACTCCTCATGTCATCTTTCACGCAATCCATATACTTCTTCTTCGGTCTATCTCTACCCTTGTATCCATCCACATTCTTCTGATCAATGATATTCATCCCTCCTCGTGACATGTCCGTTGCCCACACCATGCTAAGCTATTATTCCTCAACTTCTCCATCACGGGCGCTATTTTCAACTTACCTCTGAAGACACTAGTAGTAAAATCCGCTGTCAGTTGGCTAGGAGCAACTAAAAGTCACCGAGACAAGGTGAACTTAAAAATTCACAAAAATAATGTTTTATTTGCATTTCGTCAACTCACACACACCATGTGGCACGTTTTCAGTGTCAGTTGACAACGACTCTAGGAACGAACTTTAGGTACAAACTAATTTTGGCCTTCTACATACTTACATAATTGTCACGCCCGTATCCCTAATGGGGTGGGCAGAGCCACAAGTAATCATAAGAAAACATGCTATCACTCCTGATTGAAATCCCAAAGAGAAGTAGTTTGGCCTTCTATACTTTTATAATGGAGAGGCAGATTGAGGTTTTTTGTTTATTTGCAAGAGGGTGGGGTCGATAACTACTGTTACAATAACTATTGGAACTAGGCCTAGGAAGACCAAAAATGAACCACTAATAGGTCAAGCGCTTCGACCTCGGCTTACACATGCAAATACCCTCGTAACGTGAGGCTTACTGCCTACAGCTACACCATCATTAGCAAAGCCCTGCAGAGCCGTGCCAGGGCGACCGACGGGGCCGTTTAAAGCCTGCGAGCTCGTTTGAGGTTCTTGAGGTCTTAGTCCAAATGAAATTATTACGACATTTACATGGAAGTGGGTATTCATAGGAAAGGGATTGTCAATTTTGGTTATCCTTTTGTCTTGGGCGCGGCCAGGGCGAGTCGCTATTGTTGGTGGAGGGTTCTCCGCCCTTTTTTGTCTTATTATTCTGTCTAAAAGATAAACACGAAGTATTAATTTATTATCGGACTACTGTATGTGTAAGCGATGTGTTTATAAGATTATGGGATTTCAAAAGAATATTTAATACCTTTAGTTTTTTACTTATCTTTTGTCAACATTAAACTGACAAGGTTGTATGTGTACTTAACTGACTGTACCATTTATGTACAAGCTTGAAATGCACTGATGATGAGCCAATTTCAATACGTAACTCTTAAATATAGATTTTATTTCGTGTCACTAGTTATTTCGAACCAGTGTGGTGAAAAGATGGAAGTGCCCCTCCGCTCCTTGCTTGAACTACTACAATAAAAGGTGAATCTTTCAACAACCGTTTCAGTATCACCCACACCCTACAGAACCCTATAATACGCAATCACCTCGCTACATAATTACGACATAAAAATGCAAATAGCCTCCCCCTCTCTCCTCACCCCTCCCCCGCCACCCTCGGGGATGCAATTTAAAAAAGCCAGTGTCAAAAATAAAAATATTCCATCCCTTGATTTTAATAAAATCCGACCCCGAAATAGAAATTTCCGATTCAACCATCTTCGGGAAGAAAATTGTATTTTTTCGTCGAATTTCGGGCGATCGTGACTTTTATTATTATTGAGTTGAATGGTTCGTTGATTTTGAAGGCATTTTTTTTCTGTTTCGTTACCATGAGCTGTTCCAGTACTCATTAGCGACCTAGCACTATGTAGCCGCTGTGTCGTAAGTACAGCAGCTATAGGTATATAGGTATTAGCTATAGCTATACATACACACATAACATCTCGCCTGTTTCCTCAGGGGTGGCGGAGATCACGGATCTTCATTTGCTGCGATCCTCACACACTTGTCTTTGACGACTTTTGTGGCACTGGCGTGGCGGGCGAGTGCTCGGCTGAGACGCAAGAGGCGCGTGTTCGATTCCCACTAGTCAAGTCCCATAGTACAAGCTGTGTTAGTTTGGGGCTAGATGGTGCTGTGTATTAAATATTTACAAATATTCCATAAATATTTATTATTAATTATTTCGCTTCATCACTTTCATTACATTACAACGCCAAACAACAGCTAACCAAAGTACTAAATTAAGAATGATACCCCTTCCTCTTATCGGTGTTACCTCACCTCTTTCGTAGAATTAGTTTTTATACATACTCTTACTTCAGTCACTAGCGAGTAGGTATAGTATAGGAAAACTTGTGGTAGAGAACAAAGCAATTTCCTCCCTTCCTGAGGTCCATTACCCGGTGCGCGGATAGATGTGTTAATCCGCAGATGACGCGCCATCAGTCCACCGACCTAATCAGACGGAAGGCATCTATTACACCATAAATCGCTTCATTAATTTCGCACATCCATATTAACATTAATCTGAGAATGTGTCTGTCTGTCTGTGAACTTTTCGCGACTACACCGCTGAACAGATTTTGATCTGGAGGTGGATTGCATCCCGGGCAAGGACATTAGTTCAATTTGTCTCAAAAAAATTGGGATTTCAAAATGCGAAAGTGTGGTCGGCTTGTCCTTCTTTCACGTAGCAACGGAGCAACACAACTCATTATTACATAGAGATAATTTAAAGGTCTAAATCTGGGTACAACCAGAACAAAACCATGAACGACAGCTAGTATATTTAACAACGCATCTACATAATTATATAGGTGCGTCTCAATTACTGATGATCTTTGGTGGGTAGCGACTCTCGAGGCCGGGGGCCACAAACCGGTGGGCTGGAAAAGGATTAGATTTGGATGATGTGGCGATAACGTGACTGACTACCCCCAAAGGATCATCACCACCCTGTCCTTATATTCTACTAACGGACGACGGATCGTTCATTGCCTTAGCAACTTGTTTATCTGTCAGAAATAAGTTGCTAGTAGAATATATTTTTATCCGGACCTATCCGGGCATATATCTTATTAGTAGGTATGAATCTCTAGATATTGTTTCAATACTGCCGTCCTTATCTTTCAAAGTTATGTCTTGTCCATCCAAAGGTTGCCTGGGGAGATAGCTCTTAGCGATAAGGCCGCCCAATTTAATGCGCATGAAAATGTTAAGTGCCTATTTTGTTTTACTATTTAATTTTTATGTTTTTCTTGTGTTTTTACATATTAAGTATATTGTATATCTGTGTCACATCGCACGTCGTGACCTGCCTGTTTTGTATTTCTGTTACCGTAATCCTCGGTGGTCGGCGATTGACGTGCGCCGATTAGCACAGCAGCTCTTGACAAATATTTATTTGGATGCAGCTGAACACGCGGACGCAGACCACTCTGCCGAGCTAAACAAACAAACGAACGCGCATTACTTAGCATCCAGGCACTAGGGGTATTTATATCTGTAGGTATTACTTTAAAAAAAATCTTTTTGATTTGTGAAGGTTCGAAATATCGTCGACTCCGACTCGGAGTCAGTCGGCCCTCGTGCAGCAGCAGCGCAGCACAGCACAGACATAACGAAGATGGTAACCGAAGTCAAAACAGATCCCACGAGCGAGGTGAATACTATCATTAGAGTCGCGTCTATAAGTTTATACTACAGCCGAACTATAGATACTGCCTTTATGTAAACAATTCGTCGTGTATTTTTCTTTATTACGATAAAATCTCTTTAGTTATAAATCTAAACCTCGCAACATAAGTTTTTACGCATTAATTTTAACTATTGGTACCTACTACTTAAAAGTTCTACTATAAACATGTAATGAAAAATTTACCACAGAGTGGCGCCGAAAACAAAATGGTGCGATGAACTTGATAAATTTGGAAAAGAATGGGTCAATACAACACAAGACCACGCAGATTGGAGAGAATAGGGGGAGGCTTTTACCCAGCAGTGGGTTACAGAGGGCTAATAATAATAATGATGATGAAAAAGTAGGTAAGTTTTAGGTTAAGTCTGAGCGGTTTGTTTAAGTAATAAATTGTAAGTATTTCCAGTTTGGCTGATGCAATAACTTTAGTTGCTAAGTTAGAGACTTACATTATAGAGGTAATATAGGTAGGTATTTATATTTTGATAGGTGGGCGTCACAATGTCTTCGCTACAGTGCCTAGGTACCGTAGGTATGTCATATCGGACTAGGTACTAATATTAGAGTAAACAAGCGATACCTACCACCTACAGACAGATAAAGATGTCCCGTCGACTGCTGATAACATACACGTGTGCCTCAAGGACGCCCAAATACCTACCTTCCTAGCTCAGTGCTAATCATTTGATTGTTTACCCAGCTCTGTATGCACCTACCCACACCATAGTCACTTTTACTGTACCTACCTACTTTGTAAATAGGTATGGTGCTGCGGAATCCTACCAATATTATAAATGCGAAGATTTGTGAGGATGTGTGGATGTATGTTGTGCCTCAATCACGCCGTAATTTGAATGAAACTTGGAATATACATAGTCCCTATGTGTGCTGGAATAACTTATAGGCTACTTTTTGGCCGGATACCACGCGAGCGAAGCCGCGGGTGGAAGCTAGTAGTACTTATTATAATAAACTCAAAAAGGTTTGTCTACGCGTCTACTGACTTCAGAAATTTAAGTGTATTGCTGTAAACTTATTATTGTTATGCTGCGAGGCTGCGACATCATTTGAAGTTATTAAACCATATTGCAGGTGACTGTATCTTAGGTAGGTAGGTACTATCAAACAGAAGATTGAATTATTATTATATGAATCATTTAGATAGGTATTTAAATCATAATTCATTGTGTTTCTCGTTTAATCAATCACAATTATAGATTAAATATGGTGGATTTCAAATTAGGAAATACCACAATGAAGACGAGGCAATGAAAAAGATGATGAAATAAATACAAAAACATCCTACAAGACCAAAAATAGACGACCCAGTGCCCTCGCACGAATAAACTATTAGGTAATTATTAGGAGACAATAATTTATTGGACTAATCACGTACTTATTCTCTTCCGCGTTCAAAATAAACTAAAAAACAAAGTAGGCCATGCCCGGGCCCTTCGTGCCCTTGAAAACTGCGCAGTTTATTTTTTTGCGAACTGATTGTTCGCGCAAAAACATCCTAGTAGATTAATTCGATTAGAACTGGCGCGCGCGGGCAAAAACCTATAGGTACCTATACCTACCAGCCCAGCTCTGCTATTTACACATTCACATGGAACGGCTATCGATGTGTAATGTTTACCGCGCCTCAACTCGCGAAGCGGCAAAGCGCAGAACATCCAGAAGGTCTACTCCTACCAGTGTGATGATGATACCCAAAACGTGACTGGTAGAGTTAGTCATATTATGTTTAGTTCACCCAGTACTGTGTTCTGAGTAGCAAGAAATATAGACCCGTAAAAAATATTTGCAAAAATCCCCACTAATATCGGGAATCAAGCCCGCACCTCTCGCGTATTCGGTAACCACGCCACTGAAGCCATCATAAAATGAATACCTACCAATACTTGTATGTAAGTACTTACACAAGCGAAGTGCACTTGTCTTCGATCATGAGGTGGTTGTGAAGGACTGCTGAGCGGGCAGCGCTCGTCGACTGCCGCGGGGGAGGACTTGTCCCGCCGCGTGGCCGCGCTGCGCTGCGCTGCGCACGCGCACGCGCACGCCACGCCGTCTCCGCGTGCTGCGCTATTTATAGCGTAGCTCCAACTCGTGGGACGCAACTCCAGAAATATCGAGAAACAAAGAAGCGTTTGTAATGTGTGCAATGTCTGGTTTTACAGTGGACGATTGGACTATTTACATTGTAATGATTTTAGACTGAAATATTGTAAAACTACTAAATAACAGACTCCCGGCTGGCCTAAAAATAATGACATGCATGCAATACATAAATAGAATAGGATTAAGAAAGGAGTGAGTACAGAGATGACGGCTGACAGAAAGGAATGGAAGAAGAGATCATGTTGTGCCGATCCCCATGAGTGGGAAAAGGGGCAGGAGAATGATGATTACAATAAATAGGTATCAAAATATTTTTATTATACCTACGATTTACGCCACCATCATTGTCATGGCCGAAAAAGAAACAGCAATTTTTTATCTTTTCTTAGTTTGTTTTTTTGAGCGTCTCCGTCGTCGCCCGACGGACTGTCCACGGCGACGTCCCGGGCGACCAATAAACAAAAAGCATTGCCCGCCTCAGCAGTCGGTTAAGAACAAAGAAGACAGTGACGATTGTTTTGGCAATCGTAGAAGCTTTCGAAGCGAAATGGATCGCGAAGACATAACATTATTATCTACAAATGTGGTACTAAAGTAAATAGAGCCGAGTTATTTCTGTTTGATCGAATAATCAAATATTTTGGCAGTGAATGTTGTTTTGATTCCATTAGAGTTATGGCATCATCGGGGTCTGGCTGCCTCCTCGGCATGATAACCGGTATATCATGTAAAAACCGATTATTTTGACAAATTATGGATTTTGGTAATAACATTAACTACCTATACAATAATTTATTATAACGATGGAGCGCTTCGGTGCTTCGGAGGGCACGTTAAATTGTCGGTCCCAGGTTTTTAAGTCGTTAAAGCCACGACAGAGGCCTTTATGCGGCCTAAAAACTCCGTCACAAGAGTTGGCCACTAGCTCATACGAACTTACTTAATTTTATAACGAAGACACAGTTCTATAATAAGTAATTATAGAACTCGTGACACTAGTGTAGTCTTCCGAATCAGTATTCGAGAAGCACTAATGAGCGCCTCGATGAGCTTCCTTTCGTGCGCTTGACACATTGATGTAGAACTTTTAAGGTTCTACGACATACCGGATTCCTTCATCGTTTGAAAGCACTAGTATTAGCGCACATAGATTTTACCAAAATAAAAGTTTATGATAGGATTCGAACTTCATACATTTGAAGACACTTCATTACCATTAGACCACCCAATTATTATTAATCGAAAGTTCAAAAAAGCTTATAGCAAGTACAAAGCCTATTTGAAGCGCGCTTTAAACCTTTCACCACACTGGTTCGATAAAACCAGTGGCACGAGTAGTAATCGAAATTTTGACTTACCTCTGTTTAACGAGTGTACGCCCGTGTTATGTAACACATAGTACCTATGTAGTACATACTCCATGCCTTGTTATCTAACGAGTAAATAAGGAAGTGTGTTATCTGCCACCTCACGTACAAACGTACTGTTTGAGTTAGCACTAGTATTTTTACAGTGTTTGTCGTAGGACTAGCGGCCGCAGCTGGCTTTCAACACCTTCCACTAGCTGTGCCCGATCTCTGTCGTCGATAAGCTATCTAAAAGGGACCTCGGCGCACGTACCTGGGCCGAATCGGTGACGTTTTGGAAAAGGGCCAGATCAAGAGTAACCCTAAAGTAAGTAAGATTGTATGAGCTAGTGGCCAACTCTTGTGACGGAGATTTTAGGCCGCCTAAAGCCCTCCGTCATGACTTAACGACTTAAAGCCGGGATCGACAGTTTAACGTGCCCTCCGAAGCACGGAAGCGGTCAGCTCGTAATGCCACTTGCCGTCACCCATCCAAATTGTGACCGCGCACAACGTTGCTTAACTTCAACGATTATTCAAGAACGTCTAAGCAAGCTAGGCCACGAGCGCTTCAAAGAGTACCCTAAACCGATTAACATGCATGAGGATTGTAATGAGAGTGAATGGAGCGAAAGAAGTGTGTCAGTATCGTTGTAAATGGAGGTCTGTGATCTCTGCCTACCCCTATGGGAAACAGGCGTGATTTTATGTATACATTTAGGGATAGTTTAGTTCCCAAGATTCCCCCTACAAACAAACATACGACCCTACAGATCTCCTTATATTAATAATGTCGGTCAAATAAAATGCGAAAATAGAGTCCGATGGTAAGAACGACGCAATGTGGTTGGTATTATTTGAACCATGCAAAAAAAATATTAAATGGCTTTCGAACCGGTTCCAGCTGGTTTGAATGTTTAATGAACGATCAATGTGGTTTATTGCTAATCGTGTGAGAACATTTCGAGTCAATGTGGAAATGACTCACAAGATTATGTTATCACATCAGGCTTACATTGTAATGGAAATGTGAAAAATAAGTCCATTTATAAATATAAATAAATATTTGTGGACATTTCACACAGCGCTATCTAGCCCCAAACTAAGCAAAGCTTGTACTATAGACACCAGTTGGTAGCTGATAGAATACTTATATATATTTAATACGTAATAGTACAATATCCAGACCCGGAAAAAATATTTGCAGAACATACAAACATTTCTCCCGCAGCGGGAATCGAACCCTATCACAAGCATCAGCTGTCCGTCTGTCTCTATAAATTGTAGTGTGTATTTATATTTTATATCAAAAAATAAAAGGGGGCCCCATATAGTACGGAACCCTTCGTGTGAATTCGACTCACACTTGACCGGTTTTATTTTGGAACTAAACGTTCTCAAATGGCGGCCACGGACCAAGAGACGGAGTGTAAGACTGATCCCGATGGACCGATGACAGAGTAAATAAAAATATTTCAAATACTTTTAAAATAAAACAACACCTTGCTTTAAGTTCAGTTGAGTAGTGTTATTTTTGTACTTAAGTAAAGTTTTCAAGTATGTAGATAAAACCGGTTCTGCGTCAAATCGGTAACTTCGCTAAACGAGTTAAGTCTCGCACGCGATAACATAACCCCAGTAACCCATATACCTTATACCTATATGTTACATTATAGACATATACACACAGCGCGGCCTTGGGCCTTCTTTACACGTGCTTTGGATTGTTTACGTTATATTTTCCTGACAAGGAGAGAATAGACGAAGAAGAAATAAAAGAGATTCAAAATAAATTATAAGTAAAACGCAACTGCTGTCACTTGTACGTGGTTCTGACTACACTAAGGTTGGCTGTGGTAAAAATTTCCAGTGCTTACGCCCAGACCCGGAAGAACATTTACAGAGTTTACAAGCGTTTCTCTTTGGGAATCGAACCCACACTTCGCTTTTATTTGTACACTTCCGGCTATCCTCGTGTCCTTTTATCTTTTTCCATGCGCGTCTGGAAGAAATCACTCTTAAGCGATAAGACCGCAAATTGTACGCTTACTTTAACGCGTTAATTTATATTTTTATGTGAACAGGAGGCATTCGCGCTCATTTTGAACGTTTTCACCAAAGCCAACACCCATTTGACGACCTCGGTGGCGCGGTAGGCGGGTGCTCGACTGAGACGCAAGAGATTCGGGTTCGATTCCCGCTACGGGAGAAATGTTTGTAAATTCTGCAAATATTTCTTCCGAGTCTGGGCGTTGTAGTATTTATGTATTATAAGTATAAGTATGTGTTTACAAAAAAAAGTATTCTATCAGCCATCTGGTTCCCATAGTACAAGCTTTGTTTAGTTTGAGGCTAGATAGCGCTGTGTGAAATGTCCACAAATATTCATATATTTATTCATAAACGTTAAAAAGCATCGCGCCAAGGAACTTTTCATATTTTAAATTCAGACGTTGACTTCAGCCATAAGTAGTAGGTTCAATAAATAAAATAAGTTAAGTTAATAAGATGTATTTATGACACAACAATTTGGTGTCTGACTGTACTAAAACCACCTTTTGCGAAATGAAATAATATTATTTTTTCGTTTCATCACCTCACACCACGTGGTACGAAATTTTTGGTGTCAGTTGACGAACAAAGGTAAATACGTTGAAAAATAGCGCAATAATCCTTCAACTATAGCTCTGCCAGAAGTTTGCAAGACGAGTTTATCGACTGTAGTAGAAATATTATCCTCCTTTTTCGCAGTCGAGCAAAAACACGTATGAAGACCATTTTGAAACTTGATGATATTATCCGGAAATAGTATCTGCCACAATCCGTATCACTAACGAAAGATGAAGATATTTATTTGCAAAGAGAGGAAAGGTTTAAAGTACGCCTTAAATAGTCTCCTAGTTATTCAGTCACCTGTGACACATTAGTTTTAACTGATAGCCTGAGAAATCTAGACTTATCTATTTGTACAGGTACTACTCGTACGTAGGCCGTAAGTGAATTCGTCAAACATTTCCAATCAAAAGCAATTGAAGTTTTCCACTCGTCCTTATTTCCATAAACCCAAGGTTCGGAAGATGTTCCTCGACACGTGGAGTTACATAACACGCAGAGGTACTCTCCTGCAGCTATTTCTGTCCAATTGTTACCAAGTACTTGACATGGTGATCTCAGACCGGCAATTTTTTGCTCCACACCACACAGAATAAGAAACAGCGTTGGAAAGGCTAACCAAAAGTTGTTATGTCAGTAGATTGATTTGTTAACCGACTTAAAAAAAGGAGGAGGTTCTATGTAGGATTGTACGTATGTTTGTTTATTTATGTTCACTGTTGTCTCAGACAAAAGTTAACCGATTTTGATGATTCTTACACTGGAGCCTACACCAGTGTAATAATCATCAAAGTCGTAAGAATGGTCTCGAAGTGGTCCCATATCAATTTTATGTCGGAGGGATTTTTATTTTTCAAGTAATATTCAAAAGTCGTAAAACAAAATTTTGATATGACAACATACCTACTTATTTTCACTCAATTTATGGTAATGACATAAGTCATGGAAACTTTCAAGGTTGCGTATCATCTAAATATATAAAACTCTTAAGTTTAATATAGGTATCATGAATCATCTCAGTCAGTACGACTGACTGATTGACTGACAATCAACATTACAGTCCTCAAAGCATGAAACTTGGAGGGCATATTCCTCTCATAAGAAGATGCAGATGATGCACTAAAAAAGGAATTCCCGAAATTCTATTTCTAGGGAACGGGGCGGGAAGATGAAGTTTGTATAAAAGAAACACAACGCGAACAAAGTCAGTGCGTTCCTCTACAAATTTGACATCACTTTGTTTTATAAGCAAAAGAGTGTTGATGCCCACCACATCTCGCTCGATATCATCTACCTGTTAGTCGCTATAGGATGGCACCAAGGAGTGTCAATTTATTTTTCTTTAAAGTCGGTTTTATTTTAGTTTTATTACGTATTATTGTGCAATATTATGAGCTCTACGATACTTTTCTATAAGGTTGTCACGCACATCACATCCACTATAAAAAACATTGACTTTATTTGGCGTAATGTGCAATCTCTATCATATACTTTTCTATACGGTTTTCACGCCCGTCGCCGCCACTTTAAGCAATTTAAGTCGCGCATGTACTTTTTTATGATCCAAGGATCATGCTGTGCCGACCCCACATAGAGTGGGATAAGGGCAGGAAGATGATGATGTACTCATTGATATGACCTTTACTCTATGTACTTTTAAATAGGTAGCTTCGATGATCGATTACGAACGTTAAAAAATGATTCTTGTGTCTATTTTATTTCATTTTTATTATTTGTTGTTACAGCGGCAATAGAAATACACATTCTGGGATAATTTCAACTCTCTACCTATGACGGTTCATGAGATACAGCCCGCTGACAGACAGACAGACGGATGGACGGACAGCGGCGGCTTAGTAATAGGGTCCCGTTGGCACCCTTCGGAAACGGAAACCTAAATAGTAATAAATGTAGCAAATAATAAGAATGATAGTTTTAGTTTTTTTCAGGTTAAATTTATAGAGCGATTTAGGCATCGCAAATTCTCACTGTGATTGTAGAGACAAATGCAAGTCCCAGAATAGGGCAACTTATATCGCCCGTCTGAGAGCCCTCTTAGATAACAAACAAGAGGCTTAGATAATACCTTTACAAAGTAATGCTAAGTACTTCTTTACGAGTACATCTTTGTTCCAAAAGCGTGTAAAATGGACACTTAACTTACTACTCAAGGGTTTTGTTTGAGTACATACATTTTATTATGTAACTTTCTAGGTGGTACCTATTTCTTCTTCATGTTTACTTTGAAGTTGAAAAACAATGTTTATTTGAGGACTAGAGACGACTTGGTCCGCGTTGGGTTGTCCTCTAGGAGTTAAATTTCGGAAATTCCTTACTCAGTGCTCCCCACAACCATAGGAAGAATATATAAAAACTAGTATTTTCGCTTGCGGGCGCGAGCTGCACGCAGCTCGCGAGGGACGTAATCGCTGCTGTTGAAAAAAAAAAAAAAAAAAAAAAAAAACTGTCACATTTGGCATTTGCATCGCACCATCCTCTATGACATTTGTTCGAGCACCCTTTACCTATCTATAATAGTTTTCGAGATATCGTCGGTCAAAGTTTGTATGGCGGCCATCTTGTTTTCCGCCATTTTGAATTTTTTTCACCGCACATCGGATTCGCCCAGGGTGCATGTCCACATTCCGCAAGCAGGGTGGGTGTCGGTCTTCTAGTTTCGTCTGGCAGTAGGTGAGGTCCCTGATGAGGAGCAGTTTTCGAAGATTTCGGATTTTTCCCAAATTGGAATTGACTCCCTGAACACTTCCCCCATACATCATTTTGACCCATCTCTACTCCTTCTGGGAGAACAATGATGTCAGTCAGTGAGTGGGTTTGCAGCTTTATATAGTATAATAATATGTAGCTTTACATATTTGAAACCAAAAAGTTATTCGTTTACGTACACATGCCCTCCAAGTTTGGTGCTTCTAGGACTTATGGATTAAATAGTACATTGATTATTATAGTCAGTCAGTCAGTACGCAAGTGTTTTATGTATTTAGAATAGCCTCCGATTACTTACATATATTTTTTGCCACCACTTTTTAGTGTAGCGAAGTCTCGAAAGCTTGCGTCATCCGAGACTTGTTTTCCTAGCTGTTGGTACCTACTCGCAAACTCATTTAAAACTACTGACTTCAATTAAATGCCATAGAAAGCCTCTAGTTTATCATCCCTTAAATACCATCCCTCAACATCCCACATAACATAAATATCTTACTTTACTGACTGTCTGACATCAAGACAGATAAGATCTGTAGCAGCCAGCGCCGCGGTAACCGAGGCTGCAGGTTCAATCCAAGTCGAGGCACTTTTTGAGAGTAATTTAAAATTATCCCATTGATGTTGACTGTGGATTCGAATTGGGAATGCAATCCCGATGTTAATAGCCGAAATAAAACATGCATGGGGTGAATAATGGGGTTTGGTAACCGGTTGTTTGGACGCGAGGGCTTCCAAGCTGGTTGTAGCAGCACAGTTGTAAGGAGTGAACAGTAAGCAGAGTACCACGCGGTAGTGACCTTCGATAATAAAGGAACTTAGTGCTAGAACTTCACCAGGCTTATTCAACACTAGTGCAACACCCCGTGACTTATTTATTTAGGAATTTAGGAACACGTTCCACAGTGGGACGTAGTCTGCTACCTCTACTCTTGGCACAGGATAGGCAGTGCGACTCCACAGAGTATAGCATAGGAGGGGTTCCGCCCACGAGCGCGGCTGTTCCCACTTCCCACCAGGTACACAAGTACTTGAAGATGCTGCGTTTGACACCTCGTTGACACACTTCGAAAGGAGCAGTACACACATCGCCAATCAGCAAAGGTGAAGTTCAAGTGAGGAATGTGATGGATACGCGATGTGATGACTGATTGTATGGTACTGATGAATATAACGTCATTCGTCATCTTTACATATTTTTCGTCACTCGAGTGAAAATTTCGTAACAAAGAACTTCCTTTATTTATTTGTTATCTTCGAATTCAGGTATTAATGGAATTTCTTTGAATTAGTTTGTCTAGCTAGACTAGAATTTTTGTAACTTTAAACATTCTTACTTACTTTTTTACGATTTTGTCACCAATTATACCGCCTTAAATGGGTAGATAGTGACCATGAAAGTACTGGTGACAGCTGAATACAACCTTAGTTCACTCGCCTCATCTGAACGCTCCAGTGATGCAGTCCATCGGCCAATTTACATAGAAATGAGCCGACCTGTCTCTGGCCGCGGTTTATGGCCGCGGGACATCGCACCTAAATTATGTCCCCCTGGAATAAATAAAAGTTAGACATGTTGTATGAAAACTTCACTCAGAACTCGCCGGGAATCGAACCCGCACTTCCCGCAACTCACCGCCGTATACTCACCGGTATACTCTCTAATAGGTAAGTAACAAAAAGTATACATAGGTACTTATAATGTTCTAATATATTATCCTACCAATAAATGCGAAAGTTTGTGAGGATGTGTGGATGTGACGACGTATGTTTGTGCCTCAATCACGCCCAAACGGATGAACAGATTTGAATGAAACTTGGAATATACATAATACGTGTGTTGGAATAACATATAGGCTACTTTTTATCCGGGTACAACGCGGGCGAAGCTGCGGGCGGCAGCTAGTACTATATCGTATCGTCTATCTATAGATGTAATTATTCTGCCTCTGGTATAATGTAACTAAGTTACCTACTAATTTATATTCTGTACTTTTGACTGACGCAATTTTTTTGTCGGCCTCGACTCGACTCGCGCAGGCCGCTACTTTTTTCAATTGTTTTTTGTGTAATTAGTAGCATTCGCCCGCGACTCCACTCGCGAAGAACCCAAGTTAACGATACTGTAGGTGAGAAGCAATAGGGTCAATGTAACATTTTGTCATATTTTAAATTGCAGTTTCAGGTTTAATATATTTATTGGTTTATTCCCATAAGAACTAATATTCACATACATGATAAAACTTAAATTACACTTAAATTTAGATATACCAGTTTGGTGTATGATATTCTTGACGCATCGATCTGTTTGGTTTATTTAAAGTTACAGTCCGTTTTACGAAGGAAGTCAATACGACAACCAAATTGACTTGATGAAAAGAGACCTGTTTTTTTGCACTGGTGGTCTAGTGGTAGTGGCCACGCCTTTTAATCCTAAGGTCGTGGGTTCCAATCCGGTCACCAATGAATTTTTCTGTTCGAAATATGTATGGTGCGCTATATCAGCCAGTAGTTGCAAATGGTGAAATGTTCGAAAACATTATGCATGAAAAGAGCCTTTGCAGCGCATTTTGTAATTTTATTTGCGGTTGACGGAGCCTCAGCTATCTCTGCCAAAAGAATAATGCAGCTCGTGAATGATTTAAAGTCGTTATCAGCTGCATTTAATAACCTTATCAAAAGCTCAAATGAAAAGGCAGTAATTGGAGCCGAGTGCCATAAACATAAACATAAACAAGCTGAGTGTCGGCTGATACTGCCGGTTAACAAACACTTGGAACCCGTATTTTTGCAATTAATTTACAGTATAGGTACTGATGTCGTTTCAGATACAGTAGAAATTAAAAACTAAATTAGGTGATGATAACTGCAAAAATAAACCTAAAGATTTAGTAAGAGTGCTCTGGAATGAACGAATGAAAATTCTTTATTGTACACCTTACTATGAATTTAATAACCAGTTAAAAACACAACGTGCGGTCTTATCGCTAATAAGCGATCTCTTCGAGACAACCTTTCGATGGAGAGGTATTTAAAGAAATTGAAGATTGGACTATCTGCTTTTTATACACTTAATTTGTTTGTGTTCATATCGGGATCAAACTTAAAATAGGCTTAAGTGACCTATACCTAGATACCATGTTGGCCTAGTGGGAGACCTACCCTGACTTTCGATGCGAATATAGTAGATTCGAATCCTGGCCGAGCACCAATGAATTTTTCATTGACAATTGTTTATTCGTGTGAATAACTGCTCATAGAGTGCGATGGCGCGCGGGAGAACCAGTAAAAAAACGAACCCGCGCCTCTTGCGTCTATGCCGAGCAATCGCCCGCCACGCCACCGAGGCCGTCAGTGAGTTATCACAAGCTTCCTTACTCTGCCGCAGGGGGCAGGCGGCAGCTTATTAAAACCAAATAGAAGTTACATCACACCCGAACCACTCCGACCCGTCCGACCACTTGCTGCTATCATTGTTGCGAGTTCCACCACAGATGGTTCAGCAGTATCTCACCTATAATTGTCCGGATCATTACAATAATATAATAAAGTTTGCCATACTTGATCATCATTATTTTTAGCTTAGAAGTTTCTTCACAACAAGCTATTGACCCTTATTGCAGAGCAGTAAGGTTTGAAATCGCGAGGATATTCGAGAGGCGCAGGCAGCCGGCAGGCATGCTGGTGGAGCGACGCTGCGAGGCCGGTTTCGACGGATGTATGAAATTATTATTGTGAACTGAACTGTTTTTAAATTTCAATTTATTCTCATCGCCAGTATGCTTGCCCAGTGGGAGGCACTCTGATAATTACAGTAGATTCGAATCCCGGAGGCACTTTTTAAATGGCGAGGTAACATCGTTACTGACAAGCGAAACGCTTCGATCTTTGCGTGATCACTTACAATTACAGAGTAACTTCAAAATATCAGGAAATAGCCATTAGAATGTCAGTCAACACAAAAATGTTCATCGCTATTAGAACATACATACAATTACGCCTGTCTCCCATAGGGGTAGGCAGAAATCTCGGATCTCCATTTATTGCATACATTGTTTATTAATTGTATTATAATTTAGACTCTACACTACCTACCTACTTTAATTAATAATATTTTATTAGTGTGACACTTATAATAATGTTAAAATTTAGCACGCCTAAATAAGGCTGAGTGTATTGGATCGATCTTGTGTGTGTAACCAACAACTATTGTACCTGCATTCCTGCAAATAAATGTTTATGATTTATGATTTATCGATTCAATAATGTGGCGTCATGAGACTTTTAAGACCTCTCTAGCGGTTATCACAGAATTATTTAAAGAAAGTTTTTAATTATTACGACACGAAAGGAGACTCTTTGAGGCAAACTTCAATCCTTTCACCACACTGGTTCGAAAGAACTTGTGACACAAGTTAGTAGTAATAACGGTGTCGAGGTTGGTCACCCACCCAAATGTCGATCCCGTCGAACGTAGCTCTACTTGAATATAGCTTCATTGAAATATACGGAGGAAATAATATCAACATTAATTTGTTAGGTTGGTATACCTACCTACTTTTGTATAGACTTGCCACCTATCCACTTTTCAAGTTCCAATTGTGAAAACTGGCTCTGACAGCTGTTTCGAAAGAGACAGATAGTACAAAACTACGCTAGTTAGAGAGGGATCGACGCAGTTACAGATTTTCGTTTCATCAAAACGATCTAAGGTTCAGCCTGATCATTTCGAAATTGAACTCTAATGCTATGAGATAGGGTTCAATGTAGCTTGCAGTACCAAAGTGGATAGGACCCACAACACCTTCGGTTGGAGGCAAAACTTGAAAAACTGGTCGTGTTTGGAGGCTTGCCTCTCCTTTCAGGGTTATCACAAAAAGTTAATTATAATAACTCGCTAGTTGTTTCTTGTTGGATATAATTTATTCCACAAATAGATAGACAAAAGATAATCAATTCACGCTTGTCCTATATTAATTGATTTGCACGGCTTCTGGGTATTATACTTCTTCGCTTGGATGAGTTTTAAGTCATAATTGAGCCTACATATCGGTCTGTATTAGATACTAGCGGAAACATTTATTAACAAAAAGAAGCTTACAACTAATACATAATATAATTTACAAAATACAAAAGAAACAGTCGGATCCAGCTCATCAGACGGTGAAAGCGCGTCCAAGACGCTAGTCGCATTGCCACGCTTGTAACGCCTTGGTTACGGCTGTAATGTTACTTTTTTGGAAATAAATGAATGGCAATACTGATCCATTGAATCAAATAAGAACCACCTATTAGTTATGTAAATATCCTACATTAATCGCATTATTAGTACAATGTCGATACTATGCATATTCCAAGTTTTATACAAATCGGTTCTGGCGTTACGTCGCAAACAAACATATCAGACTCGAAGATAGACTTATTTTATTTCAGAATGCATAACTACTACCTGCTTTTACGTAGATAAAGTAGGTGCTTACAAACATTGAACGATCAAAAACAGGTTCTGTTATAAAATCGGACAAAAAATATAAATACCTATAACAACTTTTTATTATGTAGCCTACAAAAACCGTACTTCAAAATTAAACATAAAAATGAGAAGAGTGCGTGGGCGTAGGTGCCTGGCAACAGCGGCCGGCGGCAGCGGCTGGCAACCCTAGCGTTGTTTTGCTACTGGCTTACGCTTCTTTTTCTGGATATGGCAACGCGTTGTGTCGACTCCACTTGTTATACCTACCTATGTACTACAGACCTTATTTTACTTCACGACAAGGTTTTGTACATCATTGTGCTGTGTACAGCTATGTTGTTTATAGCTTCCGTCCGCGGCTTTGCTTGCGTAGTGCCCGGGTAAACAGTGCTTAGCATATAAGTACCTGCTACGTTGTTCAAGGTCACATATATCTCTGTATGAGTTAGGCGGCAATTTTCATTAAAATCCAGTCATACGTTATGTTGTGATGGAGGCAGCAACATACAAAACCTCACTTGACTCGATGGCGTGGGCGAGTTCCGGCTGAATAGAATAGAATAGAAAAGAAATGTTTTATTTGACAGGCACAAACAACACAGAACAGGAGTAAAAGGTAAAATTAAAATAAAACACGAACAAGAAATATTTAACAAAAATACAGAAAAATAAGAGTAAAATTATAAATCTGGTACATTACCTATTACATGCTTGAACTGCTAGAGATGCGGGTTCGATTCCCATTGCGGGAGAAATCTCTGATACCCACGATACAGGAACCATAGTGTGGGGTCAGAACAATGTAATATGCTGGGTGGGTGTTATTTATTTTGAGTGATTTAGTTTCCGATGGATATTTCCGATGGATTCTGTTCAAATTAAATTTTAGAATGTAGCTGCCGGTCTCCACGTGGCTCGTGATGCAGAGATCATCTCAGCGAGAGGAAGCCGCGCGCACTATCCGTCGCTATAAATCAGTACGTCCATATAATTACAAGAGTAGGTCGATGGACTGTCGCTACTGGTTCCTTCACTCACTCTGCGTCAGGTCGATGACCTGTTACGGGCCACCAAAACTGAAATGACTACTTACTTCTAGTCGTGTCACTAATTTCTAAAAAGTGCGTCTCAAAGGCTGTGTTCGAACTTTTAAGTTTGTACGACAACCGGTTCCCATCTTATGTTTACTTATGGCTCTGCCCACCCCGTTAGGGGTACGGGCGTGATGATATGTACGCATGTATGAGAGGATAAGAGTCTCCCACTATCTCGCTCCATAACTGAAATGTCACCATCAAAAAAAGCAAAGCAAATGATCAGAAGTCCGTCAAAGCATTTCGTGTCAGCTCTGTTACAATCTGGTAGAAGTTAGAGCGGGGTGACAGGCTACCTTATGACCTCAAGCCTCATGATAGTCTTTAGGCAAACCGGCTGTTGAAGTGTGTCTTACAGATCGGATATAATATTTTATATTGTTTATTATCATAATATCCTCCGGTCGGTAGTGTCGTTTACATCGTAAATTTACTTTCTGTAAACTACACGCCTTTAATGGAAACAAAACCTATTTTAAATCATGCTCTGGATTTCCTGTCAACGACCCTTAATCCTATCATCACGCTGGTAACATCATTATCCTACTTCCTTCTATCTACCTACTAGGTAGGTATTACAAGTCCGAAAATTTGTTAGGATGTGAGAATGTTTGTGTGTTTGTGTCTCAATGAAACTTTGAATTAATTTATGACCTCGAATACTTTCGGCTACTTTTTATGCTGGTATAATACAACGTGAGCAAAGCTGCAGGAGGTAGGTCAAAAATATTGTATTGCTAATTGATACTGATTCAATCAAAGTCAAATATCACATCATTTCTATAAAGATATAATTTTATTGACCCACGTTTACTACAACCGTTAGCGAAGATAATCTAGGAAAACTGGTAGTAAAACCACAGGCCCGCCTGCAGGCATAGTCGCTAAGCTAAGTTTCAAATGATGCCGACTCGGCGACCAGCTGGAGCAGACTCGGCGACAACAAACGGGCTTTGGCTAAACTTCCCACTACTCGATGTTAGTTTAAACTTTAGAAGGGGTTTAAACTGATGATAAGAATCAAGTATTCTAACTGTACTTTCATTTATTTACAAGTTCCGCCGGACGCCAACCTTGTCTAAATACCAAATTAAGCAAGATAAAGTGTGTGTGCGGACGGAGCGGCAGCGGACAAAGCGAAGCGGAAGCCGCTCCCACCGGCAGACAGCGGTTCTCCGCTGAATTCTTGAAGATTCTTCTGAATCTTCTAGAATTCTAGACTATCAGCAAAACACCCTTGAATTGACAATGTCTAGAGAGCAAGTGAAGCTACTAAGCAAGTGAAAGCGGATGATTTCCTAACTTTTATCTTGCTAAATGAGCGCTGACAATGCATCTTACTTATCATATGAATAGATCGTAGGAGGCAAGTATGGGCAAACCCAAACATAGTATGGGCACAAGTCCATTTCTAGAACACCTTTAGAGCTTATTTATCGTATTTTTATTTTACAGAGGAAAGCGTGTCACGATGTCGGCGATGGGCTGTTCCCCTGTCACCTTGGTTCACCATAGCCATCTTGGGACTTTAAATCAGGAGTGGCAAGTTTTCTTATGATTACCTGTGGCTCTACCCACCCCATCAGGATAGGGGCGTGATAATATGTATGTAAAAGCGGTCTTCCGCTTAATGTACATAGAGTGTAGATTATGCAAGATAGGCCAGGCTCCCTCGGGGTCCCTAATGGCCTCTAATGATGATACCCTCGGCCGCAGGAGCCCATATCCGGATGTCAGCGCTCATCCAACTTGCAGGCTCCACTAACTCGCCAAGTTTCTGTCCCCCGGGCGGCGGCGGCGGCGGCGGCGCGGCGCGGCGGGTGGTTGGTGCCTTATTTTTAGACTGGTGAGGTTACAATTTAGCTCTGAAACAATACATCTAGATATAGAATTACATGTTTATCTATTTCAATGACGATGTGACGATTGACGAATAGGCAGGTAATCATCATCAACGGTAGATACTTATCAAAATCAAATTCCTTACGTTCAAAGTTTGTTCAAGAGTCAAAACTAGAAGTGTACCAAACCGGAAACACCGACGTTACAGTCTCCACAAGTCAAAATCAAAACATTGTTACCTTTCAAGTGATTCCCTCAAGGAGCCCTCGAGATCCTCGCGGCCAGGAGGACCCTCGCGCTCATTGGTCAACCGCTGGAGAGGATCCGAGGGCATCATTAGGACTCTTAAGGACCATCAGACAGGTATTTCGAGTGTTCTTTGAAAGTTCAAACCTTGTTCAGTTTACCTTTCAAGATTTTACCTCCACTAAGCCATTTTATAACCGGACCATCTCACCACCCTGGCAAAAAAAGTAAAGCTGGCATAAACAAAAATAGAAACCTTTCGTGAGTCTTCCTTTTTTGTGCCGGAACTGTGACGGACCGCTTCTAAAACGAGGTAGTCGACAGGGACCCTGAACCCCAAGCGTCATAGAGCAGTCTCCGAAGCAAGTGCAGCTAAAGCCAGTCAGTCTGCCGCGCGAGGAGACAACCCACCCGCACAATGTATACATCCTCCCAAACCAGATGGACCACTCCTGTCGCCGTCTCCCTCGCACCCGGCGCGCCAGAGCGAGACGCAGCACCCGCGCGGACCGGTCGAGGACATGTTTATGGAGATGCCTTGTGTACAAGTCAAGGTTTTTGTTGTGATAAGGACTGGAACTGAGATAGTTATCAGAGAAACAAATGTAAAGGCTCCATACAAATCACCATGGAACTTAGGAACTCCATACCTAAAAGAGGTGAATACTTATGTAGCAGTGCATAATTAACAAATGGTAAAGTGCGTGTCCGACCACACAAAGTGAAGGCTCCCGAAGTCAGTAAGGTAGCTTAGAACATTTTGAACTTTTTGCGGTTCATTGATATGAAAATTATCCTTTTCATTTTATTGAATAAAAATTATATTTTGAACTTGCTTCCAGGGTGAAGACGCCTCGGATTCCAGCCAGACGGACATGGCTAAACCATAAGGGTTTTCCTAACAAAAGACCCTTGAAAATAAACTGAGTTATGTATGATAAAACTTCATTTTGTAGCTCATAATGTGGATGAAATGTTTTGAAATTTTCACAAAACATTTTCAAAAAAAGGTTTTAATAACTAATTTTAGATTATGGCAATTACGAGAAATGTTCACTCTTAACCTTTTTACAGTCGACTAAATCAACGAAAACGTTAAATAAGAAATAACCGCGTCATAAACAACTCTTACAATACGCGATTGTATTACAAAAGCGCAGTCACTGCGAGCTGTAATATGAATAAATTAATTAATTGTAAAATTATGCATATCGGAACCATCCAGGGCTGCCATTGTCCTTTGTGGGTTTTCATATGCATTGTGCATATGAAAATCCACTAAGGACAATGGATGTACGATAGCTTACCATTGCAACATGGTTTTTTGTCTATCTAATGCTTTATGTTCATATTTCACCCGCCATCCGTTAGTTGAAATATGTACTGGGGACGAGCCGATGGTACATAAACAGAATCATTTTATTATTGGTCACACGACGAACAATTCTATAAAATGATCTTTTTGAAAAAAAAAATACTACCTTTTTTTAATCGCTTTGATATAAAATTAATTTAAAAACAACACAAGATCCAAATGTTCTAACATCTGTAGACTGGATCTGGTAGCGCCAGTATATAGCTTGTAAGCACTCTGGAAGGCCAAGATACAAGCTCCTCGCTTAATTTGGCTTTCGCTGCAACTACTAATTTACTTCTGTACCTTCTATATTTTTTGTAAAGTTCCATACTTATTGTTAAACATTTATCTTTCTGAAATAAATTTGTATTTGTATTTGTAAGGTATATTATAACTTTCCTTCTTACTTGTAGATTGGACAAAGTACGCAAAGATGGCAGCCCTACAGTGTATATTGTATGCAAATCGTGTGATGGCGCGCGCTCTGCAATGATAAATTTATCGCCTCAGGACTCATTGTCTCTGCTTTTAATTACAACTCGTGTTTATCTCGCACTACTCTGGCTCCGAGACGCGCACCCAGCATCCCGACACCGAGTACCGCTCAAATTATTGTTATGTTGAGTTATTACAAGTATTATAAGACTACGCCCGAATGTCACCCGCGGCTTAGTCAGCTCCGCACGTATTGACCATGTCTTTCCTGTGGACAAGACCGACTAAGCTGAGAGGATGGTATAGGTGCTGGGAAAGCCTACTCCATCTTAATTCGTCCCGGGCACTACAGCGTCCCGTTTGTGAAGGTAAAAGTTGCCTCCTGACTGTATAAATCATCTACTATAGATGGTAAAAGGCCTTAGTTAATTAGCCCGAATGTCAAATAGGAAATCATCGGGAAAAATTTATTGGTGCTCGACCGGCTTCGAACCGACGACAATAGGATTGGAGGGCGGGGTCACTGCCTCTAGACTAGACCACCAGTGGCCTCAAGTGGACGGTAAAGGAACAAGTGACGTGCAGTGGTGGGCATGAGGCGTGCTGTGGGTCGCGGGGTCGCGCAGCCCGGTAGCGCGCGTCGGTAGCGCGGGACCGGTCCCACTTTTATTACCAGTTTTATTTATTTTTATTTTTTATCCGCACAATTTATAGCCCGGCTTCATCGTTTATCTTGTTCGGGTAAAGCTGAGGTCACAGTCGAACTCTTACAATGATAAAATTCGATATATTTGAAGCGTATTTTATTTGATGATAAGTCGTGAAAGTCTTTTGGAGAAATTATATTTAAAAATATCCATGTGATGTAGCCAAAATACAATCCATTCAAATAATAAAACCACTCCTGGTTTCCAGCGGGGCAGGCGGGGGGAGGGGGAGGAGAGGGTCACCGTTATCCATTCCTACTATCCTAGCAATAGCATTTTGCTTCAGCTAGATTCATTCTCATGACTATGTTACTTTGTATAAGCAAAAGCCCAAAACCTCCAATCTACACTACCTTTCAACTGCGAGTCCCGGAATGTCCTGTTTGAAAGTAGGACGCGAAGCAACCGCCAGAAACACGAGTATTGAAAGCGGCGCTTTATGAGCGAGTCCTTATCTTCGTCTCTGATATTCCAGTTCGGTGGCTTCGTCAATTTCTCCCGCATCGAGAGCCGGGCCGCGCCCCGCGACCCGGCGACCCGGCGACCCGGCGACGCGATCTGGCACCGGCGCCGGCCGGGGCGCCTTTTGATCAATAATACCTACACAATTAAAAAAACTAAGAAAGTAAGCGCTCGTGGCGGAGCTTGCTTTGACGTTCTTGATTGATCGTTGAAGTTAGGCGACGTTGTGCGCGGTCACAATTTGGATGGGTGACCGCAAGTGGCATTACGAGCTGAGAGCTCCCGTGCTTCGGAGGGCACGTTAAATTGTAGGTCCCGGCTAATCGTTAAGTCATGACGGAGGCTTTTAGGCGGCCTAAAAACTCCGTCACTAGAGTTGGCCACTAGCTCATACAAACTTACTTACCTATATATTTTTCCAGACCAGACGACACATAATATTCCAATTCATCCAACCATGCAGTTGTTTAGTTACGCAGCGATACGAGTAAAGTATGTATAACGTTGCCTAGACGTGGATGGCACAAACAGAGGGAGGAATACACCCAGCTGTGGGCAAAGTCAGGCTGGTGATAATGATGATGATGATGAACACCCTGGTGCAAATTGACGGAACTCTGAATAGGTACCCAACATTTGAACGAAATGATTACATGGAATCCGTTGTTGCTAGCATGGACTGCGAGATTCCGGTAATGTTACCGACATTACCGGAATCTCGCAGTCCATGCCGGTTCCTGATTTTCCGGACCGGTTCCGGTACCGCCGGTTTCCTCAGCAGCCTCACTTGTCTCCTGAGCACAGATTAAAATAATTACTGCTGTTTATGTGGAGCAATAACAAACAACATAGTCCTTCCACTTATCCTTGTCCTCGCGCGAGTCTTAGAGAGCTCCTTTGTATTATGCTCTCACCAGTCGATGCTGATGACCAATCGTCATCATCATCCACCCACTGCTGGTTACAAGTCACTATAACAGTTGCCTTCATGTCTGATCCTGCGCCATCCGAATCCAGTGGGTTCCCGCCGTCTTCACAAAGTCATCTGACCTTCCTGGAGGTCTGCCGGGTCATCTATGACCGCGCGGTGTTCAATATAGCTTCCCGATTGTCACTGTTAGGAAAATTAATAAAATCTCTTAGAAAACTGAAGGATCTACTCTCAATAACCAATTCCGTGTCCGGATCACCGTCAACAATTGACAGAACTTTTTCTTTTCTGGGTCGATATAAGCTACAAAATTAAGCTATTTGTTCATACTGCTGGCTCCTAGATGTGATTATTACTCTGCATAATGATATCGTTAAGGCTTAGGTAGGATGAGGTAGTGCGGCGCGCCGTAAGTACCTATTCAGATCCACGAGTTAAATAGAATTGTGTCCGCCTGGATCTAAGTATATAGGAAAACTAGCTGCTGCCCGCGGCTTCGCTCGCTTGGTACCCAGATGAAACAAAAAGTATTTTACTTCTACATAAATACTCTTGATAACATAATGCTTAATTTCGATAAAGATTAATATTACGATACATATTTAACGTAGTTTTTTTTTCTTCAGATGATTTAATAATTATTTTGAACACAAAATCGGTTATTGTGATTAAACCATGATAGCTAGATATATGTTCTTGCGGACTTTTTTGTAGGTCTTAATGGGATCTACAAACCCGTAGTACATCATTTTGTTCTATTGTCAATAGTTTTTGCAGCGCACGCAAAAATAGGTTTTCGATTTTACACCTTGTGTTACAAAATAGCAATTTTATTACGGATCCCTAATTTTGAAAAAAAAAAATAACATAGCCTATAGCCTTCCTCGATAAATGGACTACCCAACACTGAAAGAATCATTCAAATCGGACCAGTAGTTCCAGAGATTAGCGCGTTCAAACAAACAAACAAACTCTGCAGCTTTATAATATTATATATAGTATAGATAAGTAAATCTCTCTCACACTCTATCCCTGTAACACAGCTGCGTGGATCAACCGGTAGTGCAACCGATATTATAAACGCGTAAGTTTGTATGTGACTGCTGCGTGGCTGAGCGTATTTTGACGAGAATCGGAACATACATAGCCACGTGTATTGGAATATTTGAAAAAACGTAAGTCCGGGCACTACGCGAGCGAAGCCGCGCGCGCGGTGGAAACAAGGCAATAGTAAGTACTTATCCTACTGATACTGTAAATGCGAAAGTTTGTGAGAATGTAAGGATGTGACGATGTATGTTTGTACCTCAATCACGCCCAAACGGCTGAACGAAACTGGAATGAAATTTGAATGAAACTTAGAATATACATAATTAGTGTGCAGGAATTACATATAGGCTACTTTTTATCCGGGTACAATGTGAGCGAAGCCGCGGGCGGCAGCTAGTTGATTAATAAGGCACAGGTAAATTAGCTTCTGTTCTGTGACACCGGCACGAGGTCGCTCCGCGCTCGTCTTTTGTAATACTTTGATAAATAAAACAAAACATGTTCACACAAACCACAGATGACTAACAAACCGACAGCTCGATGTATCACACGTGCAATAAACACAGCCATTACACATCGTGCTACCAATAACACCCCTAAAGCAAGCCAATAGAGCACATAATGCTCTGGCTATTTTAGCCATCAAACGGTAGAAGTGAATCCTGGCTGATGCAGTTGAATTCAACCTTATTGTAAGGACGTAAAGTCGATATTTGTCTGTATTTAGGATGGTTTTATTAGTATTCAAAACATGTGCTTTTGTGTTTGAACGCTTTGTGTAAAGTTATTGGTTTGCTCTTTAAATAGATTAATAAATTAACTCTTTTTGTTTGAATGCAGTTGAGTCATAAGATGCCAATCTTTGTGGTGTTATAAGAGGTGAACGAACTCAACTAACTCCTACTAAGACACTATTAAGACATGCTACTGGATTTTTCTTGGTCCCTGCGGAAATAATATTGAAATTGTATAAAATCAATCACAGCTATCTTACTGTATACCTAGCAAGTAAAAGCGTTAGGCTTGCTAAGTACTTTTCGTTATTTTTTATTAGTATCGGACTTTGGGACTGATGGCTGATGGTGGAGAGAGAACCAGTATGTCGAAAGGAATCGGCTCGAACTACGTTTTGAGATGTCGTAGCTGTTGCTACTGGGATCGTAGCAAGTGCTACGAGCTTTTGTGATTGTTTTGTTTGTAGTTCTCATATTCAATCAGTAATTGATAACTAGATTACCATGTAGTATATTAATCTCCATCCAATCAAATTTCTCTTTAATGTAATTGAGATGTTATTTACGCACAGTAGTACCACAAATACAGTGCGCCTCGGCAATTTTCGTCTAGCTCCTGAAATACGAACTAACGCGATGATTATTATGTAATATAGAGATGTTACAATAATTATGTAGATACTTATTTTTTTAAAGGGACGGTTCAGTTATTATTTTAATTATTATGTTCGGACAGATTCGGTTTTCATACAAAGCATAAAGTTTGCCGAGGCGCACAATATTTGTAGTACTTCTATAGGTAATCGAATAGCGCGGCAGCTTTGACTAACAAAGCTCTATTTGATTAATGAAATTAAGTAAATGCACCAAATAGTTCTAACATTGTAGCCCCTTTGAGCACTTTCCTTTCACTGTACTACTGGTTTAAAAGAACTAGTGACGAGAAGTTGTAGAGGTAGTAAGTAAAGTGCATGCAACAAAGTAAACATACCAAGTGTACCAATTACAGATATCAGAAAATACAACGTTAAATCCTTTATATATAGAAAAAATCCTTGTAAACATTGAGTAATATTTTGCATAAAAAGACTGTGTCATTTGGTTATGTATGTATGTACCCACCGAGTGCAGACGAGGGCGGGAGCTAGTTCAAAATAATGATGTGAGCCCAAAGAGCTCATCCACCTAACAACTGTTAAAAATAGACTTCTGAACACGACTCTCCCACTTTAGAGGCAGAAAACGCATCCTCGATTGTAGACCTTAAAGCCCTTGTAATAAGGTTGAAGATGTGGCAGCCGCTGGCGGTGTGGTAGAGCAGAAAAATGCTGTTGACAACACAAAGGCTCTTTAGACAAGAGGCACTACCAGCCAGCCCCAAGCCTCCTAGTACTGCCGCATAGAATCGAAACTCTTTTATCTTATTTTTTCCTTCATCTTTCATGTTGATATCAGTTTTAAGTTCTAACCTAAACCAGCAATGACTGGTGAAAAATAAGGTTTCGGTACGATATAGTGAAAAATAAATATGTAGTATTTTAGAAAAATACCTTATGTCCTTTAGGTGAGCCTTTTTAGTGACTTAATTGCTTGCTGAAAGGCTGTTGTTGTGCACGAGATGCACCCAAAAGGATCAACTCGACGCGAGTGAAACCGCGGGCGTTCACTAATTCGCGTGTGATTTAGCAAATCATATTCAAAATACATTTGGCATCGAGTCGCCTCACATGCATGACGTCTTACTCAGATTGTGGTAACCTCCAAGAAGAGGTAATGGACAAGTGACGTCTATGAACATGCGGACTTTCGCTTCTATCGTAGGTAGTAGGTTCAGAGTGGCTCCCAGTGGCGGCAGGTCGCAGGCGGGCGGGACGCGCACTGCGCTCACAGATATGGACCTTTTAATATTCCATGCTGTTTCGGAACACCTATAAAAACTTTACTAATATTTCAGGAGCGTTCATCTCTGGTGATGGAGCTGAGTTGTGAATCTATGGCTTCTGTTCATGCCTTATTTATTTGACTTTTAGTTCAGTGTCTCAGTTTGGTTGTCTTGTCTTTAAGGCCTTCAACGTGCCTTATTTATTATACTTTTAGTTTAATGTCTTCGTACTCGCAGATCCTACTAATAAAATTGATGTAGTAAGCTTGAGACATGTTTGCCTTGTGGGAGGTATCCCGACTTTTGATCTGGTGTTCGTAAGTTCGAATTTGGAGATGAATCTTTAGTTTCTAAAAATATATGTTGAAACACATGCTAAAACGAAAACTACTTGTAACTGTTCTCACGCAGATGACGTTGCCAACATACTTACATAAGTTTTCTAAAAACTTTCAAAAACGCAGGATTTTAATTAAAATCTACGATTATCTGAATTATATAGGCATGTATGTGTGTATGTGTACGCAGTGCAACAATGGCGCAGAGTTGAAAGCAGTGGAAAGTTCCATGCGCTGTACGCCATGATGTAAGCAATGGCTTCCAAACGAAACAGTAATTGGCTTTCGGCAATCCTCCGACGACCAGCTCAGCTAGACCCCAGCGACTGTATCGATCGGGAGCGCCGCGCGGCAGCGGCCGGCGGCGGCGGGGGGCGCGGCGGCTCTGCACAATCTGGTCTGCTGAACTTGACATCTACCAAGGTCGGATGACGTATTGTGATGGACATTATAATTGAGACGAGGAGTTATAATAAGCATTACTTCAAACATGCCCGTACTAAGTATACGAAGGAAATCCTTTCTGAAAATTAAAAGCTTTAAATGTTTTCAGATAATGACAGCGTGGAAAAAAAACTAATTGGATGACTTTCCAACGTAACGGCTCTGCACCGCCACTATTTAAAATCACTTCCAGCGATAGAGCGCTTCAGCTGGTCCGAAGCTACTGGGAATCCAAGACAGCGGGCCCAACAGGCTGATCTAGGAAGCCCATATTAACGGGATATGGTCTCGGCCTCACATTGCGCATACTCGCTAGCACCTCGTCTCGTACTGTACTATCCTGGTTCTTTGCAATCGTTCACAGCATCCTTACCTACGGGGCCGAGCTGGCGAGCTGTGGGCGCGAGCGAGCCTTCCTCATGCAGAAGCGAGCTTGACGCGCCATTGTTAGCGTTCCTGATGTCTCGTGCAGAGATTCGAAGAACTGAACATCCTTCCACTTCCGTGTGAATGAATATACCAGGTAGCTCTCTTTATCCACCACTACCTTCAGGCATTCCGGCGCCGAGGTGTCAACTCAACACCGCTCGCGCCCCATGGACTAAGAATCGGACGCACTAACTTATCGCGCCCGCACGTAAGCTGACCAAATCAGAAAGGTCCGCGTCCACGACGAGCCCGCAGCGTGCCCCAGCCCCAGCACCAGGCTCCCGGGCTGCCGGACTATAACGAGAGATGCACTCTCACAGCGGTATTCAAAATAAGGCTATTGCGTTGATCGTAAATAAGGTTGCAAGTGGCTACTTCACAATTCATTTTACTCAGTAGATGAGTTCTATGAGTTGCCATTAATTTAATGAATATTTTATTTTTATACGGAAAAGCCAAATTAATTATGTAATCAAAACAATATTTATTTTTATTGGCATTGTTATAAAACTAGGGTATATTTTTATATACCTAGAATACCTACCTATTGTACACAATATTGACCTGTAACTTGGTGAAAATTTGTAACACCTGTAGTTTTACAAATTTCCATAAATATTTATATTTATTTATGTATTGACAATCACGGGAAGTGGCGGCGCTGAACGTCGCACAAACTGCTTCAACGGATGATGAGCACCACCACACCCACACCCACTCTATTGCAAGTTGTTACTCCGCGCTGTCGTCATGGACACCATTGTTCAGGGGTAATGAGCCATGGAATTGTAATAATTGGCACTTAAGTACATAATATACATACATGTTTGGTACAACATACACCAGGATGATGATTGATGGTGGGCGTGGCAGGACATGTCATGGTCATTTGACCATAATTGTATTCATTTTGTTCCTCTGCATCAAACATTTTAGTGGAAAATTCCTACGGAGCTCGAACATCCGACCAAATCGTGGGCGGCGGGAGGTAATACGAATCGGAGGGAGGGAGGGAGGGTCTCTGATGTTAGTACCATTATCTCCTTGAGCCGGCGCACCGTAGTGTGATCTCGAAGGTGATGTCCAATGGGATGAATGCGCGTGTAAACATTACCGGCGCACGGCGGCCTCGAAGCGAGGACTCAGCTCCACGCTTCGAGAGAGGTAAGTTAAGTACCTTCTTTCACATTTGAATGGTCATTAGTCTGTTTGACTCTAACTACCCTACTTGCTGGCATTTCTACACTTTCCATGGACCAGCCCGTTGTCCTCTAAATTCGATTTTTGAGCATTTGGTTTACTTTTTGTGTTGAGATGTTTTGAAGCCAAACGGACGACAGCCTAAACTGGGTTCATTACCCATCCGGACCAGTAAGTTATCTATCAAGATTAGAATCTATCCAGATGCGACAGATGTGTTTGCGTTTGGTCGTAGGTAGAATCCTCCAGCACCAGAACGTGATAGACCCAGGCCAGGCCCACCTCGTCGTTACGTTACGATAGGTACTGGTAATGCTGTTGCCTAAGAAACTAATCTAAGCCATGTTCGCCATGATGTCATGCCATAAAAAACTCGCCACAAAAACTTGCTTGTCTGTTATGTCACTGGCTTCGTGAAGAATCTTAGTTTTTTAGATGTTTTTAGTCAGCCCGCGAGGTTGGTACCCACGTCCATCTATTATTATGCCACTAATAATCATAAAATCGAAACTTCCCCTCTTACCACGTTCTATAACTGGACTGAACTGGATAGTTTCACCGAGTCAGCTAAGCAAAAAAGACAACCAAACTTTTAATGTGTTTGCTTAGTTTTGTGGTGGCAGGACGGTGACGGTCCGGTTACGGAACGGGGTAGTGTACGGAGACCCTCGAACGGTAGTGTTTCACTCAACCAGTAGTGCCATTTAGTACCCAACTACCTACCTTCATAACAAGGACCTACACTACTCTACATAACATACCATAAGAATGGCGCGTTGTTGTAAGGCCTATGGAACAACATTTTTCCCATTGTAAAGGCGCGACTTCACAGGGGCGCACGCGTCATCTTATTTTCAAGTTTGGCGGTATTTTGTCCAGTGCAGCCCACGGCCACGTGTGGAGCGTGGGCACAGGGGGGTCGAGGCTTTACGCAGAAGGCATTAAAATAAACAAGAAATAAATGAACAACTATAATAAAAGTATGGCCAGCTGGAGCGGTGCGAGGAGGGCGACGAGGGCGGGGAGGGCGGGGGGCGCGCGGTTGCAGAACTTGGCCTCGCAGACGCACACGTGGTAGCGCACGTACAGCGAGATGGCGCGGCTGAAGGGCGTCAGCGAGGCGTGCGGGCTCACTATGCACACGTTCTTCTTGCCCTTCAGCAGCAACTCCAACTTCATGAAGCGGTGGTTCGCGAACGAGCCGCTCACCTTCACCGGCATGCTGCGGCACCCGCGCGCCGTGTACACCTTTAACCAAAAACAATAATATTTTATTGTTAAACATTTCCCATGGTACCTTCATTATTGTTGTTGTTGCTAGCCTGTATCATCCCACTACTGGGCAAAGTTCGAGTTTTCCAGGTTTTTCGGTCTAAAGCTATTGTCTGCCACCGATAGTGGCTGAAGGTGTCAAGCTCTTCGTGCCATCGCTTGCGTGGTCCACCGCGACGCCGCCTCCCTGTCTCAGGACTCCACTCAGTGCTAGATTTGGCCCTCAGGTCGTCCAGCATGCGGCAGACGTGCCCTGCCTTTTGAACTACGTCAGAGACTTGGAGTTTTGGAGCGAATAATGCAATTTCTTATTCGATCAGTTAGCTTTACGCCGAGAATGCTTCGCTCCATCGCCCTCTGACAAACCTTGAGTTTGGATTTCTGTACAGTAAGTGACCAAGTTTGAGCACCGTAGGTTAGAATTGGGAGGATACAGTCGTCCATGAGATTATGTTTGAGAGATAATAGCTTCGCCAGGCGCTTTCGGTTCGTCTCGCGACTTCCTTACCCTGCCTGTCTTCAAAAGCAGCTAATTGGCCGAGATAAACGTACTCATGAACGTATTCCATATTCCCCCCATTCACCGAGATAAACTTTTTGGTGCTGTTTGTCATGACTTTGGTCTTACTCATGTTCATGTGAAGTCCAACTTCAAAGCTTGCCGTCGTTAGATCTTGTAGCATACCTTGTAGCTCAAAAGCTGAAGACGAGAAAAGGACGATGTCGTCGTCGTGTGTTCGTGTCGTCGAAGGTTGGTCAACCTTGATTTACCGAAATCAATGCCCTTTCCTGTCCAGCGGACCGCTAGTGTGCGGAAAACTTTTTCGAGGATGCTGGTGAAGAGCTTGGGCGATATTGGGTCTTCCTGCTTGACACCTTTTGCAATTTTAAATGTTGTCCCGGATGCTTGGAATTTAATAGCATCTTTTTAATAAACCTTCATTACAAGAACAAAATAGAAAACAAAATTAAAAAAATAGAAAGTAAATAAAATGTTCCGTCTTTTTAAGGTTCCGTACCCGAAGGATGCCAAAGTGACCCACCCTATTACTAACTAACCCTCCGCTGTCCGTCCGTCTGTCAGCGGACTCGATCTCATGAACCGTAATAGGTAGAGAGTTGAAATTTTCACAGGATGTGTAATGCTATTGCCGCTATATAGAAAAAAAAAGGGGCCCCGTACAAGAAACTTTTTTTAATATGGTATTACCCTTACCCTTTGAGTTTTATTTTTACTAGCCAAAACAATTTTACCTCTCCGACGTCCAAAAATCTCTTGAAACACCCGCCAATGTATGCTCCAAAGTACTCCCTGTAGAGACCACGGTCATGTTCGTGCAAGTGGTGCGTCCAGGCGGGCTTGATCCGGTGGCCCCAAAAGTTATGGTTTTTACGGCAATGAGCGCGGAAATAACGAGCCATGGTTATCGCTTGCCAGTCCTGCGACTCGAACGCGTCGTGGCAGAGCGGGCTGTCCGGGATGATGTCGCGCTGGTAGCTCAGGTTGCAGACGTAGCACGTGGCCACCTTCGGCCCCGTGTACTGATCGAACCAGCGGCGCGCCTCCCTCGAACTATTCGCAACATTGCTGGCGTTGCGGGGCGGGGCGGGCGGGGCGGGCGGGGCAGGCAGCGAGGCTGCCTCCGCGGATCGCGCGGCTGGCGGGGCAGGCAGCGAGGCTGCCTCCGCGGATCGCGCGGCTGGCGGGGCGGGGGGGGGCTCGGTGTAGTTGTCGTCCTCGGCGCCGCTCATCATGAAGTCGTACTCGTCGCTCTGCTCGAAGTCATGCTTGAGGAAGGGCAAGCGCGGCGCGCCCCCCCACTTGCCGGCCCGCGCCCGCGCCCGCCCCCGCAGCTCCGGCAGCTCCTGCAGCAGCTGCTCATACATGTCGGGCTCCAGCTCCTCGAGGGAGAGCTCGCTGCCCGGAGCCGCCACGAACTCGTTCGGGTTCCGGAACCGAGAGAACAATGAGTTATTGCTCTTGTGTAAAGCTAAAAGTAAAAATAAAAATGCAGTAGCAAATCGAACGGCCATCTCGAAAGTCAAAACGTCAATGATCAAAGAGCATATAAACACTACGTAATGATGGACTTCTTGCACTTCCAGACGGTCAAGCCGGGTCAAGCCGTGGGGGCGGCAATAGAACGTACAACTATAGATACTAAGCGATGCAAAAAAAATATGTCATGCATGTTTTAAAAGAACCATCACGGAAGACGTCATAATCAGAATGTATAAAATATGAGACTTTATTCACTGACGTAACTATAGACAGGTAGACCTGCAAGAAGATTACACACAAGCACGTACAGTAGTACCACAAATATTGTGCGCCTCGGCAATTTTCGTCTAGCTTCTAAAATACACGAACTAACGCGATGATGCTATGCCTTATAGGATATTACAATAATTATATAAATAGTTTTTTTAATAGTTACTGACTTATGGCAAGCAAAAGAAGTACCTAGGGTGGGCATCGGAGAAGCTCGCGGGTGTGTCGATTCGAAAAGTACCTATTACTGTGAGGCGAAATAAAAAGAGATTCGCTTAGCAACAACTCTGCGCAAAAAATGCAACAATTGATAACATTTACGATACCCAGGTAGTCTCGGTTCAAAGAAAAAACAACTGTAGGTCTCTGCAGACACGGCTCAATGCAGTTTGGTAGAGCTGTGTATTAGCAACGCTTCCCATGCCAACCAAAGGGGTCTTGTTTACAGTAAAGTTTTCATAGTTTAATTGAGGAGTTTTGTTTCCCGCGGGTATTCCTGCGCGTCGCGTCGCGTCGCGTCGGGCGGGGCGCGGCGGGGCGCGGCGCGGCATTGTGCGGCGCTATTATTGTCGCGCGCTTTTTGCCGGAGTTGGCGCATTTCTTTGTAGAAACTCTAGATTGTGGGTTTAAGGCATTTGTTAATGTGCTAGTTAGGCGGCTACATAACGTTGTGTTGCTTTTTACTTAAAACTTGTAATTATGATTGCCTCCTGAGCTAGGTACCTAACCTACACGGAATGACGGAACTCATTCCGTAGCAAGCAGCTGATATGACTTTTTATAGAAGTAGATATGACATGTTTATTATAGACAAGTTTTCAAGTCTTCATTAGGATGCGCCAGCGCAGCGGTACCTTACCTACCTAATATACGAGTATTATTATGATGTACTTAATGATAAAAAATACACGACTTGATACACACTGACAGCATAATAATATCGTTACCTACTGAGTTAAGTGTTGATGCAGTTACCCCGCCATGTAACATTTAGGGGCAAATGCAACAATTCTCGTTTTTGAAGATTTTTATCAACCTATCAAGTATCTACCAACCCCTAAAACAGATTCACAAATGTTACCTACCTAACATTAATTATGAATTTAGATCTACCTAGTCAATCAAAAAACTATAGTTGCCAAGCAAAACGCTAACAAAAGATTTGAAAAAAACTGTGTTCTTTACGGTTATGTAATGAAACAGAATGAAAACTTTGATAATTTAAACATTTTGTAAAAAAAAAGTCTAATTTACGTATCTTTATGCAACCGCAAAATAGCATAAATATATGAAATGTTTATTCAAATCGTAGGTTTTACCTATACTTAATAATAAATAAATATAAGTAACATAAAATGCAATTTGCTAATGTAGGTAGCTTAGCTGCCTAGGTTAGGTACCTAAACAAGACAATGGAATAAAACCAAGGTTCTTTAATTTCAAAGGTGACCTGAGTTTGCCATTTTTTGTCGATTCCGATACGATATTGATACTCGATATATAGGTATTACTTTACATAGGTAATATTGTAGAAGTATTAAGGTCCGTTTAGTTCAGTACAGTTTTATTTATACCTCTTCAATAAAATCATAATCATAAAGATTATATCGAAAGTCTCAGAGATAAGTTCAATTTATAGGAGGTAGGTAAGTACCTAAATAAAAAGTGCTCTGGCTGAGGACCTTACTAAGTGTTGCCTTTTTACCCGACTACGAAGGAGGAGGCTTTATACCTTAGCTCAAATAGTTTAATTTTCTTCGTAGAACTGCCTTTATACCTATGAAGATATTTTAACTACTTATATCCACTTTGTGCGCAAAATTGTTTCTAGTAAATAAACATGTCTCACATTATCTGTATGCAGTTCACGTTACAAATAAACCATGTGTCCTCAACTAACACCGATGTGTTAATTTATTTCTGTCGCTTTTACGATACTTTTGGAAACAATCCGTCAACAATGCCTTTTATGGCTAAAATGTTGATTTGAAGATCACTCGGGCAAATGTAAACGTACCTGTTGCTAGACTGTAAAGACGAAGTCAATTTTCTTGTGTCAAATGTTGGGAATGAAGGCGCAGTCTTGATTTGATCCAGAATTATTCAGTGACTTCTAAGTCGAAAGCGACGACCTCGGTGGTGTGGTGGGTTAATGCTCGGCTGTAAGAAGCGCGGGTTCGATTCGCACTACGGGAGAAATGTTTGTTTGTTCTGCTAATAAGTATTTCTGTATTTTTTGTCTACCTCCCTAGGTTGCCAATAAATCATTTTCTTTCTTTCTTTCTATTTCTTCCTTATCTGGGTATTGTAGTTTTGTGTCATAAGTATGCATTTACAAATAATAAAAGTATATAAATATTCTATCAGCCATCTGGTGCCCATGTGAAATGTTCATAAATATTTATTTTTATTTTTATAACGCAATATGTCAACCATAGGTTGGTTGATTTCGACCTTTAACTGTAGATTTAAAAATCTTTTTAACTCGAGTCTTACTCGCTCAAATGCCTTTTGATACACTAGGCGTATAAGAAAAGCCTTTTAAGCATCGTAAAAAAAGTATGATGGCAGTTTTTAACTACCAAAAGCCTGATAAGAATTTTGCCGGGTGTGTCTGTGTACAAGATATAAGAAAAAATCGTTGTGTGAAATCGCCTTTATCCGTCACGCAGCTCAAAGGCGACAGACTGTCTCGCGAAGCCGAAGAAAGAGATGCATTACTAAACCCTTCGAGTAAACCGAAACAGAGGATATAGCAACAGTGCGTCATAACATTCTTGCATCTCTTTCGCACCAAAGGTACAGTACATAGCAGAGCAGGATGGAGAGACTATGAAGTCATATCCTTCAAAACGCTTACATGCACGTAATTATGTAGGTAAGTACTTGTAGCAGTAAATGCGAAACTTTGTAGAAGAACAATGAGCTCATAACTATTGTATGTAAAACTGATGTAAATTACCTAATGGACTGACCAAACTACAGTTAAAATATTATTTTATCAGATGAGAGTAAAATTTAACATTGGTTACCTACAGTGGTTACTAATATAAATTAGGGGTAAATGTAAGCTTGTAGGCGATATTGCTATTAAGTTACACACTATTGTTTAAAAAGAGTATAATACCTCCTTGAAACAGTTAGACACAAAAAATGGCTTTACATTAGTTTGACAAACATGATTTAAATATATTTAACAGTTACAACAAAAAAAGCACGGCTTTATACACTTTGTAGGAATAGGCAGGTTAGCTCTGCACTTGCTTGGGGTAATATTAAACATTCAAACCATTTTCGCAGGTACCTTCAGCAACTACGTCAGTCAACCTACAATCGAAGTTAGACCATGTTTACTGAAGGGTAAGGTTCACTGTTGACTGGTGGGTTTGTTGCCAGGCTTGTATTTTTTGTTAGCAAACCTTAGCAAACAAAAAGTTTTTGCTGACATGGGCCAATTCGGTGATATATCAAGATAGTGACTGTTCTATCGACTGAAGAATTTATTGAACTTTTTCAAATAGGAGACTTTTTTGGCCGGTCCGTGCATGCACACAAAGGATTTATAGTCTGCGTAACCATCCGTTCAATAATCCTACTTCCTACTAATATTATAAGTAGGTAAATGTACTAAACTTTCCGGTTGAAGTTTGATACAGATTAAACATACTTAGTCAGTAAGGAATTATTACAGATTTTCAGGATTTTCAATACCACTAACACCATCTATTGGTTTGAAACCACATTCACAACACTATTCACACAAAACAAATCTCAAAACAGCTCAAATCTCATTATTTTAGGTTACGTGAGTATTGTCAGATGCACGTTCAAAAGATATTCTTTATTCTAAGGTTTAAACATAATGACAATGTAGGTAGGTATTTGAAAGGTTTTTGTGGACACTACGCTGTGGTTTAGTTTTTTGTATTTGGTCTGCTGGATTGCCACTTCAGCTACAAACCATTTTCAGGTTAGGTACATATTTTACGAAAGGGAAGTAAGTGAATTTAAATATCAATATCCAAACAAATCGATAACTTCTTTCCAGGATAAAAAGTAGCCTATATGTTATTCCATTGTGTAATCTACCTCGCTGTAGCAAATTTAATCTTAATCCGTTCGGCCCTTTTTGTGTGATTGGGGCACAAACATACATCCACACATCCTCACAAACTTTCACATTTATAATATAAGTAGGAACTTAGGAAGTACCTAAGTAACAAATGTAGGTCTTAAAGTACTACCAAACAAAATGACACCCTATTGCTGCATTTACCCCAAAAGGATAAATGCAACTATAACTATTCAAATTGGAAATAAAAAAGCTGTTAATTAGACTTCGCAGGATGTGGAATAGAGACATCTAGAGACCATAGATACATTGAAGAATATGAATAAGTATCTATTATCTACTTAGTTATAGAAAAAACAGCCAAGTTGAAAACTGCCTTGTTCAAAATCACTAAATTTCGATCCATAATAGGTAGCTTAGCTACACATGGCAGACAGTAGCTGGCAACACAACAGCAACCAGTAGGTAGGTTCCCACAAGACTCGGCGTGATGGTGATTGATCGTGACGAATCCGCTCTGTTCTACCATTTGAAACACGATATGCTTGATGCCACTTGTCGCTAGGGAATTCGGATGACGTGATAGTTGCTGCAGGATTCAAACTACTTATCTACTTAGGTACGGTTTACGAAACTACTCTTAGTAAGTAGGTAGTAAGGTACCTTACCTATGCTGAGGTAGTGTAGAACATAGTTTTGAGTCACCACTCAAAACTATGTTTTACTCTTGCAATATTTGCAGGCGCTTATTCTAACAATATTCTAACATATGTATAGGTAGGTTAGGTAGGTATATTTAATTATGTTAGAATGATAAAAACAGAATTTGGAATTGTTATTTTAAGCGACATCGGCAATCGGCAAGGGATTGGCTCGAGCTTATAAGACTCCAGTAAGTTCCAATTTCAATATTAGAGCCGTTATTTGCATCGTAAACAGAGCCTCACCTTGGTGGGTCTCCCTGACCCCCCGACCCCCCCGACCCCCCGAGCCGTCCGGCTGGATGTCTGCTGGTGCCACTTCACCTAGCTGCCCAACAGCTAGTTGCACAAACAGATCTAACACCTAGGTTAGGCACCTCACCTACCTATTAACTAGGTACTTACCTAAGTAGGCATATAACTAAAGTTTTTATTGTTGACGTGAATGTTTTTGTACCTAGGTAGGTACTTATCTTTGATTCGTCCTCTATTATGTTGATCCATAGGTAAGGTACCTACTTAAGTAAGTACTTATAGCCAAGCAGCATGTATTCAGCCAATTTATTTAGTTAGTTACTTACTTATATACTTTTATCTACCTATTGTACCTATCTATCTAGATTGGACAATGTTGAATGTAATTATTCAAAAAGCTTAAGGTAAGTAGGTACTTACCTAATTTTAGAAAAATTCAATAGGTACCACCTACGTACATTCAGTAGGTACGTACCTACGTACCTAACCTACCTAGGTACACTTCCCAGGATCTGGGTATGTACAAACAATACGTTATTCCATTATCATCAATTTAATTCAGAACAAAAAGTAAATGATAATAGAAAATACCATTTTACCCAACTTCACCCCGTGGAAGGATATTTTGACCAACTTAGAATTAGAACTCTCACTTGGTAATAATCGTCTCTCGGGGAAGGGGATACGGGGTGCGCGGCCGCGCTCATATTTTTGCAAGTGTAGCATATTCCTTTTGAATGCAAAGTTACCTACATTGAAAAGTGGGACAAAGGAATATGACATTTATGGGCTTGGTGATAAAGGCGCAGTGGGAACGCTTGGCTGAGCTGTAGTACCTAATTTCCGTCCCGGCGAGTGAGCAGCCAAACCAAAGCGCCGCGCGCCGGAACCCCGGCTTTATTTATGGCACGGCCTGAATGGAAATGTGACTTTATAATGTGCGTACCTTACCTAGCTATACTTATAGCTATTTATACAGGCACCTTACTCTTTAGATAGGTCCCTACAATAAAATGATTTCGTCACTTTCCCTGACGTTTGCCGACATCACTGATTTATTTGAATAAGTTTTTTATCTAGTTTTACGGTTGTATCCCCAGGCACAGTAGACATTCTCTTAAATCTCAAAGCTCTCGAGATCGTTGATGGTGGTTGAATGAAGGTGACTAAAAGGGGTAGTCAGAGCAGAGACCCGTTCAAACATTTCATCTGATGCGCACCTTTTGAGGCGCACCGCGCCATATTCAAAGCACCCACGGGAGTTTTGTTTACCCCGTGTTTTGGTTCTTAGATTTTTATAAGTACTTAGCTAGCCTTAAAAACGCGGTAACCCGTAAAATAACGTAACAGGGCATCTGGCAACCCTAGTTAACGTCCCTTAAAAACAGGAACTGATCGGTAGTAGGTATAGAACAGAGCAAAATGATACCTACAAGCAGGTACCTAGTACCTACTCATTCATCTCATCTACTGATTCCATCCACCGCCACCTATCACCGTATTAGGTTGGTAAGCACTAAGCACTATTCGACAAGTCGACTCGCTCGACACGCAGCGCGAGCTGGCATCGCCGCGCGAGCTGGCATCGCCGCGCGAGCCCCGCGACATCCACGCTTGCGATCCCATCAAAGAAAAGGTAGCATGCACCATGCACGGTATGCGACCTACCTACCTAGGTTAGCTACTATAAACCAAATAAATATCTATATGGCAGTTATTGAGGTAAGTAGTAGGGTACCTACCTACTTACCTGCTAACTATAAGTACTTATCTAAGACAAAATTAAAATTAGACCTAGGTACTAGTGATGCAACGAATACTACTTTTACGAATACGAATACGAATACGAATATCAAACCTACTATTCGGCGAATACGAATACGAATACGAATATCTCACCATGGTAATAAAAGACTTATTTATTTGATGAATGTTTACTCTTCTAATAACTAAAATTTACAACGGGCAAATTTTTATTTAAAAAACATAAAATTCGTAGATTTTCTGGTTTCAGGCGATTTCTTTTTTCAATCTGGATGTTTCCAGCCGTTGAAAAAAGTCTTTCCGAGGCGACTGTACATGGCTTCAGTGAAAAATATTTTTGAGCGAGTTTTTTCAGACTCGGAAAATGGACATCTTCTCGCCAAAAGGCCAGTGGATCAGCAGTCGGCGATAAATTTGGGAGTTTTAGATAAGCATCTATCTCGTTTTTAATTTGCGAATCCCCTGTAAAAAAACATTTTGAAATTTAATTTTACTTTTACCATACTATAGATGACAAAGAGTACCTATTCTATTACCTATTAATAACTTTTCTAACTTTTTTCATACTCACCAGAAAATATTGAAATTGGCTCTTCCATTTCGGCCTCTTCAATTATTTCTTGGCATACTTGCCAAATTCCTCTACTTGTCGACGGTTGAGGTTCTTCTGGAGGACTTGTCGGTCTTACGGCCTCTCTGTTATCAACAGCAGCATTAAGAACTGATCGAGCGGTTTCAGCGACCACTGTTGAGCTGAAAATCCTTGTTTTGAATAGTGGGTCAAGGATCGTTGCTAATAGATAGGTTTCATCAAATTCCATAAACGCAAATCTATTCGAAAGTCCACTGAATAGGGAGTTTGCCAGGTTTTTCACATCAGGATGAGAAGAAGGATCATTTGATATTTTATTGAGGCAAGATTTAAGACTTCGTACTATTGGGATTGCTTGAGATAACGTCGTTGATTCTTTGCTCAGCTCTTTAGTAGCTTCTTCAAAATTGCCTAGAATATCAATGATTTGGCTCATAAGAGCCCATAGCCTTGCTGTGATTTCATGACGACAATTTGGTAGAGAGAGATGGTAAAACATCTTGAAACATCTTTAACACGTTCATTAATATCCGGCAGAATTTTTTCTGTAAGGTGGGTTCTAGATATAATGTTATATCTGTAAAAAAACAACAGTCAGGAATTAAAAAGGGTTTTGTGAAAGTTGAAAGAAAATCCTACTAATATGTATGAACAAAAGCATTTTAATTATAAGCAAACAAAAACTAACCTTGGAGCTAGTTCACTGAGCAGACGACGGTATCCCTTTTTATTCACCAAATCCAGGGGCTCCATGTCTAGACAAACTTGTTCAGCAATCAAATATGTGATTTTGACAGCCCGAGGATCACCAGTTTCATACGTAGTACGTTTTTCCCATATTTCCTTTATGGACGCTTGTTTCTTCGCTGGTGTTACTTCAGCTTCAGTGCTTGTTTCATCCACAGTATTTATACAGGCAGGAAGCTCCTTCTCGTGAAATCTCTTCACATGAGTCCAAAGTGCGGTCGTAGTAAATCCTTTAATAGATGCATTTTTCCCTCCCCGAGACAATTCACAAGCACAATATCTGCATCTGGCTTTGCTTTCATTGTCTAAAATAAAAACAATACAACTTAAAATCCCATCCCACTACAATATTCCATGCAAAAGTAAAACCGAAGTCTGCGCGGACGAAGTCGCGGGCAAAGTCTAGTACTACATAGACGCAGCCATTACTAACGTTCGTCTAAGTTACTCACTTACTATCGTACTTTTTGTTGATACAAAATATACTTACTAGGTAATTTATCGAAGTGTTTCCATATGCCACTTTGTTCTCGTTTACGAGAAGACATTTTCAATTCAACTTAAACTTATTTAAATTCGCAGCAACCTCAGACAGAAAATAAATAAAACAATACTCTCTTGCTTGACTTGTGCTCACGACTGACAAATTAAATTAATGAAAAGAAAGGAATGAATGAATCAATTCAATCAATCCATGGTTCGTAATCGTAATTATAAGGAAACTCCCGGAGCCGCGGGAACTGAATAAACTATAACCGGGGAGTCCCCCGTCGCGTCGCGTCGTCGTTACGGTTAAGGCCCTCTGCACACGTGCACACGTCATATTTTTACGAGCGTTTTTCAAATCTGCAGTAAAGAGAGTTGCGTACAAAAATATTAGTTTTTAAATATTCGTATTAGTATTCGCCGAATACGAATATTCGGTAAATGTCTACTATTCGGCGAATACGAATATTCGTATTCGTATTCGTTGCATCACTACTAGGTACCTAAACTATTGAAAGTACCTAGCTAGGCTATACGTTGTTAGGTTCCCACAATAAAAACAATTATTGCCCTCAGATCATTTATCAAGAACAAAAAATAAACAGTACTGAGTATGTAAGTACCTACAATACAACAGAAGTGAAGAATCGACTTTACTAACTTAAACCTACCCGTACCTTGTAGGCATTTTTGTTGCGGCACATTCCGTCTCGCCCATCTGTCGCATCGCATACCCTTATCATCCGTACATTAAACCGGCGCACATCACGCGCGATAGTCGTAAAGTTCCGAAGCGGCAACGCCCCGCATCGCTCCGTCTCGCTTCAGTATCGCTCGCGCCTCGCTTGCGGCGGCCGCGTCACGTGACCGCCATGAGCAGCCGCTACAGCCGGGAGAGGCTCATCGAGGAGGTGAAGAAGTACCCCGTGCTGTACGACACCAAGCACGAGCACCACCGCGACATCGACGTGCGCGACCGCTGCTGGCAGGAGATAGCCCAGCGGATCGGCGCTAACAGTGAGTCTGCAAGCGATTCTCAGCTTTCAGCACTTGTGATACGTACGAGTCTCTTGTCTTGGCGTTGGCGGCCGGAGCTGTGCAGTTGCACACTTTGCTAGATATATTTTCATAGCAACACAATCATTTAGTATAGCGAAGTGACCTGGTTCTCTAAGAAGCGGTCACAGTAACATAGCGGAACATCGTTGTACACCGTGGAGTACCTTTAGCATTGTTTTACAAAATAACTAAGTAGGTACCTACCTACATAATTTTATCGAGCCTGAGCGAACTTGTGCTTAGAGCATCGCGTAGAGAGACAAATGAAGACCGGATTAAATGCAAATGCATATTGCCTATGCATTTGCATATTTAGCCCCTTTTAAGCGGTAGCTGCATATTTTAGCTTTTTTTTAATACTCAGGTATACAATACATATTTACGCTCGATCTCGATCTCGTTCATCGTTCAGATGTCTCGCTCGCATCGCTTTGTGAACCAGAGACGTCAGATTGCTAAGCAATAATGCCGCGGCTTAGATTAGACTAGACACAGTTTGTCTGTCAACAGAACATTTCGTACCTATATATTTTTATATGTAAATTATTGTAAATTTCATTGATTTTGTAATTGTTTTTTTTTTGCGATTACGATTGTTATCTTTGAGTAAACAAGTAATAATAGCTTTTAGTAAGTAACAAAGAAACATTTAAAAATACGGCGTTTTTTTATTATTTCATGCGGCATATTTTGGCTCTTCTTATGAATTTTCCAAATTTTCGTGCATATTTTAACTATTTTTCTTGCATATTTTGGGCTTTTTATGTTGCATATAATTATAATCCGGTCTTTAGTGACAACTGACAAGTGTAGCGTAGTCCAGACAGAATAGACAAAATATACCCTACCTGGATAGGTTAGGTTAGGTTACAGCGTTTGGTTCTGTGAGGTCCGCTCCGAGAAGCAGTTGAAGTTGGGGTAGGAGACTGTGCGAGGGGCGAGGCGCGAGGGTCGAGGTCGAGGTCGGGGTGAGTGAGAGTGAGAGTGAGCCGTGTGTGTTGCAGGCGAGTCTCTGAAGCGCGAGTGGAAGATCCTGCGCGACTCGCTGCGGCAGGCGCTGAAGCGCACCTCGGGCGCCACCACGCGCCTCGGCGAGCCCTGCAAGAAATGGCGCTTCCAGAACCAGATGGCCTTCATCCTGCCTTACGTCACCTTTAGAGGGTACGTCTACTTATTAATCTACTATCACAATAATAATTCATAAGTACATGCCAAAATTTGTGTGTGTGTGTTTGTTAAGGTTTGTTACTATCCATCTCCGCAACGGCTGCACAGATTTGGCTGAAACTTATGACTTAGAAAATCGTAATAGGGTACTTTTCACCATGCAAACAAACACATACCTAGCATCGCGTAGGTAAGGTAGTAGTAGGTTAGGTACCTATTAGGTAGGTAGCTAGGTAGGTATTCTAGGTAGGTATCTTCCTATCATAAATCTGAAAGCGTGTGGGGACTGGGGACTGCTCTGGGGACGCTGGTGCCTCGATCGCGGCTGGACTGATTTGAATGCTGGATTGGATCCATACTAATATTATAAATGTGAAAGTAGCTGTCTGTCTGTCTGTTACCTTTTCATGCCTAAACAGATTTTGATGAAAGGCAAGCAGATAGATTGCATCCCAGTGAAGAACATACTTCGGCCTATTTTTCAAAAATACTTAGAGGATTATGATATCGTCACTGGAAAGGCAAAATTACGTAAGCGCCAAAATGGCGCCAAAATAGGTATATTGAGTTATTATCCTAAAATAGCAGTCCAAATAAATAATATGAATTGCTGGACATAGAAAATGAAAAAAGAATGAAATCTTACGTTGACGTCATCAAAATTCTATAATTAGGTAGAAAGTTATGATTAAAAAAACGAAAAAAAAAATGAACTTTAAACGGCTTTTTCTCGATTGGCGCTTACGTAAATTTGCCTTTCCAGTGACGATATAATAATACAAGGGTGATAGTTTATATGGGGAATGGAGATAACAAATGTCAAGCATCGCCGGGTGCGGTCAGTACTTGGATGGGTGACCGCTCTTTTAGCACTAAGTAAAGATTGTTTTATCACGTTAAAATTCTGTAAAACATATTCAATGTGAACGAAGAGGCGGGCAACAGCTAGTTGATAAATAAATAAATAATTCCTAATATTATACCTAATTACTATGCCTACTAAGTAGGTAGATTGTTGATTGTTGAAACAAGACAAGTAGCTATATACCTACCTACCTTCTTGAGACTAAACTTTATATAGGTACTTTACTTACTTACCTACATTTTCGCGTTTCCAGAAGACTAGTCAAAAAGCTGATCAAAACTGATGAGACAGAGGAGCAATCCGACCAGGACCAGGAGCAGAACCGGGACACCGAGGTGTGGGACCCGGGGCACGGCGCGCCGGCGGGGGCGGGGGCCGGGGCGGGGGCGGGGGCGGGGGCCAGCGAGGACTGCGACGCCTTGGACCTGTTCTTCGCGAGCGTGTGCCAGAGCACCAAGCGGCTGCCGAAGAAGCAGCAGGCGGCCGTGAAGAGGCAGGTGCTGGACGCGCTGCTGCGGGCCGAGGAGGAGGCCGACGCCGACGAGGCCAAACCCTTCGGCGAACATTCTTAGTTCACCAAAGTGGAAGGTCCGAATCTGTTCAGCTGCCAAAGAACGCTGATAGGCACTTTGTTCTTCAACCTATTATAGTTTATTTAGACTCCAAGCTCCAAGTTACTTAGGTAAGTAAGTACCTAGGTAGGTGGTACTAGGTTAGTTAAGTTGGTTATGGCCTTCTGGCAAACAAGTACCAGAAGGTCTAGTTAAACATTCGATTAGTTTCGATCAGCGATGAGTATCGAAATGTACCTATGAGGCTATGGGATCGACATTGCCCCAAGCTATCGAAATGTCACTTGACAGCCACAGGACAAGCGATAAAGAAATTCACTTCATCATAACAAAGATTAAATTAGCGTAACATTTTATGTCACAGTTCAGAAATTAGGCGTCTACGAGGATGTAGAAATAGAAGTACAAGACTTACTTGTCTGAGCCCTCTGCGTTCCCGAATCGAAATATAAGGGACGAAGCGATGGCGGCCGTTGTCAAAAATATAAAATCAATTATATTTCATTATGATGGCTTAAAGGATGATGGGGTGGGGCAAGTTGGTTCCGTGGGACATGGTAATGGTATGGGCTTCGAATTGTGTGTGCTCGCGCACCCACCTGCCAACTTTATATATACATTCAAATTATTCAAATATGAAAATATACAGAAATGACATTTAATTAAGGAGTGGAACTTAATTATTGTTTGGTGTGAAAAATATTACTTATGTAGATATTGACGATGTCCCATGACTGACTAGTTATTTAAATAAATTAGTACCTAGCTTATTGTCACCATAGTATTGTTTATTTTGTCTTGTTAGTTTACATTCCCCTACAAAGATAATTAAAAAAAATGCTCATAGTATTTAATTCGACCAGCCAAGCAAGGGTTACTTATAAAAATAAACAAATATTTGTCGACATTTGCTTCTGTATTCAGTCTGTTGCGCAGGCAGAAACAGAAGCAATTTGTAGGTACCTAAAATCAAAACTAATGTTGAACATGAGCGGCGCGGCTCCGAGGTATGTGTCGAGCAGGCGAAGTACCTGCGGTACCAGTTCTCGTAGCAAAACGGGCACTTTTCAAGTCATTAAAGAAACAAATTGGTACGAAGTCCCTCCCTACTTACCTAGCTATAGGTACCTATCTGATCTACTACACGAAATCTCGAAACTTATTTGTTATTTCTTCTTGATAAGTCCCCGAATGCGGAGCCGTCTCCTTTATCCTTGGAATCGAGGAGGATCTGAGTGAGCTCCAGGATGTATTCCTTGGTGTAGGTGACGTCGATCATCTTCCTGATGGCGTGCGTGAGGTACAGCATGTGGCGGTACACGCGGAAGTGGTGCGTGGGGTAGTTCCTCCACTTCTTCTGGAACTGCCACAGCATCGTGATCTGGTACTGCCAGGCGTCCATCTGCTTGAACGCGTACGCTATCCGAAAGCGAGCGTCGTTTTCGTACCTCTTGAACAAACGGTCGATGTCTTTTAACCTGTGAATAGAAAAACTGCCTCGATACCTATCACAGATCACAAATATCAAAATCAAAACATCAAATATTTTTTATTGGGAACAAAGTTAACAAAGGTTTTATTAACTAATTGTAAACGATGATAGCTACAGTAGTTTAAGAAAAACTGTGTCGTAGCTTAGCTACCAATGCCCACCTCCTTAACCAACCAGACATGTTCCTGTTTAAGGTCTACACAAGATGTGATGTCATGATTATAAAGCATGCAATAAAATAAATACAAAAGCAATAAAAATATGACTGCTTTAAGTGTGTGTGTGTGTGTGTGTGTGTGTGTGTGTGTGTGTGTGTGTGTCAGTTCATTTACATAATGGGAGAAGATTACACAATTACTTTCAGAAATTCCTCAGTTTCAGTGTAGGAAAGTAACCAAAGCCAAGGTAATAGTTTAGTTTTGCGTTTTTGCGGTGTGAGAGCGTATTGTTAAGGATTTTATTTGCCCTATTAATCGATCCCACAACAGAGTAATGTCGGCTTGCTAACGCCGTCCTACGAGGTTTGACCTTGCAGACTCGGTCAGATCTTCGCTTTTTGTTTATGTTAGGGTCATATGAAAGCTGGGAGTGTTTGCCAAGATTTGTGTGGAGGAAAAAGAGCTGTCGAACTGTAAGGACATCGCAGCAAACTTCCCAAAAGTATGGGCAGTCGTAGGAAAGCGGAAGGGTTTTTGCAACATAACCTTAATGACAGCTCGTTGGGCTCTTTCGAGTCGTAGAAAAGAAGTTTTGCAAGATCCACCCCAGGCCGTTACGCAGTATGTAACTAATGATTGTACTAAAGAAAAGTATACAATTTTCAAATGTGGAATGTCTAGTGTATGTCGAAGATTTTTAAACACAAATCAGTTTCCCGGTGCGTGAGACAGTTGATTTATTCTGATGTGTCCAGGACATGGAACAATCGACAACAACGCCAAGATATTTTATATGAGATGTGCCTTCAATAGTTACACAATCGCATGCATTTGGACTGAGAGTACAATAATGTGGATGGATATTGAAAGACAAGGGAGCTTGGCTCGATAGAAGGATCATAGCTTACCTATAGATGCAGTTATTTTGGCGTTACCTACTACGGGTGGGTTGCTACTTGCTAGATATAAAGTTGTAAAAAATAAGCTTACCGGTATTGAGTGGAATAGCAGGCGTGCTCCATCAGGTTGATGGACATCATTGAGAGGTGCTCTGGGGTAGGCTCATTAGTGAATGCCCACTTCCTTGTTTCATTTTGCCTCCTGAAACCGTTCATCAACCGTGGCAATGATCAGGAGGATTCATTCATCACGTCATGCATGAGCACGACATTACCTTATCCTGCCCCTTGATAAGGTACAGTAAGTACGGTATACGTTGGTTATTTGAAGTGTAGTTGTAGTGACGTGCAATGCAATGGCTAGCATGCGCTTCATAGCATTACGCTATGAATCGCTTCCCCTTTCCCACCATCGGTAAAAGAATTATTCTTAATGATAATAAGGTAAGAACCGTAGTAAAATCCGTTGCGTAGCTAGGTTAGGTAAGTATAGGTAGGTAAGGTACTAGGTACCTGACCCAGGTAGTTTAGGAGATTAATTGCGCATAGCGCAGATGGTGACTTGACTATGTGTCTAACTTTAATTATTGTTACGGGAACAAAGATCTGCACTGACGTCCCGCGGTGGGGTGTATTGTGCATTATCCCCCCTGCTAACCCTCCCCCAGCCAGCCCGACCCCTTGAAGTACCGGAGAAGGGATGTTGGCAGCAGTGTTCCAGTCCCCTCGATGGTGTTGAGGCTGTTGATGCTTGATGGTGAAGCTGAGATCGAAAATAATGCCATGTATTGTTGTAATTCTCGATGACTGTCTGCAGTCCTGTGCATTGTGTCATTTCATTTGTTGCGAAGCAGGAAAGCGCGAACATGTAAAGTTCCACTGAGTTCCACAGTCTCTTCTCGGAGGTAGATGGTGATTCAGCTCAGTGTCCTGTGATGATGCCCACCATGTCCGAAAGTCTTCACGTCCATGTGTTTCGAGATAAAACAAGAGACAGCAGTACTTAATAACGAGGCTATTCTGAAGATACATACAACATCAGTGTGGAGTTTTCATTGAGTTCTTCATCTAGGAAGAAGTCCGCGGCGGTGAAGTTAGCGGGCGCGAGGTCCGGCAGCGGGTCCGAGGCCAGGCGGCGGCCCAGCTCGGCGGCGAGGGCCGCGTCCTCGCCGATCAGCTCATTGTCTTTCAGAGTGATGAAGACGCCTCCGCCTCTGCTTCCGCCTCCGCCGCCGCCGCCGCCACTGTCACTGACCGCCGTCCGCGCCGCGCCTGCAAATAAACATACCTACGTTACGTACTGTACACATACGTAGGTGTACGCCTGTGTTGTGTACGTAGACAGGACCACTCACGTGATGGATGGCACAAGCACAAGTGTGGGCAAAAACAGGCTATGGATGATGATGATGATGACGTAGGTAGGCAGACACCTAAGTACCTACCAAGTAGGTAAGTAAAATACCAAGGTAAGTACCTAGCTAGATTGGTGCCTAGGTATATAGCTAATTAGGGTAGCTATTAAATAGCGATAGCAAATTCGGAACGCATTTGTATACTTACCAAACTCAGATACCAAATAAATAAAATCAATAAAACAATATCATCGAAAATAAAATACCTACCTACATTATGGCATGAAAGTCTTATTGCAGATGTAAAAATAAGTGGCTTAATTGATCCACTTATAAGTAACTAATAAGTAAGTACCTACCTACCTACCTAGGTACTTAGGTAAGTAGGTAAGGTAAGGTACTAACCTACCTGGAAATCGCAATTTAAAACCGAGAATTTTAGTCTTAGTAGGTCTTGATTAGACAGGTACCTAACCTACCAAAGTACCTATACTCGTACATACCCTACCTACCTAGGCAAAATACTTTCGATACCAGCGGAACCAGCCGAACGCGTCGGGAACAAGAACTACTAACATTATACCTAGTACTAGTACGTGCGCTCTTGTGCGTCTCAAATTTTCAATACAAGAGTGGGAGCTGGGCTTTATAAATTGTAGGTAGGCATGTGTGCGAGCCCCCCCCCGCGCGCGCGCCCCCGACCCTCGCAGCGCCGAACGCGCGCGCGACCGCGGCCCGCGCCACTCCGCGTCCCGCGCCCGCCGCACGCACACGCACGATGGTCGCCAAACGCAGCGCAGATCCTCTTCCCAAGAACCTTTTCAAATGCATCGTCCCAGGATGCCTGTCCTCCACGACCACTAACATCGCGAAGCTCCATTCATTTCCATGGAGGGACATGCCCAGGTGAGTTTTTATAATATAAATATTCATAAACTTTAATTTGTTTGAAATTAACCTAACACAAGTATTTTTTACTTAAAAGAAGGTCCCAACCTAGTTAATACGGTGTAAACAGTTCAGCAATAAACATTTTTCTATTCTATTTTCTATTCTAACCTTCCTTCCTACCATACTCGCACGTAGCTACTTATGCAACTCAATAGGTAGTGAGGCTGGCTGTGATGATGACTTTCCACACAACACACTTGTAAAGTGCTTGGGTAGGTACTAGGTGTATGTACGCCTAGAGAACCTAGGTAATTACCTACTAGTCCAACAATTATTTGAAAAATTCCGAACAGAAATAAGTACCTGCCAAACTCGTTATTATGTTGCCACACCTAAAAAGTTTCATACAAATCCTTTGCCGTTTGGGTCTGCTTCAATGAAAGACAAACATCTAACTTAAAACTTTTAAAGACCTAAGTAAATAATAATGAGAAATATTTCAGATACGGTACAGTAAGTCATATCAATCAATTATTATATTTCTTTAAGTTCAATAATTATATACCTACATAATAAAATGTAAAACATAGTGAAGACAATATTATTATGTGGGCTGTGGCTGTGGGCCTGTGGGACTGTGGGACTGGAGCTCGTGAAGTCGGGTCGGGACGCGCGCGAGCCGAGCGATGTCCGCCGCCCCACTCGCGAGTTATGAGATAGGGTGACCATGACTTTGTTTAGCTAATTGGACACCCTATAAACTTTTTAGGCTTTAATAAATAAATTCAATGAAGGGCTAACTTACCTATAAGATACTATGTAAAGATATGGCACCTGACTGTTGACGTTTTTTAATATGTGCTGATATCCAATTCCTATAATTATCTACTAACGGACAACACATCGTTCCTTTCTGTAGTAACGTTACAACTCAGGCAACTTACACTACATATTCGAATAGAATATTTTTTACTGGTTCATGCTCAGTATTTACGTGCTAGGTATTACGTTTTGTGTTGATTCTGTCGTGCGTTTTACGAATCGACTTACAAATAACATGGCAAATAAATATATTGTATGTCTCCCTTTACAAATTTACATTCAAAAAATTAAAATGATAGTAGCAGTAGATCCTTAGGTCCATCCATGCCCACTCTTAATTAAATGTATTTTCAATGGTTTATTTTAACTATCAAAATAAGTGTGTAGGTCGTAGGCATGATATTTAAGATCTCCGCCCACTACCAAGTTCCATAACAAGAACCGTTATAATAGTCACCAATCGACTTGACACCGAAAGTCATATTGTAATACATAGTATCATTCATAGGCAAGGCACAGGAGCTTTTTTGAACTTATAAGAAAAATCATGTTTTTTTATGTATTTTCAGAGCTCAGAAATGGATTAGAGCAGTCGGACACCTGGAGCTACTGGGCGCGCCGCCGAAGGCGCTGCTGCGGCTCCGCGTATGTGACCTTCATTTCGACAAGAACTTACGACGTGGAAAGAACATGAAACTGTTCGATAATAGCGCCATTCCCACTCTCAAGCTCGACACTGTTAAAAAGACAAAAATAGCTAAAAGGCTCCCAAGAAAGAGAATGAGAAAGGAGAATAAAAGTCAAACCGGAACCAACGGAACCCCTGTCCCCACGACGGTAGCAGAGGCGTCCTCTGCTGAAACTAACGGCGCTACTCCGACACCGATCCGCCTGCCGCGTGAGCTTGCAAGGTTCCTCTCCCTCCGAGAGAAAATGCAAAAGAAAAACACCGCACGCAAAGGTTACGATAAAAAATTCTCGGTTTTCGCTCTCAACCTGCACCTATCCTGCCCCGCGGCCTACCGCGTGCTATGGAAGAGTCTGCGCTTGCCGCCCCCATCCCTCCTGTCCCGCGTCGATCTCGGCCTCGGCCCGCGCATCAACACCGACCTCGTCAAATGCTTCCATTCCAAGATGGAGAAGATCAACCCTCGCGACAAGGAGTGCGTTCTCTGCATCGACGAGGTTGAGCTCACCAAGAAGCTCTACTACGCGATAGACAAGGACGAGATCGTCGGACTCGAGGAGATCGCGGGCATGCTGCGAATGGTGCCCGCCGCGCGCGCGCTTTTGCTAGTAGCGCGGGGCGTGCACGGCGGCTGGACGCAGCCGCTCGGGTACTTCTACCTCGCAGACGACGTCGACATGCGCGAGCTTGTGGCGCCGATCCGCAAGCTCATCGTTCAGGTCTTGTATGGAGAGGTCAACTGCCACGTACGCGCCATTGTGTCTGCGCTCGGGCCTACCTTCGCAGAGCTTGCGCATGCGCTCGGCGTCACCGTCGAGAGCCCCTTCATACTAGACGCGACCCCACGCCGCCGGATCTGCTTCATGTACGACCCCGAGCAGCTGGTATTGACGCTACGTGACACGCTCATCGCGTACGACATCAAGTTCCGCGACGTCGCGGGCGGCGGTCAGCTGCGAGCTTCTTGGCGTGACGTCGAGGCGCTGTACCGTGCGGATGTGGCGCGTTCGCTGCGCCTACTGCCCGAGCTCACTCGTGCGCGCGTCTCCCCCACGCCGCGCGAGTCCCTGCAGGTGCAGCACGCGGCCGCGCTTTTCAGCCGCCGCGTGGCCGCGCACATGGGCTCCAGCGTTGCGCTGGACGCTAAGAGTGTAGGCACGGCGCGGCTGCTGCGGCTCGTAGCGAACGTGCGACGGGCGTTGCAAGCGCCGCGCGCGTGCGATCTGGCGCGCATTACGGGTGCTGTAGACGAGCTTGGCACTGCGCTGTGCGACATGCGCATAGTGTCGGCGGACGGTGAAGAACACGACGCGGAGGTATTCGTGCACTCGCTACGCGTGTCATTGGCAGGCGCCGTGCACCTGCTGGCGGAAGTGGAGGAGAGCGAGCGCGACGTGTCGCTGCGGCTCGCGCGCTTCGGATTGCGACCCCTGCGCAGCTTCATCGAGCGCATCGAGGGCGCGCGCGGCCGAGTCCTCCCGCAGACTTTCCGGATGCAGTTCCGTCGCTGGGCGATGCGCCACATGCTGGCGCCGATTGCCAGCGCGAAGTGGCCTCGCGCGGACGATCTTGCCGGCCTGTTGTGGAAGGCGGAGGACGTGAGACTGGCGGCGCTCGAGGGCGGTGCAAGACGAAGTGTCGCGGTCGGTGAGCTCGACCACCGCGTGGACCTATCGAAGAAGTATTCGGTGGAGTACGTGGCCGCCGAGTTGCTTCGGGAGTGTCGCCGGGCGCACGGCTGCGCTGACTTTGTTCGGTGGGTGAAGAAGAACCCAGGCCAGTTCGAGACGATCATCCGAAGCATGGACTCTGCGTTCAAGAAGATGTTTAAGAGCAGGTTGGCGAACGCGGTGGGCCAGCAGGCGCTGCCGGCGTTGAATGCGTGCCTCACCGCTCGCCTGCCGTGCGTCTGCTTCCCGCGGGACACGTTCTGCCGCCTGTTCGTGCGCTTCCGCATCCGCGCTGCGCTGCAGACTTACAACAGGTCGCTGAGAGGTGTCGCCAAGCCTGGCTCGTCTCAATGGCTCTTTCAATAGGAGAAACTATGATATAATCACCAGAACAAAAGTGCTCACATGTGAGTAATCCTAGGACCACCGTTGACAGCATCCCACCGATCGTAGATGTCCTCCATAAATTAAAGAATTGCATTTAAATTTTTACTGCGTGAAATAATGATTAGAAATTATTAATTGTGATTGATTAATAATTGTGTTCGTCGATAGGTAGTTAGCTAATATCTATAGTTTGTAAGCAGGGACATTAGAGCTTCCCATGAAAATATATTTTCGTACTTACTTTTTCAGCCTTTGGCAAAATAAAGGCTAGATTTAAAATAATTGTTGATTGTGATTTGTGTTGCCACTCCACATAGAATGGGATAAGGGCAAGAAGATGATGATGATGTTGATTGTGATTTGTGTGCAAAAGTAGTTTTTAGTTTTGAGATATTGAGATGTGACTTATTAAGTAGGGACTGATTGTAGACGTACCCAATAAAGAAAAATAAATATTTTCGTAAGTTACTTCATTTTTGTTTATTGCGAAGCGAAGGGTAATGTGTTTGGGGTGTATGTATCTATGTGAAATCCTTTGGCTGAAACTGTAGCCAAACGGCTAGACTGATTTTCACAAATGAAGTGTCGTTGTATTCGTCAGGAGGCAACGAAAGTATCAGGACAAACAGCCTATTATGACACTTTTTGACACTAAAATTTAAAAAAATCGATGGCGATGACGGCTCTAAGAAGCCATTTTCAATTAACTATGACAAAATTCAATTGGAACAAATTCATCATCATCGTGTTTCAAAAAATCTAATATGGCAGACATAATAATTACCTATGTTACCTAAATTTAACTATGTAGTCGGGTTTTGGTTCCTTTAAATAAATACTTGTTATAATTATGTTTTAATAAATTTTGATATACCTATTCTTCCTGAATAAGTCAAGTGTCGGGAAGTGTGTCATCAATCTCAAATATTTCCATACAACAAACCGTTGAAAATATCCATTAAATCTTCATATCACGTAGCAAAAATTAAAAATAAATGTTTCCTGGTTTCGGTAGGTGAGCCACCCGGCACCTGAGGGCGGCACCGGCGATCGATCTCGCCCGCGCTGCCGGCGCCGCCGCCGCCGGCCGCCGCGCCTAGCTACTAACAATTCGTAGGCACTCGCTCTGTAAATCTATTCTGGTTGTTACTTGCCTTAGTCTTTTGGGTACCTAAGCTAGGTATGCTATAAATAATTAAGGTAGGCTAGGTATGCTATAAAAAATTGACATCCTCACAAATTTTAATTCACATCCTCGCCATTTACTAACGCGATTATTATAAATTAAAAAAAAATTGAAAATCACAAAATGATCCATTAATACATTTAATTACGGTACTGAGGAATTTACTGCTAAATTCTGAACTTAAAAAACGCCATCATCCAACATGACGGACCGAAAACATTATATTTTTTTCTGTAAGATGTTATATATTGACCTTGTTTTTCAAATATTTACCTATTTGTACCTACTTAATGATACAAAACAATAAATAGCACATCCATCAAATACTTACCTGGTCTATCTATGAAGTACGCAACTTGTGTAACGCAAGTAATTGCAGATTCCTGGTTCACCCCCTGATAGGGAGCGGGAGGGGTGTGGGGGGAGGATGGGGTGGATGGATATAAATAGTCGTCCTCCCTCACTGCCAAGGTCGGTGTGGATCGATCAGAGCGAGGGGTGGTTACGCACCACAGTCGCGGCTAGCTGTGTGTAGCTCTACTGTTCGTTACAGGGTTCTGTAAGCGAGCATAGCTCAGATAGGTTTGATCTGAACATTAATTGAGTTATCGTTAGCTAGGTTCATAGGTTACACAGAGCAAACAACGCAAAGTGTAGAGAATTGCCTACACAAATTGTTAAGTACCTACTGAAACGTCATTTAGACACTGACAAGTTGACACATTATGACCAGATATGTAGGTAAGGTACTAGGTACTATTAGGTGTACCTATTTGAAACCTACTTTTATTCAATACTAATAAATTTGACACAAAAACTAAATATTTCATTTAAAATTAGAATAAGCAAACCTGTGTAACTTAAATAGTTATTTAATTTACCTCTTGTTTATTTTAACATCCTACGACTGCAACAACTACCTAAGACAAAGGAGTTATGCCCGTTGAGTCTCAACCTTTGTGATACACTGTGATTATGACTGAACGGTTAAAAATATTCCTCTTACATGATTTTTTTCCATAACGGTGTTACTCAACGGTAACGGGAATAAATATGGTGCGTTGAGACACACTACCTAATTACAGCCACAGTGTGACACAACGGGCATAACCCAGTCGAGCGCCATGTCGTCGTGCGCGTCCTGTCCCGAATAAACATTAGTCATGATGGTCACCCTTCGTACCCCTTCATCGGAACTTTACCTAGCACCTAGATATTTACCTATACCTACTTTTAAAATATTCTTACCTATAAGTAAGAGATTTCAATTTTCGATGAACAAAAATAACTAAGGAACCAATCCCTTGTTTTCAGGGTTCTGTAGGTGAAAGGTGCCAACGGGACCCTATTACTAAACCTCTGCTGTCCGACCGTCTCGTCCGCCCGTCTGTCAGCAGCGGGCTGTATCTCATGAACCGTAATACCTAGATTATTACGGTGTAGGTAATTAATATAAGTACTTACTTAATAAATATAAATTAGGTAATAAAATAAAAGGGAGCCCCATACAAGAAACATATTCATGTAGGTAGGTACTATGGTACGGAACACTTCGTATAGACATCATAGACAAACGTTTATTCGCAGAAACTGTACGCACGTATGTAATTTCGACTTGCACTTGACCGGTTTAACCTGCTGTGTGTGCTGTGTACTGCCTAGTAACAAAACTGCAACTTCTAGTTAACAAAAACACCCTCCATAAATAAAATAACTGCCATCACAGCCGCACGCAGGTGCCCCTGACTGAGAGCTCCCTCCGCGCCCCCGGAGCCCCGGAGCCCCGGAGCCCCGCGGCGATGCAGCCGGGGGCCGGGGGGCGGGGGGGATCAGCTGACGGGCTGCCAGGCCGGCCGATAGCGCACCGCTCAGCTGACTGCGCCCTCGTCCTCGTCTACGATACGCATGCGTCGCAAATCGCATCCACTCCAGCTGACATGGCGCCGCGCCTGGAGGAAACACAACCTTAACCTCATCCCTTTAGGGTTGCTTATTGAACAGTGCTCCTAAACAAAGACTCAATGAAGCAGGTACCTAGCTGAAGCTCGGTGATGTCGTGATTGTTGCTATGCTGGTGCTGCCTTACAAAACATCTAATTTAATACGGTACTTACCTTCTTTTTATGTCTACTAATTAATTCTTCTAAAGTATTGTGCAGTAGGTAGATTAGATACCCTACACAGTAAAGTACAGTCTAGCTAGATAGTCAGTAGGTAGGTACTTAGGTACTAGGTACCTAGGTAACCCGACACCGCCCGCCACGGATCTTGAGCGTTCGGCGGCGATAGGGCTGGCTTGCGCACTCAAGCAAGACCCCGCGCGCCGATGAGTGTCACTGTAGTGTAGTGTAGTGTTATGTAGGGGTAAGTACATACCTACCTACCTAACTGTAACTTTAGTAGCTAGCTAAAGTAGGTACTTACCTATTTAGTGCGTCTCCGGCTTCTCCGACAATACCTAATAGGTAACTGTTTCAAAACTGTTCCGTCACAAAAAAGCAAGGCAAAATCCTACGTCTATGGTTTGCTTGGCATGTTTTCTTGCTTTGTTAAACGGGCGTTGTTGTACGCAGACTTCCTTGGCATTGAGTAGGTAGGTAGGTAAGGTACTAAAGTAGGTAGTAAGTATATTATTATGTCGAATATCGATGTAGGTTGGTTACTACTTAGGTAAGTACCTAACCTAACCGAAATCCGCCTTTTTGCATAGGTAGGTAACTAGGTAAGTTAAACCTACCGTTGGACACTATTGGGTGGTAAAAAGATTGAAACTGGTTCCTGGTTCAACGACCGCGATCGATCGCCAGCCCCCCCCCCCCCCTCCACCCCGCCACCCCCGCCGGATGTCAAATATTTCACTCAAATTACTCCTCTTCAATAATCCCGAGGATCTGAACCGAATCAAGGCGTTACATTCGAAGCTCCCTTCATCTTACAGGTACCGTACCTATGTCAGTACTGTACCGTACCTATTTACTACCTAGCTATTAACTAAGTAGTTAGGTAAGTAAGTACCTACCTCATGAGCAGGTTGGTTTTACTTAAGTAGGTTCAAGAACAATGAATTACTCAGCCGACTGGGGCCGCAAGAAACTGGGGCCGCGGTCCCAGTCGCCCGATAGGTAACATTTATGAATCAGTCACTAGATAAAATATATTCTAAGCACACACCTTGTTGCATATCCCAGTTGAAAAGTCTATTATAGGTACCTACCACCTACATACTTTGTACCTACGGTACTGATTTTCTGATTAAGTACCTACCGTAGCTACTCTAACTCAAAAAATTACAATGAGAATTGAGAAGTAGCAACATACCTAGGCTAGGCACATTCAAACTGTACCTAGGTACCTAGCAGTAGCCAGTAGGTATTGACTGACTGTGCTAGCAGCTAGCAAGGCAGGCAGGAAGAGTGCGACCTTCGCCTCGTCTTACCGCGGACAACAGTCCTGCCTGAATGAAACCTCAGACATATAGGCACCTACTGAGCCTGAAACTCAATCAAACACATTTGTATTCTGTTGCGTAGAGTAATGCACTAGAGCTGCGCCGCAATCGATAAAAGTTATCGATTTCCTTCAATTCGCAGCTTTTCACAATTCTATTGAATTGGCTTTTGTTGCAGAACAATGGACGTTATTCATTGCACACGTACCCATTCATCTATCCTCCAATGTAAGTCTGAGCTGCGGTTGCATTATTGCGAATCTTTGCGTTTTGTTTGCCGCCTTGTTAATCCTGCCTGTGTGTGACCTGACAAACACTTGCAGAAGCGCCAAGTGTAGTGAGACGCGGGGTAAATGAACGCTGCCACGCTAATTAAGGGACGTGATGTAATCTACCTTATATTTTAGTCGATGAGCACTCGTTGTATTGCGTTGTATACATGGGCGCCGGCAAGGGGGTGCCAGAGGGTGCACTTGCACCCCTTGGGAATCTCGGGATCAACAGGAATTATTGAAATAAAAAGCCGTCTGTTGGAAATCATTTTTTTATTTACAATAATTAGTAGGCAGTAATTACACAATTCTCGTGTGAGCCGTGACGACTGGGTACCTATATAATAAATTCATAATGAATAGTCAGAAATTTGTAAATGTCTCGAACATTCAGTCTAAAATTTCATCTTTTTATTAACAATCATATACGGCAAAGATTGTAAGAAAACTAAAATCTGCACCACCTGGAAATTATTTCTGCCGGCGCCCATGTTGTATACATCTTATCTTATCTTACTTCTTACTTATATTATAAATGCGAAAGTTTGTGAGTTTGGATGTTTGGATGTTTAGATGTTTAGATGTTTGGATGTTTGGATGTTTGGATGTTTGTGCCTCAATCACGCCTAAACGGCTGAACGGATTTGAATGAAACTTGGAATATACATAGTACATGTACTGGATTAACATATAGGCTATTTTTTATCCGGGTACCACGCGAGCGTAGCCGCGGGCGGCAGCTAGTCTTATATATAAAAATGAATCGCAAAATGTGTGTAAGCGCATAACTCAACAACGCCTGGACCAATTTGGCCAAATCTTTTTTTAAAATGTTCGTTGAAGTTCAAGGATGGTTTTTACGGCGAGAAAAATTAGAATTATTGCTGGAAAAACCCTAAAAATAGCCCTTTTCTTTTTCCCATACAAATGACGAATGAACAGGACGAAGTCTGTCGGGTCAGCTAGTGTATAATAAAATTGTCTCTCGGTGGTCGGTATTTACTTACATACATACATACATACATACATACATACATACATAATCATGCCCGTACCCGTATCAAACACAATTTATATTATTTTTTCGACAAATCCCTAAGAATCAGGCCCCACACCTAGTCAAGGAACGGCACGAACACGTCGAGGGACCTCGCCGTTACAGATGAATTGTTATAACTTTAATGAAGGCTCCTCTGGGCTTATTTTGATGACCAAAAATTGATTTCAGGTTTTCATCCCTTTTCACCCCTTTAGAGGTTGAATTTTGAAAAATCCCTTCTTAGTACACCCCTACGTACCAAGGTTTACCTACACTGAAAATTTCAAGTCTCTACGTCCAGCGGTTTAGGCTGTGCGTTGTCTGTCAGTCAGTCAGTCAGTCAGTCAGTCAGTCAGTCAGTCAGTCAGGACAAAGATTCTTATAATATACGATTATGTGTTATCGGATCGGGAATTCAATATGCTCAGAATTCTGCACAATTTTTTGCATGTCTCCAATATGATCTGCCAACAAGATATTCGTAATTCAGAATTCATGGATACATAATGCATAACCGACATCCAAAATGCGTTTTCACTAACAAATTTTTTTTATGTAAGTACCTATAGCTCTAAAATGACGGCTATTCCTGTAATTGAAATCTGATGTGGAAAGGAATAGCAACAATTAGGACTCTCAAATCAAGTTTTGTTTAGGAAATTCACAATTAAATCGACACCATCGTCATCTTTTACTAGCTCTTTCGGAGCTTGTAGGCTTCCCTTCCTTCTAGCAAAGTTCTAGCAAAAAATGTGTTAGGTACTGAACTCCCCAACTAGGTATCAGAGGCGGTCGGCGACGCGACGCCGCAGACGAGCCGGCGGCGGCGGCGGCGGCGCGCGGGCGCAGCTGGCTCGCCGCCACGCGACACCGCTAGTGAGTGAGGACATCTGCAAGTACCCGTCGGTATACCGGTCGGTAAGCGGCTTGCCAACTCCGGCTGACCTGACCTGACGTAAGGAATCTCGCTCACAAATATCACCAATACTCACAAAACAACTGCCGACCTTGGGTTTGGACGATTTACGATCTTTATTACATTCAGTAGGTTATCCATCACACTTATCTATCACATACCTACTCCGAGAGGCGATTAAGATATAAAGAGTGCGTGACAAATCTGTGTGTGAAAAATTTTGTATCGTGTAAATGACTTCCAGTCCAGTAGAAAAGGCCTGGCTACAGCTTCTGACCCTCACGCGATCACTGACACGTTCGCACGTTCGATGCTCGGCCGGCAAGGAGTAGTACCTAGCCTAATCTACACGCTCGCTTAGATGTTTTGTTGAAGACGACACGCTTCGATTCATTTTACTACTCGAATAGAGTACTAAAAGATCGGATGCCGCTATAAATACTATAAATACAGTCATGACATGAATGATCACCATGAGCGCTTAATGCTTTATTCATGATAGATCCACATTGAGCAATAACATTTTTATATTTCCCATATCTTTATTGATATCGGCCGGATTTGTTATTGCCTCGGAATATCCGCAGATCCGATTTTACGCTTCTACACATTACGCAGCGCGAAAATATAATTGTGGGTAGGTTAGGTATAGGTATAGGTATACGGCGAACGATAATGCCGGTTGTTAGCATCGCCTGCCCGCGCGCTGGCCGGTGCCCGACGAGCGGACGAACCACTCTGTCCGCTCGCCGGCGCCGGCGCCGGCGCCGCCCCGGGATTTATCTACATAATGCCCTTCTGCTGATCTCTATTGGCCATAGGGTCGGCCGTGACAGTGATCCACCAAAGCTTTTTTCAATATTGGTTGGTTGTTTAGTAGGTACCAAAATACAGCAAAATACTCGGGAGTCTGTTTACAAATGTGTGATGAAAGTTATTTAGGGCGTTTCCTATGGGGCTGCGTGGGTCCGCTGGCGCGGGCCTGGACTCCGCTGGGCGCGCAGACAGACGAACAGTGCATTTTCGCAACGACGGAGCTCTGGCAAACTTTAATGCGCCAGCTGTCAGATGGAAATCTTTTGGCAAAACTCCGGGGATTATTATTGCGCCATTATATCTTACTGTTTCGCAAATTCGGTCTAAATCTGTTTTGGTAGAGCATCGCCTAGGTATAGGTATACTTACGTAGAAAGGTCCCTCTGAAACGGCATTTGGCGAGATTCGGGCGAATAAATCGAGAGCGCGTTCCAATAGCGCTGTAAATGTCGGCCCCGCGGCCTACTCCACAAGCGGCAGAATGGAACCCAAGGATTACCAACTCTAGTTTTAGGTAAGGACCTACTATAACAGCACAACTTGTGAACTCCTGGGAAGGTACTTGCTTGATCCGTAATGTTCGAAATGGAATTCAACATCTCCGCAAATAGGTTTTCCAAATCGATTCAGCTTGAGATTAAATTTTGGAAACATTGGATAAACAATGCAAAAAGCCAGCTCAGGATCTGCTCCGAGCAGAACTATTCATCACGAGCTCCAATCTGCATCATCATTTGTAAACGTCTGCCAGTTTCACTTTGCGTTTTTATTTTCAAAACATTCATTTTAACGAGGTAGCGATTTGTTCTTTCTGAGCAAGGAAAATAATTAATCTCTCGAGTTCAGGGTTTTTGAGATGCAAAAGCGAAATACTTATCGTGCTAGCGAAGTATTAGGCCAACAGCTTCAGCGATACGAGTTATGATGTCATCAGCAATCGCACGATGGTGGAGTTGGCCGCTCACCAGTAAACACATTTGAAATGGTGCGATAACGCTCTGCCGGTCGAGAATAGAACCCGCCACCACGGGCCGACGACTGCCCCTGAACCCGACTACTTTGACATTTGATGCTGCGTGTTTGTTCCATAAGATCGCGCGATTGATGCTTCATTCGTGCATTTTTAGGGAAGGTAGGAAGGATAATCGTTTGACGTCTTTTTCCGCCTTGTCTGGCACTGGCACGGTAACAAGCTAACTAAGGCAACAAAGGATCGCTCATACACGTCACGTAGAACAGAGACTTGCGTCACATAATGAGCTCTAACATCGAACAATTAGGCGGACGTGTTCCTCCAGCCAGCTTCTAACAAAGGACTGCCTACACTGGTTGCTAGGCACTCGCAGAGTGTGTAATAGAATATCACGGAGTCCACGGAGTCGGTGAGGTATGTACGTAACAGAATACATCGGGCTGAAGGTCACCAGCGCCAGCCAGCGGCAGGCATTGGAAAGGTGCCCCTTGCTTGCGTCAGCCGCACGTCAGCGCGCGCCGGGGTGTCTGGCGGACAGGTGGGTACTTCAGACGTTGTAATTTAAATTCTAATAGTACTCAGTAGAGTAGAAAGTCGTAGAACTGGTGCTAAAAAATAGGTAAGTACTTCAACGCAGGGATTGAGATTGTAAAGTTATGTTCGAGAGACGACTGGTGAGTAGTAGGTAAATCCTGAACCAAAATGGTGAAACGAAAGTCTTTATGGGACGACTTCGTCACAATTTATCAGCGTGTAAAATAGTTTTAAATATAATTTACCTACTGTGATTTTCATTATCGAAGAAAGGATCCAAAGTAGGTAAGTGAACTCTCCCGGAGTTCAACATTTCGAAGTGGTTGGTACATCACATAACCTACCTATCATTATGCATCATCATCTACCTGTTTTACTAACATGGACAAAGATTTAATCTATTTTATTAATGCGCCTTGTAGGTATACCAAGGCATCTATAAAATGACAATCTAGGTATCAGTTCGGATTGTCTGGCGATGGCACAAGTGAAAGTGCTCCGTTTCCAGGACTACGCCTTTGTAATTGAATGCTTCAGGCGTGATCCGAAACGTCTCGGAAACTCTGTGCCATTTGTGTGACAGCGTTGTTGTGCACTGAACCGGCGGCGGCGATGCATCCGCCGAATGCGACACTCGCGGCGCATATCCCGGCGCGCCCCCGGACCCGGACCCTAACTTAAGGCCTGGAATACGACCTACTAATACAATTTGTAGCTCATAAAAACGTCATAAAATAGTGTCAGACCATTACAGTAAACGTTTCCAGGGCAAGAACTAAAAACAATATGCGTAGGTAACACATTTATTAACAGAAAGAAACTTGCAACTAATACAAATATAATTTTCAAAATACGGGCTGTCTAAAGACCGTTGCAAACGGTCTATAAATAGTTCACCTGATCCAGCTCATCCGACGGTTGAAGCGTGCCCAAGACGCTGGCCGCATTGCTGCGCTGAGTGGCAATACTGATCCGTTGAGCCAAATAAGAACCAGCTCTTGGATCGCGCATCTCTTCGACCAGCAATAATTTGCCCTGAGATACCCTGAAATAATTGACTGAATGCACCGCGGGCCCGGGGTCGAGTCGAGACCCCAAAAGCTCAAATACATACCCCACGTCGAGGTTTGCATAATAATATCATTTGAGTGTATCCATCAATTAATTTAATTTTTGGTTTTTAAGCTTTTGTAAATGTATGTTAAATGCTTTAGGTAGGTACGGCTTATTGCAGGCGACTGTACCTAAGTACCTACCGCCGGAGCCTCCCTCCCCCGACGCCATTACACTAAATCAAATTATTTATCTCACAATTGAACGGAGCGAACTTGGACAATAGCCCAAAACGAGATAAATTGGGCAAAGTTTTCATAATTACGTAGTAGGAGGTACCTACTTATTTGTTTGTTTTGTTGCCGAATAAAGGAAGTTAAATACTTACATAACTGAAATAGCTTTATTTTGGAAACTAGCAAATTCTGGCCCTAGATAGTCCTTGTCTAACTTGTAACAAATCCCATTATTATGGCTACCCCTGTCAGTGATACCCCGACAACGTACCCTCAGGCAGGGCTCAGGGCTCAGGGCAAACGCAGCCCTTACAACGAGCGCAGACAGTTGTGTGTGAGTCAGCGACATCAGCGCGCGCGCCCGCGGGTACATAACATACTCCTACTTATGTGAACAGTGTGAGCCCGGGCCTGAGGAGCTGGTCGGTGGTCACACTGTCGAGGACATCAAGTGCGATGGACGCCTCGCACATCGACGCTTCCATGTTTCCAAATCCCAAGTGAATTTGAATCGAGTCGAGGGTCGGGAGCAAAAGTCCCATTTTCTTGTTTCTTTTCTTAAAGGAATCAAAGTCCAGCTTCCACTATTGAAGCTGGCTTGTCACCGGCAGACACCTGCTGTCGAGATGCAGATATACTCGTTCCTACAGCGGTCGGTGATCTGGCACTCACTTACCGCATTCTAATTCCTTTTCCAATTTCGCGAGATAATTAGTGGGAGCAAATCGCCTGAGCCCGGATGCCATTAATTATATTTTTTGCGCCTCCGCCAAGATTCAGTTCGGGTTCGGGCTTTGGGAGAAAACAATAATTTATCAATTTAATGAAAGCTATCCATTTTCCGGAGAATCAAAGCGGCACGCTACAGCAGACACTTCACGTTAGCTAGTTACCCACGTGCCTGGGGGCGGGGGTGGGGGTGGGGGGGGGAGGCGCATTCGTTCATGCTAACAACCAGTCTACTTCCACGTGTCCGCAGGTATTCCTAGCATCGAGATGGCAATGTGTTCTCGCGAGGTAACCTTGGTGTTTGGCGGCGGCAGCTCGCGCCCTTGTCATCGCGGCCATCATCGCCTGCCCCTCGCCCGCCCGGCCGCGGCATGTTGGAAGGGCGACTTCGTCGACGCAATAGGAAAAGCCATCATTTTTGTGGAGGAAGCGACTGAAATATGTACTTGACAATTCGTTTGATATTGAAGTGGGCTCGTGTACCGCTGACCCAGATGTACAGTAAACAACAAATCTCGCATACAATCGATGTCGATGATGGCTGCGGTGAGTGCCGCGGGGGAGGGGCGCGGGGCGCGGGGGGCGGGGGCGGCGGGGGGGAGGGAGGGAGGAGGAAGAATAGATCCCTTTCCATAACGCTGTCGATTTCGTTGTTCATTTTCTGTGAACTTTGTCACTTGTCAGGTCTAAAATAATAGATGTGTCTCGATTTATAAGCAAGGCGTAGCAACATTTTTATGACTTTCATTAGGTTTAGTTTAGAAAAGTGCGCAGTAGGATCGCCATTCACACCTGTACAGGTTTTACATCCAGCGATAGTGAGGATGGTAACTCCGCGGGTTTCTTTTGCACTCTGAGATTTTCTCTTACAAAATTAATATAATCGTAGTGACTTTCAGTGGCCTCTGCGTGAATAAATAGTTTGTTCTACTTCAGAGATGAATAATGTCAGCGCCGTCCGCAACCTGCGACTGACACGACAAGACTTCACATTAATATCACCATGATGTCCACCTTTCGTTTATATTTAAATTCCGTGTTTTTTCCCAGTTATTTATTTAGTTTCGTAATTATAAATCTCCTTGAGAGATGAAGTTCAAGGCAGAGTGCCAGCGAGATAAAGGCGGTTATACACGATGGGATTTCGACCGGTAACACCCAAACGAATCACAAACGGTGCGATTTTTTAGCCAAGTAGGTACCTATTGTTAGTTGAGTGAGACCCGCTGCTGAGAACTGTGGTGACGCTCAATGTACCTAAGTATTTACGTAATTTCTTTCATCTTATAATATCAAATAATATTGTAGCTGCTTGTGAAGTTTTCTTTGAAGGGCCTATCGAAGACTTGGTATCGAACGAAACATAAAGGGAATTTACTGGAGTATTACAAAAACATGCCAACAGCCTACTTAGGTAGGTACCTCGTACGAAATGGAATAGTGCGTACCTAAAACAGGTATATAAATACAATTTGTCTAATTAGACATTTCAGCTTAATTTTACTCTCATACCTTATCAGTTTTTGATCCATCTGTGATTATTGGCCAGTAAGCCGGTCCCAGCGCGCGGGGCCAGGGGGCCCAGGGGCCAGGGGGCCAGCGGAGGAGGCTTTCACGCTCATCGGAGGCTCATAAAGCCGCGATCCGCACCCTTGGCTACCTCTGGGGTTGCCAGATCCGGCATGCTCTCGTATTATCACTGAACCAAACATTTTTATTTTTCGATTGCTTTTGTAGCTTCCACCTTCATGTTGAACTTTGCAAACAAAGTTTATACATACAAGCTTCTAGACGGCAAACAAGTGGACGGACATCGTTGCCGGACACATGCCGGAACGGGAAACAAGATTAGAACCGTTTATTACGCGTGCGTGAGGGAGGAGCCGGCAGTGGGTATTAAAAAGGTGAAAATGATGATGAAGAGGAAAAGCATCTTAAAAAAATAATAGTTGATGTAGTAGGAATAGTAGGATGCGTCTGATTTCCTGTATAAATCTCGTTGCACACCTGTAGTACTTGTTCTGCTTCCGTACATCTGGCAACGCTGCCACGGCCTAGTGGTGCCAGACTTCATCAGATCAGGCGCTCGCCCTCGCCCCGGGTATGTCCCCGAGGTGTAGCTGTAGGTATTGTTTTTGCATATTTACGTCCGTACATGTTATTCTAGTCGTTTCTAGAAGCAGTTCTTCTCCTTGGTGCCAGTCGTCCTACATTCCGCGTTAGCGGCGCGGGCGGGTGCCCGTCCGTTGGTGAACACTGGCTTTATTATTTAAGTAAGTACCTATATCAAAAATACTCTATCGTCAGGTATTCCTCCCATCAAGTTGTCAAATTATCTGCTGCGAAAATCTATCATAGAATCAGAAGTCCCAGCGGCGGGCTCGCTGCCAGGGGCCGCTGGCGCGCCGCCATCCGCCGCGCCGCCCTGTCTCCAGCAGTCGCTTCCCTCCGCCGCATGGCGTGTCCAGACTGCGCTGTGGATGAGGACCAACAAGGAGCTTTAGGCTCCGACAGGTCTCTCACTTCCCTTTTGAAACTTTTCTAGAGCACTCGGGTCTGTAAGCCTCGACTTTGACTCCCATTGGGTCAGAGTGCCCTAGAAAAGCTTAACATTGAAGCCGGCCACAACAGAACATGAATATTTTAGTATATTTCTCAGTGTCTGGGTTAAGGCGAGCGCTGCGTTATTTCCGTCGCGTTCTCGAAACAAACAGATAACTGATTGACGACGTGTCACAAGCGTTTTGCTAATTTTTGAACTACTTAGTAGTAATGCACTAATGCTATTACCGCACTCAACATCTTGGCGCCCGTCTGTTCCCTTCTGTTCCCGTCGGGCGAGGAACATTCTGACGCAAAAGTATTTTCCTGATCAGTAAAAAACAGTTTTTTCTTTAAAGTTTCAAGAGAGTCGTGTTGCTATGATGGCGGAGCAAGGTCGTTCACATGGTTTAGTTCAGCATTAAAAACCATGTCATTGTTGGTGTAACTCACAGCGTGAGATAAATTGAAGATGAAAAATGACAAAGAAATATTCGGAGTATTTCCGCAGCTGGTAACACCTCGTCGGTACATTTGCGCCAACACTCGTCGTAGCTCACGGGGACGGCGAGTGACCGGGCAGGTGTTATTAATTTCGATGAATAGTGGACGCAGAAAAAGCTTAACGAGCAATCGTTACGTCATCGAGATAAACGACTTCCATCCCGGCCGGTCCAGAGCCGTCCCTCCGCGCGCCAGCTGCCACACGCCGCACCTCGCCTGCTGACTCCCGGCTCCCGGTTCTGCACTAAAGTAAGTTCGTAAGAGCTAGTGGACAACTCTAGTGACGGGGTTTTTAGGCCGCCTAAAGGCCTCTGTCGTGGCTTAACGTTCTGCACTTAGGGTTCCTAGTCACTAGACCCTGTGAAACTGCCAATAAGGGGTCTAACTTTTCGTCAAGAAAGCAGTATTTGTAGATAGGCGTCATCCACCCTGCACCTGCAGCATCTGTGCGTGGTAGTCTCGGCGGCGGGGCGGCGGCGTGATGGATGCGCGGAGGAAATTGAGCGGACATCGGGCCGGGCCGAGCCGGGCCGAGCCGGGCCGGGCCGGGCCGGACGCCGGACGGACGCTAATTCATCGCCAGAGATTATTCATTTTATCGCGCCGTTTCAGTTTGCACGGGAAATCAATCTTTTTATCTATATCTAGGCAGAATTATGTATTATAAGTATGTATTTACAAAAAAATAAGTATATAAGTACTCTATCAGCCATCTGGTGTCCATAGTACAAGCTTTGCTTAGTTTGGTGCTAGATGGCGCTGTGTGAAATGTCCGCAATATTTATTTATATTTTACGTGCTTTGTAAAATCACTTTTTAGTCATTTTGGGTACAGGGTTCCTTCACTAGAGAATGTGCCAACAGCTGCGGGGACACGCACATGACCGACGCGGCATGCAGCGCCCGCCGGCCGGCGCCGGCAACAAGCCAACAATCGGCAAACATGATTATTTTCATGCGTACTTAGCCACCCCTCACTCCGACCCTCCAAACGACGCTCTCTCGGCGCTGCACTGGGGGTGGGGGCGGGGGTGGGAATCAATTCAATATTGCATGATTGCGTAGATACCTAGCTTCTGACATTTGGGGGTGATAAATTAAACTTTTCTGCAATAAAATATTTTTGCAAGTCGCAGCGACTAAACAATGGAAGAAACACTTTAATAAAAACACCGACACGACACCGACACAACACCGACACGACACCGACACGACACCGACACAACACCGACACGACACCGCGGCTGAATACAAATAAAGAGCTTCTTCAGAACATTAAGTATAATTGTTTTTTGAGCGCCTCAGCGAGGACAGCCAGCTGATTCAGTAAGAAGTCGTAGACGTACAGATCTGGAAACATCCCGACACGACACGATCACATCCAACTGATATTAAAGCTCTCGTTTGATCTGGTGTAGCGGCAGATCGTTCTTTAGTTGTCTTCCTAAGCGAGTGGCTAGGAGCTAGGACGGCATTGAGGTGTCCTTAGAGTTGTCGTCAAACGTAGCTGACAGTCGTTCCGGACTTCCAGAAGCAGGATATCTCTTTGCTTCGTGGCATTGTGAATGCTCCTTGCTTCTTTGTGAATGAGGGGGTGCTCGTTCGTTATCGTCACTCCATTAGAGGAGGTCGGCCGCGCCGGTCACTCGGTCGCTGGCTGCACACCGCTGCCTCTCTGTTTCTCATCATTTTATAATGGCTCCGGTGACACAGAATAGGATTCCTTGTTTCGTGGTGTAGGCGACTGAAGGAATATACCAGAGAATAGGAAGAACTATCCGCCTTCAGCGCATCGGTAACTTGCCAGAATATTAAGCCAATCAAGAATAGTTTCAAATTCAACTCTTCAACTATAGTTTTCTATGCGCTCGGGCGACACAGTTTTGTTTCGATATTGTAATATGAGTAAGATGTATTATAAGACAAGTATTATCAGGGTTCAGTTGTCAATACAATAACAACGGCTTATGTAGCAGGGCGGGGGGGTCCCGCTCGGCGCGTGTGGCTCGCTCGCTGCTAACTCATCACCGTGATGCTGGGCGACAACACGCCAACGCATTAATTCACAATTCCTCGTTCCCCGACATTCGCAAACATGTCAGCGACAGAGCGATGACGTCATTGTGGCGGTTTACATTTTTATTTTCATCCATGAAGTGGTTCGGTCCCGCGGGAGGGCTCATGGCGGGGCGCGGACGCGGGCGGGGGCGCGGGCGGGGGGTGGGGGGGGGTGACCAATCTGTGTAGTGTGAGGGTTAGTGAGCGAGTCAACTCAACACTCTGCTACTCTCGATGTGCGCGATCACGAGTACATGCTCATAGACTAGTGGGGGCGCGGGCGCGGGCGCGGGCGCGGGCGGCGGGCGGGGGTGCACAGCACACTTCTCCCTCGACTAAACGCATCGACAGTACCCGCCGCCTCCGTACATTACATACTGTACTTGCAAACATTACACATGTAACTTACCTTGTACATAATAATGTAGGTGCATACAAACTCTATTTTCCATTGTTGTAGTAACCAATACTTATACCTACCTATTACTTAGCGTTTTAAACTTTTCAAACTCAAGTAGGTAGGTTATGAATTGAATGACATGTTGATGAATACTTCCATGAATCAGTAACAAAGCAGAGTTTAGTGAAATCTTTGCCCCCACCACGGCGCGCGGCGGCCGACAAAGGCGGCGATAGTTGACTTAGCCGGCGGCGGCGCGGGGCGCGGGGCGCTGGGAGCCTTGATTGTGCCATGAATGGCCGCAAATGACTCGTAATGACGGCTCACGCCCGACCCGCCAGCGCCGCGAGTGCTTGAGCCGAGGTGCCAGCAGTGACCAGCTAACACGCGCCTCCAAAATTGCCGAAATTTATGTCATTAAATTGAGTTCCAAAAAGTTTGGTCCAAGAGTCGATTCAGCGGTGGTTTTATTTTGTTATCGGTGAAACTTTTCGTCCGGATGTTGCTCCGGCTTTTCTAAGCGTAGCATAATATAAATGTAAAAACCCATTTTGACCTATTCATCCAAAAACAGGAAGTCAATCCGTCGCTTCCTTTTACTTTACCGCAAACAGCGAATGAATGGCCATCGGAGGTTCCGGAGTCGCGGAGGAGCGCGCCGCGGTCACTGCGACCTTCACCAGCGCCCCGCCCCGCCCCGCCCCGCGGCTGACACGAATCCCTAAAAAGCTCTCGTATCGCAACCCCACAAGACTCACTTCCTCTGACAGTTTATCCAGTCAAAAAAAGCAACTTAATTCTATTCGCATTTGGTTTTTGCTGACCCAGTTTGAAACGTGCGGTTAATTGTATGAAATATTTGTCATATTTCATACAAAATAAGTTGTTGCTGCAATGCAAAAGTGGATGCTTTTTAATTACTGTTACCCTCTCACCAGCAGTTATATTCCTGGACTAGATGATAATGTTTTCAGGACTGTTCCAGTCCAGGAAGTCTTGTGAAAGTTGTGCTCATGTTTGCAGTTTCACCATAATTTGACAAAATACATCAGTTACAGTGAGAAGTGGTGATTGCCAGGGGGTGGGGGGTGGGGGGCGGGGGGGGGGGACGTCGCTGTCCGCGGCGGTGTCGCCTGTAGATACTGATGAAAAGAGCCGCCGCCGTCGCCCCTAATTATTGCCATCAGCCTGTTTCCGTTAAAACTAACACCCTACAGGTCCCCAGCAAGCAGTTTCAGGACTCGTCAAACAAATAGCTCCGGCCCCCGAGCTCGCTCCGAGCACGCGAGGAGTCAATTAAGAGGAAGCTCCGCGCGGCTCCGGGTGGAAGGTAGGCAGGGATCGTAAATTGTTCCTCCGAATATTCGGGACAGGTGGGAAATTTCATTATGGTAATGTGTAGCGCAAATATGTTTATGCTCGCTTATGGTTACGATGTTAGGGAACAGAACAAGGCGATGCCGAGTCGCGGCGCGGCGCCTGACGCCTCCTGCTCCTCGCACCCGCCGCGCCGGTTACCATCAGACATACATCAAACGTTTTTGTACACAGAAATGACGATATTACACGTTCTTCTTTGCTGTGGATTTAGATAAGTTAAGCCCATCTACACGGGCCCATCGGCCATTATAGGTTCTGCGACTAGAGATGGGCGGGTGGGTAAAAATTCGGGTGGGTAAAATAGGAAGGAAAGGGTAAAATAGGTAAAAATTAAAAAATACCCATTTATACCGGGTATTTTTTATTAATACCGGGTAAAAATTCGACCTGTATTTTAAATTTTTTTTTAACCGATTGCCTAGATCCACCTACCCGTCCGTAACCGTACCGTAACGAAAACGATTTTTCACTCACCTTTTGTTTTGTTTATACAGAAATTCACAATTCAAAGACTATTATAAAGCTGCAGTGTTTGTTTGTTTGTTTGTTTGAACGCGCTAATCTCTGGAACTACTGGTCCGATTTGAATGATTCTTTCAGTGTTGGGTAGTCCATTTATCGAGGAAGGCTATAGGCTATGTTTTATTTTTTTCAAAATTAGGGATCCGTAATCAAACTGCTATTTTGTAACACAAGGTGCAAAATCGAAAACCTATTTTTGCGTGCGCTGCAAAAACTATTGACGATAGAAAAAAATGATGTACTACGGGTTTGTAGATCCCATTAAGACCTACAAAAAAGTCCGCGAGAACATATATCTAGCTATCATGGTTTAATCACAATAACCGATTTTGTGTTCAAAATAATTATTAAATCGTCTGAAGAAAAAAAACTACGTTAAATATGTATCGTAATATTGATCTTTATCGAAATTAAGCATTATGTTATCAAGAGTATTTATGAAGAAGTAAAAAACTTTTTGTTTCATCTCAATCGGATATTTCGTTTAAAAGTTATCACGTGTGTAAGATGTTAAGAGTTGGTACCTATTAATGAGTTATGGGCCATAGTCTATTTATTGAGGGAGGCTATAATATAGGCAATATTTTATCTCGGTATTTCCACGGAAACGAGAAAAACGCGGGTGAAACCGCGGGGCACAGCTAGTAAACAAATAAAATAATAAATAAATAGTGGCGGACATTCTAACACAGCAACATCTAGCCCCAAACTAAGAAAAACTTGTAATATGGGAACCAGATGACTTCTTCTTCTTCTCGTGTCGATGCTTCGTTAAATGTTTTTAGAGTAAAAGGTGGCCACCTCAATCGCGCTATCTGTAGCGGCATTGAGGTCATCCCTTGTGCAGGTGGTTGGACACAGGGGGCACACCAGCAGGTGCGGCATGGTTTGCGCCGTAGCACCGCAGTCGCATTGTGCCAAACTAGGCTCCCTAAATCCCCATTCGCACATGTTGAATCTGCAACGACCAACTTGGGTGCGGAGCCGATTTAACGACTTCCAGACTAGCCATGGCAGAGCGTGTCCTGGTGGTAATTTTTCCTGCGGGGTGATAAAATTAGGAGGTGGGGGTTTTTTCTCCTTCCAAAGCTTATACTTTGCGGAAGCCGGATGATCATTTGAAGCCTGTGTGAAACGCTGAAAGCTTTTGCGGCTTTTGAGGCGAGCTTCAGGTATTTCGTGCCCATACAAAGGATGTCGGTTATCACTCTCTTGCTTGGATTTCTCCATTGAACTAGCTTCATCCCGTCGCACGCATGGTGGTGTGATACCTGCTAAAGAATATAGCATGTTGAGAGGAGTTGGCTTGAGACACCCAGTAATTATGCGACACGTTTCGTCGAGCGCTACTTCAACGAGTTTGGCATGTGCAGACATGTGCCACACTGGGCACCAGCGGAGAAGCACAGCGCCATACCAGTAGAACGTAAAACGTCTGGCGCTGCTCCCCACTTGGTAGATGTTAGATGCTGTAGTAGACTGTTGCGAGAGCCGACTTTCATCTTTGTCTTTTGACAGTGTGGTTTGTAACACAATGATTTGTCCAGTGTTACGCCAAGATACTTTGGATAGCGCTCACATTGGATGGTAACTCCTTGCCACGTGATGTTGAGAGACCGATCAGCCTGGTGGCTGCGCAAGTGGAAAGCGCAGGCTTGAGTTTTTGATGGATTGGGTTTTAGACCATTTGCATCGTAGTAGGCTCCTAGTTCTTCAAGGGCGACGGTCAGGTTCTCTTCCGCCTCTTCAAAGGTTTTTGTCTGGGTGGTCAAAGCTACGTCGTCCGCGTATAAGAAACGGGTTGTATTTGGGCTGCTAGGTTGATCGTTCGTATACAAATTGAACAGGGTTGGTGCAAGGACACTCCCTTGGGGAAGTCCGTTTTTGACGCTGCGCCATCTACTTTTTTACGTAAGAAGGTGAACTTGAAAGCGGTGGTTACGAAGCAGTTCACCAAGTATTTGAACAAACCCAAGATCGTTGGTCAAATCTTCAACTTTTCCTAGGAGTTTTCGGATGTTTACGGTATCATAAGCAGCAGTTAGGTCAACTAAAACCATGCCTGTTATATTATTCGTCTCAAAGCCGTCCTCGATATGTTGGGTGAGTCTAAGAGTCTGCCCACAACAGACTTTTCCGGGTCTAAATCCTGCTTGTTCGTGGATCAGTTTTGAATCCACAAGTGGTGTGAGACGGTTGAGTAGGAGTCTCTCAAACAGTTGGTACAGGTGACACAACAATGAAATGGGCCTGTAGCTTTTAGGGTCATCGTGAAACTTCCCAGGCTTTAAAAGTGCCACATCCTTTGCTTTTCTCCACATTTTTTCCACCAGATGACTGATAAAATACTTATATACTTTTTGTTTGTAAATACGTTAGAACACCCAGACACAGAACAAACATCTATTATTCATCACACAAATATTTTTTCTGGGTGGGGATCGCAGCCACAACCTTCAGCGCAAAGGAAGAGCTACTACCAAGTGAGCTGTGAGGCCAGTCAAATCATTATAGCTAATTAGGAATAAAAACTAACAAATAAAAGCATATATAATTAGTTGTACCTCAAAAAAAGATGCATTGAATTTTTACCCGGTATTAATTCGAAATGGGAAGGTAAAAATGGGTATAAATGGGTAAAAACCCAAAGGTCGGGTTTTTACCGGGTAAGCGCCCATCTCTGTCTGCGACCAGTGCCTACGTCTCCCTGACGGGGTGGGCAGAGCCACAAATAATCATATGAAAACTTGCAGCTACTCCTGATCCATTAGTCCCAAATGCACTATGGACCAATATGAACCATAGTGACATTTTTTCAGTGGCAAGTGATCAACCCATCGCCCATATAGTAATAACGAGCTACCGCCCGCGGCTTCGCTCGCGTGGTACCTGGATTAAAAAATAACCTATATGTTAATCCAGCACATGTACTATGTATATTCCAAGTTTCATTCGAATCCGTTCAACCGTTTAGGCGTGATTGAGGCACAAACATAAAAACATCCTCACAAACTTTCACATTTATAATATACTACTTATTCAAGAAACATCCCAGCGCTTACACCCAACTGTTGTAAATTAATCCATTTCAACAATCTAATTGAAACGAGAATAAAATTTAAAGTAAAATAAGTAGTGAGCCTCTTTAAATTTTATTAAAGTCGGTCGATGCGACCGAGAATAGTTGCCCTTCGTTTCGTAGCTCAGTCTGCGGGTCGCGCGCCGCGGCACCTTCCACTTCCACAGGTACTAGCAACTAGCACTACCTAAGAGGAATTGAATCAAACAATTCGATTTCTGTTCTGAAAGCCCCGCCCTGCCCCCCGCCCCCCCCCCCCCCACCCGGTATCGGCCCCGCACCGGGAGAACGCCCTCGGGATTTTTTCCTTTTCAAACTCGATTTGACAGGAAATTAGAAATAGACAGATAGTGATCAGTTTTGTGCTTTTTCAGTCGTCAGGGACAGTCCCTTGGATGCCCCAAATATTATTACCTAATTTGGAGCGTCGCAAATATCGAAATTATGCCAACTCATACCTTATACTTATATGTAGGTAGGTACCTATTTAAAATGTATGAACCAAAACCTTGACTAGATAATACAAATAGCATATTACTTTATATCCGCGCACCACGCGAGCGGGGGCTACTAAGTGAGCAGACATGATAATTAAACCAGAAATGCTATATTTAGGTAAAGCCGTTAGAAATGTGCCTTCACGTTTTGGTATTACAATACTTCCTCGTCCTTCGTTCCTGCACCAATTTATGTAACGTCTCCATTTCCTGTGGAATTATAGTCATTAAGCTGTGTAAATATGGCCGAAAATCGTTTCGGCAAATTGTACTACAATCGATTTGCCGTAACTACCTCTAAATATACGCCGGGCCCTAAATATTATTGAGGGCCGGGTTCCGCCGGCGCCGCCGCCACCCGGCGGACGCAGGAACTAAAAGATGCGCAATTTCTTTTTATGGCTCATGATCTTCATTGCATCGGCAGATGGCCGCTGGTTACTTTCATCATAAAATGGTACACCCCGAGTACCAGCAAAAGCCGGTAGTGTAATGATCACATCTCGACATGATCCTACATTCAGCAATCTCCGTTTCTCTGCCGGCTGTTTCAGAGAATGTTGACCGCAGAGTGTCCGATCCTGACAACGCAATTTGATTTTACCAAATCCTTCCTTTGTGGACATGTATGAAACTCAGTATGAAAGCAGACATGTACATGGTAACATTTTACATGCATTTCAGCAAATTTGGAGCAATATCAATAAAGATTGATGGGTTACTGCGGGCGGAGCGCACGCCGCAGCCGCGGTGACCCTCGCATAATCTGCATAAGGCTACTGCTGTTATGGTTATTGCTTCATTACAAAGCCTTGGAATTGGCCAAAATTACACACCCTTCTAAAATGTACCCCTTATATTTTTTCATGTTGCTCACTGGCTACCTTCCATCGCAAGCTCACGGTAAAGATCATAATCAGGTGAAAAAGTTTTATAAAAACTTTTGCAGGCTGCGCACTGAGTACTCTCATCGTAAAATGTAGTGCACAGGCGGGTTCACGAACCAGAACAGAACAGAAGATAGTTAGCACTCGTAGTGTTTGCGTCAAGTACTCGCAGGCACGCCGGCAGTCAGCAGCCGCGCTGCCGGCCGCGCCACCGCATCTACTGTGTCTACTGGTCATGCACCAGGTGCTTTGCTTACCATAGTCTCATACGTAACATTGTGCGAGGAGACGGCGAGCGCCGGCACCCGCTCGCTCGAGGCCGGCTCGACCGGGGAGGGGTCACTCTGTGCAAGTACTACTGCCTCCTGTAAGCGGCCTAGGACCGATGTGTCACGTGCCGCTCCTTGACAATTTTCAGTCTATTGCTACTTATTATACTGTTTATTTCTATTGCCGCGCCTAAGATGGATATGGTGACCCATGGCGACAGGTGATCAGCCCATCGCCCGTACAAGCTGTAGTAGGATTTAAGTAAATGTTCGACTGTTCAGCTAGTAACAAGCGGTACTCGACAAAGCGTGTAATGAAATAATGATCAGGTACTCGAATTGTGAAGTCGCGGGTTCGACGCCCGACGTCCGCCCACGCTGATTACGACCGGTCGGCTGGGAGTCTGATATTGGTGAGTGTATTTACTCACAAATATAACGAAATATAATTAAATGTATAGTATTTTAGTAGCGAAATGAAGTAGGGCCCGGCCTAGCACCGCGGCCCGGCCGCACGACCTAATGCCGCGCGGCGAAGTTGAAGTTGAAGGCTCACGGATACAATTATGGTATTCAAAGCGGAATTTAATGCTCTACGAAGATCTCGGGAATCGTAAACGAGCGGGGAATGGTGATGAGGCGGCAGCTCCGGCGCCGGCCGGCGGGGGATGCTGCGCAGATATTTATGAAGCAATTCTATTTATCATCTGAGAAGGCATCCTGAAAGACTGAGCTGAGCATTACATCAATTGCGCTGGAACTCGAGCATATTCCGAGCACTCTCGAGCCACACTCGCGTGCAGATGCTGCGCGCTGGGGCTGAGGCAACGACCCTCGCGCGCGACAAGTGCTGAGGGTCGCGCGACATTATTATAATGGTTTGGTCGCGTAACGCTGTCGCGCCAAGCCTACACGTATTTACAACTTTAACATTTCGCTGTAATATCATCCGATATCATTAAATATTAGAGGGCTTCAGTTAAGTTTTCATGCGCCAATAAAAATCCCTTTAGGTAGGTACGTAAAACTTTAAAGCGATTTCGGATCGTATGCAAATTATCGCATCCGCGATATCTCATACCCTTGAAAAAATTATTGCTTTTCTTTTCTCTCTTCTGAAGCTATCTTGCGAAGGTACCTAGGTAATACATTGGTGCCAGTGGCCAGCTCATTAAAAAAGGACTTCCCGAACTTCGGCTGTAGACGCTAGCATCAACAAAAATTACCATTTCTACGATTTCTGTGAAAGAAATCAATTTCAAACCCCAACAGTTATGGGTAATGGGCAGACATGATGCGGGCACTTGACCGACTGCGCAGAGAGCTATGTTAGGCAGCGGTAGCGCCGCGCGTAATGAATGACAGCGCTCGAAGGAGCCGGAGTCATAATCACCACACGACGTATTACCTACTGTAATGTAATGTAATGTAATGTAATGAGGGTAGTATTCAATACCGGAGTACTTGGAGCCTCGGGCTGGGCTGGCGGACGTTTCAGATAATTGTTTTTGTACTCCAACTGGTTTTGTGAATTTTTGCTCAGTTATCAGTAAAATTTAAGCTTTTTAACCCACGTCAGTTAAGTACAATGCTTTTTATGTGGCTTTAAATATAAAGTTATACAAAAGTCCTAAATTTTATCTCATAATTTCAATATTAAATGTATTATTTTGTAACTATTTAAGTAAATTAATTAATATTTGTCATACATAATCAAATGTAATAAGGGAAGGCACTAGCTACCAAAATACAAGTTTTAAAACTTAGTGTGGTAGGTAGGGCTAAAATTTAAATGTAATTGTACCCTAAAAAGCAATAAATAAATTATTATTATTATTAAATTACCAAAGGCAACGACATTCTTTAAAAACATGATTACCTACCCGCTCCACAGAAGTAACGAATTCCTTCAGGTGTTCCTTAAATAAATAAACCCTCAAGCAGCACATGTACCTACCTACCTACACTATCACGGGCCACACAGCGCGGCGCGTGTCATCTTGTAATGATACGCGCCGCTCACCACCGACTATACAACATTTTGTGCCTCGTAATCTTCATTCGTTATCAAGAGCAACTCTTTCGCGAGACTCTTTGCCTCGTCTCCGCACGTTCGCACCTTATCAGAAAGCTATTTGCGTTATGCAACCTGCCTGCCGCTCATTACACGCCATATTCTTTCAGCTATCCACCCCCCCCCCCCCTCCCCCTGCGCCTGCCGGCAGAGGCGTGATGACATGAACGCCATATTTCATCACGAGGTTTGTGAGTGCGATCCGATGGAGTATAGGTAATGATGCATCGGACTACCGGAGCAAAGCTCCGAATTCTACGAATAATCTAATTATTTAGTGAGTGGGTCTCCCTCTCCTCTCCTGTCGCGCCGCGTGGAATGTCACCACTGCTGCTGCTGATACAATTGTGGAGTCAGCAAAGCACTCTATGTTATTCGCGAGTCGTTGAGCGAATTTGCTCAGCACACTAAAGTGACGCCACGACGGGGACGGCCGGCGGCGGCGGGTCCATCTGGGACGATCTAATAACACCGCGTCACTGTCTAATGTGGAGACAGCGCGAGCCGCCCGCTCCCGCACCCGCACCCGCACCCGCACCCGCACCCGCACCTGCGCCGGCGCCGGCGGCTCCAACTGCGGAGGAGACCTTCGAAGAGCGAACTGTAAATAAGATTCAACTCTTGGATGCAATACCCAATTTATTAAAATGCTTTTATTCCGGAAATTACACGAACACTGTTGTCAAGCTGATCTGATTGTTGTTCACCCAGAATGCATGATCTTGAGGTGACACGTTCCGAAGCTGCTGGTCCTCGTAGGTAATCTCTTCGAATGGCCGATGTAAGCGGCTCGGAAGAACAAAAATGAAACAACATTATAAATAAGAGCGCTTCCCCTCCCTCAGCTCCCTCCGCCCGCGCCCCTCCCCCGCCGGCGCCTGGCGGCTGCAAGGGCTTCCTTCGAGTCTCATTTCCTCCCGAGGTCCGATTCCCGAACGTTCCATTGAAAGGCTGAAGCGAACTTCCTGACAGATGAAGACAACTTTTTCTTTGACTGTTAATTCGCGAAAGAGTGAATTGTGTAGAGTTCGCCTTTGTTTAGCGACTGGGCGGGAGGGAGGGAGCAGGGCGCGGGAGAGGAGGCCGGGGGGTGGGGGGGGGGGGGACTCGCGCCTGGTTTCATTAAATAAAAAGCAAATAAATAAAATGTAAAGATGTTCCTCAGACGCTGACATCGATGAAACGTTCAGCTAGAAGCATCTCCTTCCGTGATAGACAATTGATTGCCTACAATTTAAAGGTGATCTAAAATAAATATCAAAGTCAAAGTCAAAGTACTTATATTTATTGCTTAATCACATGTCAAAAAAGACGTCACAGATAATAGAGATTCAATGTAATTAGCCATTAGCCCTTTATGGGCGTGTAATGATTAATTATTTACAAAATTAAAATTATAATAATAGTAATAATGTCAAAAAAATAAAAATAGCTAAATAAAAATAAATGAAAATAAAAACAACAAACACAAAAAATAAAAATTAATACAAATGTCAATGAGAATTAAGTAGGTATATTATTAGCAGATGTCAATAGAATTATTAGTCATAAATTCATTTATTGTAGGTACTTATAATAACATTTATTATAATATCTGAATATCGGCTGTGCTATGTCGTGTCGTGCGTGATGAGTTCGTCGAGATCCGTGCAATGTATTGTCGTAAGTTGTATGATGTGAGGAGGCCCCCCCGCCCGCACCCGCACCCGCACCCGGACCCGCACCCGCACCCGCACCCGCATCCGCACCCGCACTCGCCGGTCGCGAAGTCGCGACTCATGAGGCAGAGCGTCGCGCTCGCTCATTAAAAGTTTGCCTGGAATCTGGAATCGCGGGATGTAACTGGCTTTAACTGGATATTGCTCATAACTCAGGCGATACCATCTTATCGAAGCGAGCAGCGAGCTTCCACTCGGCGGACTGCAGTGCACGCACCCTCCCCCCACTCCCCTCCCCTCGCCCGGTCCTCTCACCTCAGCCACTGTCATACCATGATATACCTACAGTGACCTATTCTAATTTTCCTTAATATTTTTCTTCAAAAAATATAAATAAACGAGCAACGAAGACTGTTGTTCTAATTCGCCCTAAATATTCGTAAGTGAAAGTTTCATCCCCTTCTCTCGGCTCATTGAGTTGCCGCGGCCGCGGGGGTAGGGGTGGGGGCGGCGGGGGTGGCGGGGCGGGGCGGGGGGTGAGACTGCGCTAACTTTCACGGACATTTTTAAGTGATTTTTCTGTTTCACGCTTATAGAGCTTAGAGAACATCGTTAGAACAATTTAGCACAGAGTAAAATATGTTACTTCGACTTCAGTAAGGTGCCTGCAATAAGTACAGCAATGAGTCGATTATAATTATATTTTGTAGAGACACTGATGAACAATATCGATTTTCCTGTATTCGTCCCTAACGCTTTTAAATGTGACACTTAGGTACTATTAGCTAAGGGCCGATTTCACCGTTCAAACTGAACAGCGTTTAGCTCTAACCTGAGTTCAAGCTGTCAAATGTATGAAAACTGACAGCAGTGACAGCTGCTGAACTTAGCTTAGAAGCTAAACGGGCGCGTTCAGTTTGAATGGTGAAGTCGGCTCGGAAGTTATTTCGGTCACACATCTCCACGAGCGCTTTTAATGCAGACTAGCTTAATACACTTTCACTTGCAACATGACAACTGAATCAGAAGACAAACCAACAATTAAATAAAACAAATATCCCAGCCGGCGCTGCATTCCACTCGCCATCGACCCCTTTGAATCGTGCACTTGCCTGCCTAGTGCCGGTAGTGCCTGCCTAGTGCCGGTAGTGCCTGCCTAGTGCCGGTAGTGCCTGCCTAGTGCCGGTAGTGCCTGCCTAGTGCCGGTAGTGCCTGCCCTCTGCCGACGCCAGCCCCTTCCAAGTACTCGTACATAGGTTCTTAGCGTTATGGTGGAGTTTTTATTTTGTTTTATGACGACTAGATTCACTTGCAGCCGCATGCTACCGGAATAAAAGGAGTCGCTGTGTAGGCGCGCGCATTTATAATGAAATCGTGGAGGGCGCGGTTGGAAGCCGTCATGCATATTGTATGGAGAGTAGGTACTGTCCGATACGATAGGGCCAGATGAAGTCGATGGGCCTCGAACCCGCGATCTGGGACAAACAGACCGCGACGTGACCAGCGTGCTGAGCTGACCAGAGCCTCCCTCCTTGTGCCCACAAAGGGGGACGCCGGATGTGCTGCAGAGAAGACGATTGAAAAGTACTTACCTCTATTAGAATAAAATGTGGACATTCATAGACATAGACATAGTTGTTTTATAGACGTTGTAAATTGTTATAATAAAATAAAATAAAACAGTCAAGTGCGAGTTGAATTTGCACACGAAGGGTTCCGTACCATAGTACCTACATAATAATATATGTACACAAATTAATGTTTCTTGTACGCCACCTAATAGATGGCAGCACGTTCCCTATTAAAACTATGCAAAGAAGCAATACTTTAATAATGAGCGAAGACGCAGAAATTAATGTAGTATTTATAAATATTATTTTACAAAATACAAAAAAACATTCGGCCTATCTAAAGACCGTTGCAAATGGTCTATAGACAGCTAATATAATTCAATCAGATGGAAGCATTGCCACGCTCAATCGCAATACTGATCTGTTGAGCCAAATATGTGCCTGCACTTTATTTTGCTACAATCACACCATAATGTACCTCATGATTTTTAAAATTGGTACAGCTAACATTACCTACAATAAATAGGTAGGTTTCATTAACAATGAAAATCACAAAAAACCATCTATTAAAGTTTTAAACCATTTTGTTCTAGTGCAGGCGACTGTTGGTTGGTAGGTCAGAGTGTCCACATTTTTTCATTACAAAATCTTTCTTGAAATGCTCTGAGCAAACTACTTTCAAATGGGATTTATTTTATGAATGAAAATTATTCTTTTGTTCGATTCGTTCAAAACTCGGTACAAATAAACTTAAAATAATTAATAAAACACGTAAGTAAATCTTATCTTACTTATATTATAAATGCGAAAGTTTGTGAGTTTGGATGTTTGGATGTTTAGATGTTTGGATGTTTGGATGTTTGGATGTTTGTGCCTCAATCACGCCTAAACGGCTGAACGGATTTGAATGAAACTTGGAATATACATAGTACATGTACTGGATTAACATATAGGCTATTTTTTATCCGGATACCACGCGAGCGAAGCCGCGGGCGGCAGCTAGTTATATATAGTTTTATCAAATACTTAATATTGGGCACCCCCAGTAAATTAAGATTTGGTAACAGTGCCATCTATCCGTGACAACGAGTACCACATCGTAAACAAATTCTTCACCGAAGTAGTCCGTTGTGTGACGTGACAGTGTAGGTTAGCGTAGCACATTTATTCTCATTGTGTTAGTTTATTCAAGCTTCTTAGTTTGAAGAGTTGTTCACAGATGGAGCTGTCTGCTCTCAATAAAGGTTCCTAGAAACACCTATTCATTAATAGTCAACCTCCAGAACAGCCAATCAACCATGGCATTGGTTTACGTGGCGTGGTGATCAAATGATTTTCTTTTCATCTGTCTGCAGAGAAAGAATAATTTCACTGATTTACATTTGTGTTAAGATAAAATCTGCAAGTCTTGTCGTGGCTTAGCGTGGCTTTAAAAAAAAGAGGGGTATTATAAATTTGACATGTCACCATAGAGTACCTATACCTTCATCTTCATACATCTATACTATATTATACCTACCGACCGTCATAGAGTCTGTCTGTGTCGTTGTATCAGTGTGTATCTGCTGCGGCCTCGTAGCTCCCAAACAAGTGGACCAATTATTATGAGATTTTTTTGTTGTGATCGAGATGGACCTTAGATACAATTTATGAAGATCAGCCCAGGAGTTTGGAGACCATCAGCTCATTTCCTACGTGACAAAAGGTTCTTACCAACTTTCACTTGACTACTCAACAATTTACAACAGATAAAGGTACTTAGCGTGTTTGGGTTCGTAAAAATGGTCTCAATGAGTATGTGTTAGCTGATGATCGAGGATACTGGAGAAAAAAATCGGAGGCGTTTTGTAAGCTTAGAAGAAAGGGCGCTTTTTGTTGAGGTTTTCTTTTAATTAATTTTAGTATCGAAACCGGATCTCGGTAGGTATTGACAAAACTCTCTAAAAGTGTAGGTAATAAATAATTCTTCTTCATAAATTAGGTACTTCTTCAATAACAAAAACAAAAAAGTGTAACCTTGTTACTTACATAATTTAAGTACATATAGCACATAAACAAGAATAACAATATCTAAGTACCCTCAGACCAAATAAAAGAAGTTCTTTTTTTGGTCTGAGTGAATGTTTCACTTACATCTCCCCAAAATAAATAGAATTTACGAATGTTGATACCGAGGCTTTGGAGGGCGCCTAGTGCGGGAGCGCGCTGCCGGCGCCGGCGTCGCTGTCGTCGCTGTACTGCTGCGACAGGTTGACGGCGCCCTCCCCCTGCCCCCCTTCCTCGCCCTCGCCCTCCGCCGCGTCCACGAGGCGGTGCAGGTACACGAGGCACTGGCGCCGGAAGCGGCGCTGGCGGCGCGGCGACAGCTCCTGGTAGTCCTTGTAGATGCCGCGGAAGAACTGGAAGTAGGAGGCGTCGTCCTGCTCGCACGAGCTGGACGCGTCGTCCGACGCCGCGGGCATCGGCAGCGAGTACCAGGCGGTGAGCGCGGGCGGGGGCGCGGGCGCGAGCGTCGGGGCGGGGCCGGGGGCGGGCTCCGTGCGCACCTCCACGGGGGGCTCCACCGGCTCGGGCACGGCCTGCAGCTCGAAGGCGTTCAGCAGCTGCGCCTCGCCCTCGTCCTCGCCCTCGCCGCGCGCCAGGTAGTGCGGCGCGAACGACGTCACCGACGACACCATCGACAGCGGGCACGGCCGCCTGCGGAACACACGGGGGCGGGGGGGTCAGTCGGAGTGCGAGCTCTCTCACCGTGCTCAGTGGGACGCGTGCGTCGCAAGTCGCACTCACGTGTCGGTGGCCATGTGCTCGCGCAGGAACTCCAGCTCGTCGGCGAGGTACCACTTGGAGACCATGCGGCCGCGGCCGGTGCGCACGCCGTGGATCTCGTTGCGCAGGTGCCGCGAGTACGAGTTGCGGATGTGCGACCACTTGCGCCGCACGTCCGCCACTGCAAATGTTATATCACATCACAACTCACAACCCTAAGCCTTTGCCGACTCACCTTGCGTCAAACTATTCGCTAAATAATATGCTCAAATAAAACCGGCCAATGCCAGTCGAATTCGCGCACGATTTCTTTCATAAATGTTGTACTTGCCACTTATTACAGGTGGCAGAACGTTCTCATAAATGTTGTACTTGCCACTTATTACAGTTGGCAGAACGTTCTCATAAATGTTGTACTTGCCACTTATTACAGGTGGCAGAGCGTTCTCTATCAAAATCAAGCTAAAAAGCAAAATGAATTCGTCTCTTCTATGAGGACCTAATTTTTAATTTTATTACTATTTTCGTACAAATCAGTAAATTTGAATACTACAAAAAATGTGCAAAGAGTCACTCGACCCATCCAATTATGCCCGCGCCTAGTGTTGCTTAACTTTAATGATCGATTACGTACTCACGTTAATTTTTTTTCTTGTTGGGGGCTCCCATTTATTTTATTTTTATTATTTAAGTAATAGAAATACATACCTACTCTGAAAATTTGAACTCTCTACCTATAACGGTTCATGGGATACAGCCCGCTGACGGACGGACGACGAGGCGAGCGACGGTCGGAGTGAAGGACAGCGGAGGCTTAGTAATAGGGTCCCGTTGGCACCCTTCGGGTACGGAACCCTAAAAAGTGAATTTGATTATGCAAGGATTATGTGGGATTCGGACTTGGCTTGACTACAGATAGTGATGAATGTTGGTTAAAGTCGGGCCTGACGTACGTGGACAAACTGAAACTCTGGCCAATGTTATCTCCCCAAGCAAGATGGCGGATTTTATGAATAAACTAGCAAGCAACCCGTACGGCTTCGCACGAGTAGCGATAGCTAGGTAATTATACTTATTTTATAACATTAAAGTCACATTATTTTAAACTTAATATTTTCATGAGCGTACCAAACAAACAAAACATGTAAAAATTAACGATGGTCACGTTCTTCGATCGAAGGTCTCATTTAATTTATTAAGGATACGTAACTAAATAATCAAAATAATAGTTTAATTTAAAGATTTGTTTTATGTGAAAAGTATTTTCTACCAATATTTTTTCCTTATTGTGTGTTAATCTTGGAAGGTAGACATAATAATATAGCGTTGTTACAGTTTAATACGAGTAATCTTATTGTATAACTTTATTTGGTGAACGCAGCGTTGGCCCCCGCCAGTAGCTCGCAGTCGGTATATTTTATTCCGACAGCTTCAAAAGTAATCGCCATATTTCAGCCAATACACAAAATAATTAATACACCTGAACCTTCCTCACGAACCACTCCGCCCAGTGGTGAAAACAGAATGAAAAATCGATCGGTATTAAACTTTTTGAGTTTATCCTCGTGTTTCAAAGGGTTCAATTTAGGGTTGTTCAAAATAACCGGGTAAAATAATGGCTTGCTCTGCCTAAGGAGCTACTTAATGCTAATTAGCATTAAGTTCGCCTATGTACATGTTATTTCTTATGCAATAAATAATTTTCAATCTATCTAAGGAGGGAAGAGCTGCCTTGCCGTACGTACGTAACACAGTTCTTTAAACTAGCACGGGAGGGGAGGCACATTCCTCACTTCATAGTACTGAACAGTCTGTCATAATTATTCAAACCAATTATGCATACCCATACCATAGCATAAGCACTATATGTATGTGTATCCATAAGTTTTTTGAAATAAATTTATCATTATTTATTTATGTCGACCATTGTCATGGTCGCATTCTGCAAAGGAGATGAGGAAGTCTTATGAGAAATTATTGTTCGATTTTTATTTTGCGCTAAAACCAGGTGAATTTGATTGTCAATGTTTACGAAAATCTGTTTTTTATGCGTGTAAACTCAGTGGTGAAAATGGTAAATTAACCAAATAAAGTCGATTTTATATCTTATGATTGAAATGAGAAAGATCAAAATATTTTTCTGCATTATTGTAAAAACACTCGCCAACATTAGACATATTTGAAAAAATCGACGTTGGTCGCTTTCTGCAAAAAAAACGGCCAGTCTGTCTTGCTAAGTTAAGTTGCAAGGCACCAAGGACGAATCTACGCTACGGTAATAGGTACAAACTAAGCAGTAGGAGGCACTCGTTAAGTTTACGTATTATGTATATCGAAAATATAATAGGGTGACGAGTGCGACGCTATGCGAGCAGCTATAACATAGCTTCTTATCAGTATCATCACATACCTACCTCTACCTATACAATTTGGTAGGTATCTACTTTTTATTTTAGGTTTGTATGTTGTGCATGTTTAACCTACCGGTCCATCCCATAATGTCTGCGACTTCCCGCCATAGTTTCTTGACCTGCGAGTGGTAGCTGGCGACGGGCAGGTTGCTGCGGGCGTAGAGCAGCGGCCGCGCGCGCACCAGCGCGATCATGCGCCGGTCGTCGGCCTGCGTGGTGTCCACCAGCCGGCCCACGCCGCGCTTGCTGCCCACCCCCTGCCCCGGCCCCCGCCCCGCACTCTCCTCGCACTTCACGAATATCTTCACGTGGTCCATCGCGGCGCGGGCGATACACGTCACGCGGCGGTGAGGGCGCGCGACGGACACGCCGACGCGCATGCCGGCAGACAGACACGCGCAGCGGGAAGCGAGCGAGCGCACACAGCGCCCTTCTCGCTCGCACGCGCCGCGGCGGCCGCGCGTGCGAGAAGCGCACCCGAAGAAACACGTGAAAAAGCAAGAGCGCACACCCCGGCCCCGCTGGCGCTGGACGGCAGCGCAACCACTTTTTATAAATTCCAATTTACCGAAGTCGCGTCGCGTCGGCGGTATCGATTCGGCTAGCGGCTCGGACCGCGCTGTCTTTGGTCTATCTCGCTCGACTCCACTCAAGGTTCTTTGTACCCATTTAAATACCTAGCCTACCCAACATGATACAATTAACATTTTGCAGCATTTCTTTGCTAAGTGCAGAGACGAATCCGTGTTTATATGGAACGTTGTATTAGTCTACCTACTTATTACCTACGATTTTTCAGAATCGTTCCTACCATAACACCCAGTAGTGGGATGAAATACCTAGAAAGAGAAAATATTACACAATAGCATAGTGCATCGTGGTACTCTAAGTAATGTTAATGATGTCAAGTGAATTTGAATGTAAACCGGCGGGATACATTAGAAAATCATTATGATCGCGTAATTATAAAACGCGTGTCAGTCAGACTATTTTTTTCATATCGAGCGAGACCAATAGGTAGGTAAGGTACAATGAGTTTGATCACTACAAGCTAGAATATATAGGTAGGTAAGGTACTTCGCCTAAATTAATGTGAAGGACGGACAGAACAAAATGGCGCTAAATAATTCTTAAAACTGCTAGATTTGGTGATGTTTGGGCTTACTTCGTATTTTCAGGAGTAGTTAGGTATTTATACCTATTATGTTTCATGCTATAACTACTTCTTATTTGTTTGTCCACTCGTTTCTTGGAATTATTAGGAATTAGGTACAGCTGGTCTACTGCTGCGCTACGAGTACGACCTAAGGTAATGAACTGAATACAGGTAATAATGGGTGAAAAGCAAGAATAACCGAATTTATAAATCATTTCAAAATGAAACTAGTATAGATTTTGTTAGGTATTCTTAATCGACGTTCGTAATTATTTTATTGTACATTTTCTTTGCACTTATACTAAAACAGAATGCACGGAAACTTAGCATTACATACTAGGTTTACTACAAAATTACCTAGTACACTACACAATCAGTCGAGGTAACAATTTTATTATTTATTATTAATGGAAAGAAGACAGTTAAAGTTGCGTTGAACTGACTTACGTAATGCAACACAAGATCGTGACCAGTGAACCGACAATTCAAATTGACAGAACACCCTTTTGAGTAGCATCCTTTGCAGTTTACAATTCGGTCGTTAAGGTCTGTAATCGTGTAATCGACGTTTGACCAAGCATGAGGTGTGAAACTACCTAGTTGCCAAAATAAATTATGTTATTATGTAGTTAATGTAGAAAATATTATCTTATCCCAGCCCCGTCAAGGTCTTTGTTTCCTCGTGCCGTGCCATTCTTTTTAACCGACTTCAAAAAAAGGGGATTTAGAAAATAAGTAGTTAAGTAAATTGTAATTCACGAAATTATATTTTGAAATGACAACTTGCTTATTTTCTTATTCGTCCAAGTGGTAATGGCATATTAGTCATGGACACTTTTAGGGTTGCGTATTATCTAAATACATATCGTCACTGGAAAGGCAAAATTACGTAAGCGCCAAAATGGCGCCAAAATAAGCATATTGAGTTATTATCCTAAAATAGCAGTCCAAATACAATAATATGAATTGCTAGACATAGAAAATGAAAAAAGAATGAAATCTTACGTTGACGTCATCAAAATTCGATAATTAGGTAGAAAGTTATGATTAAAAAACGAAAAAAAATGAACTTTAAACGACTTTTTCTCGATTGGCGCTTACGTAAATTTGCCTTTCCAGTGACGATATATGTATAAAACTCTTACGTTACTGACTGACTGATTGACTAACAATCAACAGTCCTCAAAAGCATAAAACTTGGAGGGTATTCTTCGCATGGTGTAGTGATGTACTAAGTCTAACAAAGGAATTCCCGGAATTCAACTCCTGGGGAACGCAGCGGGAAGATGAAGTTTATAGATCGTCGTATTATCTAGACGTTTGCTTCTAAATATCGGTTCATTCACTTGTTTACAAATGCCAAAGACTTTTCATATAGGGGTACTTTGCATCCTTGCAACCAAATCGAGGGCAAAATGTTGAGCTACCTGGCAGCTGCTGACATTGTTTGTTTTGCAAAGGCTCAAATACATCGTTTTATTCCGGTCACGTTCTTGTGAAATACAAAAATTATTATTAACTTATATTAAGTATAAGCTTTGGTGTTACGAGCTTATTTATGATTAGAAATAGTCACACAATCTGGTGGTGGTCGGTCTCAACTCCCTAATCAATCCCATTTAGTCTTATTTAGAATTAGAATAATAATTTCATTTAAACATAATCAAAGCCAGACATCATTTAATTATGAGAGTAGGTGCCGTCTAGATGTAGAGAAGAGACTACAATTCGTCCGCAACGTTACCTGTCGTTGTATAAAGCATTTCTGGCAACGACGCGACGGCGGCGCGGCTGGCGCTGGCGCTGGCGGCGCTGAGGCTGAGGAGTGAGGAGTGAGGGCTGGGGCTGGGGCGAGCGGCTCGTTGCTGTATCGCATCACTTTTTTAAAAAGCACTGACTTGGCACTCAGTTCTTTTGATTATTTAGTTGATAACACACAATATATACTTAGGTACTTAAATTAAAAGTATGTAAAACTCGAAATGCCCATTTGATATCGATATAACTTAAAGTTTTGTAAAACTAAAATACTTTTTAATCACTGACTTCATCTTCGTCGTCGTCGTCCGACAGTTCTTCTTTGATTTTCTTCTTGGGCGCCGCCGCTCTCGCCTTCTTGCCGCGTTTCTGTGCCTTCTTGGCGGGAGCGCCCCCGTCTCCGCCATTAGCGTTAAATGATTCTAGGTCTTTTGTATACTGCTCTTTAGCTTTTGCCGCCTTGGCCTCCCACTCACTTTTGTCCTCCATCCCTCTCCAAATTTCTCCTCCTTTTTTGGCAACTTCTGTGACCTTCAGACCAGGAAAGTCTGCGTTTATTTTTTGTCTAGCGCTGTTCAGCCACATCAAGTACGCTGACATCGGACGTTTTGGCTTTTCAGACGTCATGGTTGATCTGTAACATAACAAAATAACTTTAATGAGATAACACTCGCAAACAAAACATCGCAACATCTCAATTCGGGTAGAGACAATTATTTTTTTTCATATTATTGACATCAGGGAGATTTCAGAGAGAGACTCAATTGCTTATTATTAAGCATGATTCCATAATAACAATAACCTGTTTTGCAAGTGGCCCTTTTTTCATTTAATAAAGTACCTAGACCTAGGCCTACCTAAGCGATGTCTAATGTTACACTAGTTTTAGATACTTTCCACTACTTATCTACATCACAATTTTTGGATAAGTTCCGTGCGGCGCGTGGCCACAGTTACAATACAACAATACTCCAGCATGGCGGCGGCGCGCGGCGTCCTGCTTCAACTAGCCGCGCCGTGCGATGCGTGGCGGCTGGCGGCGCTTGTTCGATAATCTTGTGTCATTTTACATTGTAAAGGACTCCTTGGGACTCCATAGGTTAATTGCAATTGCAACCTTTGTCATTAAAACCACATTTTAAGTAAGTAATGTGCTTACCTACAATGAAAAGTAAGTATATAAATAGGTACCTAAGTCTTCAGATTTTTTGAGCTGAAGTAGATAACGCATAATATTGTCTGCAGTTATAATATAATTTTAACAACCATAGGTTTCATTATGCATGCCATATTCCATCGAAGTTTAGTGAAAAAGAGCAGATGTATCGCGACATTTTCCCGCGCACTCGTTTATATTATAAGGCATTTACCAGTAAGTATAGGTAAGGTAGGTAGTAACATAATATACTCGCCCACTGAGACCTCCAATATTTTATTAGCACTAATTTATAGAGGCTTACCTACCTTTGTATTTAGATGACAATGTCACGAACAAAATCCAAAAATAAAATAAACTGATGGCGCGAAACACGGTCCCTATGTCACTGACTGAAGCACCGAGCCGCACTAACCAACAATATGCCCGCGCCGCGCGCCGCGCCTGCCACAGATCACGAATTTGTTGTTTGCGCGCCGTCCTCGTTTTCACCCGAACGCCGAGCGCCGCGTTGCCGACCGACGCCATGCCGCCGCCCGCCGCGCCCCCCGACCCCCGCGCGCTACCGCGGGCGTCCGACTTGTCTCGTAGCGTAGCGTCGCGTCGCGTCGCGAATCGCGCGTCGTTCACGCCGCGCCGCGCCGCCGGCCGCCTCAGTACCGTAATACAGCATCGCATGTCTAGAAAAAACCTTTTTTTGATGATTCTAAATCGTTTTTACAATAAAGAATAAAGGACTTACAAAGAAGAAGTCACGATTAGACCGTTGTCAACGGGTTAAATAGGTAAGGTAGGATAACCTAAGGTTACCTGCATACGTTCAATATCGCTTGCACCTTTTAACCCCCGCCCGACACAAAGTGCCCCTTTCTTTATTGTGCCCTCTCTTGTAATAAGTTTGACATTGAGTGTCTGTGGCCTCGTACGTAGCTCCCAAACGAATGAAGCAATTTTGATGTTTTTTTTTTGTTTGATAGTTGATGTAGGTAATGGTTTTTAGCTATAATTTATGAATATCAGCCCAGGAGTTTAGAGACCATCAGCTCGTTTCCTACTTGTTAAAAGGTTCTTACACACTTTCACTTTCTAATTGATAGAAATTATGCTGTAGGTACCTACTTACTTAGGTACCTACTGTTACTTCGGTGATATTTCCAAGATATGGCAACCTTGAGCTGTTGAGCTGATGAAGTGATGATACAGTATCAAGTAGTCTGCGGAATACCCAACTCCTCAACTACTTGTAGCAGATATAGGTAGCTTGTTTGGGCTCATAAAACTACTGTGATACGATACGATACCAGGTGATACCGCATAAATCACGATAGCACTATGTAGCTAATGTCCTGTCTAATCTGAAGTATGTATGTACAGTACATAACGCCCAACAGAACTTGGCATTCGTGAAGTTAGCCGTTTCGATGCGCAGCAGACGATTTAGTATGAAAAAGCTGCGTGTGACAAACGGCTAACTAACTTCACGAAAGCAGAGTTCCGTTGGGCGTAGGTACTGTAGGTAGGTACTTACCTACTAAAACATCGAAACTACCTACATACTCCTACATAATAACAAAAGTGAGCTTCATTCCAAGTTTCATTCAAATCCATTCGCCGTTTAGACGTGATTGAGGCACGATCATCCAAACATCCTCACAAACTTTCACATTATAATAATAGTAAGATTTCAAAAATTGGAATTGGAATAAAGCCCTTTCATATGGCACACCAAGGGCACACCACTTGTAAAACTCAATACATTTGTAGGTATTTGTCTTGGTATTTGTAAAACATTTTTTTTTATTGTAGGCGAACTTAGAAAACTGAGCTCATTTTTATTTCTTATTATTATACCGATTACTTTAAAGTTTTTAATGTTATTGTAGTTTGTCTTTGTAACTGTGTGTAGGTACTTAAATAAATAAATACTTTTTTTTATATCAAATCATTTATTTCTGCTTGAAGTAGGTATGGTAGTACATACATACATACCTAATTGTGGAAGCTTACTTTGCAGAACAAGGTATCAATTCTTCAAAACAGTTTAGTTAAAATACAAAAACACATAACCAATTAAGTTTCCTGAATAAGGTGACTCATTTAAGCGAGTGTACAGAAGCTAGTCCTACCTACTTAGGTACCTCCTACCTACCTACACCTACGTACAAAGCAAATCTTTTTGTGGATCACTTGAAAACTAATGTCCGGTTCACATTAAGTAGGTAATGAATGAACCGGCGAGTCAGTCAGTCAGTCCAGCGCGCGCAGGCAGCCAGCGCTGGACTAGATCATTATGTACCGTCTACATTATTACAGTTATTCAAAACTAGTTACAATCATTGCACGCCCATAAAGATCAAATTACATTGAATCCTTAATCTCTGTAACATCTTTTTTGACATGTAATATTAAGCAATAAATCTGAGCAATAAATTTATACTTTTGACTTTGACAAGCTGTTGATTCGGTAACACTATAGTGACAATGATTTCAATTTCAAGGAAGGAGTTCTAAAATTGTTTTAAATCTGTTCAATTACTGATAATAGAAGAAACCTTCAATTGGCATCTCTTTCACAATATTTTTGCAGAGCGGGTTGGCGCATGTTTTTATTTTTATAAAATTCCGATGTGATATCCCACACACAAACACACAATGTTCTATATAAGTACCTAGTTATAAAGAAACAAAAAATTGTCTGAGTTGGCTGTTTAATTATACACATGTCATAATAGCCATAGACAGACATTTATTCGCCGCTTGACACATAATTCAAAATCATCAATAAAAAAAAAACAAAGAAATATACAGGTCAAGGGATAACTGAACTAAGTAAGTACTGAAGTACTGGAGCTACCGCCGCGCCGAGAGCTGGTGGCAGTTTTCATCTTCCGAATCAGATAAGTAAGGCCCAGTTTACACCACAGAGTACATTATTATACGGTTCACACACACCACACGCACACGACACACGACATTGTACATAATTATCCAAATCCAACTTATATTTATTGCTAGATTCTACGCAAGTACGCGATTAAGCCCAGTTATAACTTAATTTTAATAAAAAGTTTAAGAAAGACTAGAATTATGTACACTAATATTCATTAAAATACTAGCTGCCGCCCTCGGCTTCGCTCGCGTTGTACCCGGATCAAACAGCCTTCTTCGTTTTTAAACCTTCCCTGGATTACAACAAACATTTCAAAACCAAACTCAGCTTAATCGGCCCAGCCGTTCTCGAGTTTTAGCGAGACAAACGAACAGCAATTGATTTTTTATATATAGATAACTACCTAATGGGTTCCTATCTAATTAATCACAATCTAGACGTATTTTAAACTAGTCTAAGTTGGAGTGATTCACCATCGCATCGTCCCGAGTCCCGAGTCGAGACCGTCGAAGCTCCTCGCACACACACTACGGCGGCGGCGGGATTTTCAAAATTCAACCCCAAGGAGAACGGGAAGGGTTGAGAGTTGAGAACGTACTTATTTATGGTTATATAAACTTGGCCTGGATGGACTTGTGTTCCATTCAGGGTTGTTCTAAATAACCCTCAGCCAACGAGGGGTAGAGTTGCTTGTCAAAGTTCATATTATGGAAAAATCTCAGTACCTACCGGCAGCTCTTGGTAACAGGTTTGACTGAAACTTGGAATATAATATACACCTAGTTCGGGATCTTCGGGAGCCTGAATAAGATGGAGGCTTGTCATCGTACGGGGAGAGGCTTGAATGCATGGCATGGCCTGCTCAGCGTCAGCAGGGCTTGGTGTCGGGCTCCGAGCTGGCGGAGGAGGTGGCGGGCCGGGCGTGCGCATCGGCCCACAGGCTCGCGTAGCTCTGCTGCTCCGCCACCAGCGCCTCCTCCGCCTCCATCACCGCCTCGAACAGTGACCGCTTGATCTTGATCTGCGTCTGGAACGGGAACCGCTTCGTCGACTGGCACATGCTGCTGAAGAATATGTCGAGCGGGTCGGGCGGCGCGGCGGCGTCGTGCGCGGCGGGCGCGGGTGGCGCGGCGGGTGTGGGGGGCGCGGGGGGCGCGGGGCCACGGCCGCGCTGGCACAGGTAGTCCAGCTTGCGGTCGATGAGGCCGAGCCGCTCGGCGCCGGCGCCGGCGGCGGCACCGGCGCGCCGCTTGGCGGGCGGCTCGCCCTCCGACTCGGAGTCCGAGGAGGACGCGTGGCCGTTGCGCGCCGCGCCGCCCCCCGCGCCCCCCACACCCGCCGCCTCCGCCGGCTTCTTGCGGTTGCTCATGTAGGGCTGCAGGAACTGCATGTGCCCCGTGTACTTCCACGGGTAGTTCTTCTTGCACTGGCTGCTCGGATCTCGGGCCAGCATCTCATTTTGCCGCTTCAGAGCGTCACGATAGCTATCCCTCAGTTTCTTCCATTTCAATTTTACTTCTTTTACTGTGAAAAGAAAACAGAGATGGGGTTTAGTTAGACGCAGCTTTAAGTCCTAGTAATTGTGATGTTATGAATGAACGAATGAATTATTGTGTGTGTGCTTCATTGTGATCATAGTCAGCGGCACTAGCGCCTATCTCTAAAATTAGTCTTCAGATTTTTTAATATTTAATCTTGAATGGTGTCTTTTGGAAAAAAATGAATCGTAAATATCGTATAATAATGGTCGATATACGATTATCGTATCGGTAATTCGGTATCATTGCATAGTTGCATCCCTTTCCTTGTGCCATGGGTACCAGAGACTATGAGTAGACCCGCAATACATATTTTCAGAACATGCAGACATGTTATCCACCGCAGGAATCAAACCCGCACCTCTCGCGTCATAGCCGAGCACTCGCTCGGCACCGCGCCGCCGCACGCACGGGTCGTCAAATTGAAAACGAGTTGAGCGAGCGAGGGCGCAGCACGTCTCGCACACGCACACGCACACTCACGGCACGGAACACTCTCACAGACAAAAGCTCAGCGGGTCGCGCGCGGCAGTGGCGTCGTCTGCGGGGTGCGGGGGGGCGGGGCGGGGTGGGGGGGACGCTAGGTGCGTTACGTACGCTAGCCAGCCCCCGGCCCCGGCCCCGTCCGAGCCCGCCGCCGCGCCGCGCGCCGTCGAGCCGGCCGCGGCCGCCGGCGCCCCGCGCGCGACCACAGACACAGACCACGGACGCACACATTATTTACAATATTTTTTCTGAATTCTGTGTTGTGGGTGGATGCTTCCATTGACGACTCTAAGCCGAATAAGATGAATGAAATACTACCTAAGTGCGTTAGGTAGGGTACCTACAGCACCTAGGAATGTAAATATCTTCAGACTTAACAGGAATGTATAATCCTAGGTGGGTAGTGGTAGGTATTAGGGAGTGAAGTAAGCAATGCTCACCCGAGGAGAGATCGGTCTCCTTCATGACTTCCGTCCAGGCGGCGTCCTTCAACTCGTGGTCGCGGTACTCGATGGCGGTGGTGTTCCAGAGGCAGGGGTACTTGCGCACGGTCTCTATGAAGTGGTCCATGTCGGTGTCGGCGAGCTCCGGCGGGCGGCGGGCGGCGCGCGGCGCGGGCTCGCGCGGCACACTGAGCTCGGGCCCGGCCCGGAGCTGTGCGAGGGCGAGGGCGAGGCGGCTCGCTCGGCTGGACGCGCCGCCGCCGCCGCCGCCGCCGCCGCCGCCCGCTCGCCTGTTGCTACGCCAGCGCCAGCGCGCGCCGCTAGCGCACGCGGCGCCCGCTAACATGTCGGTCGCGTCGTTTAACCAACTTCAATAAAAGGAGGAGGTTCTATCTGTGTTCGACTGACAAACGTACCTACAAAAACTAAGTAGGTATGTGTACTTATTTTTTCACTATGTGTACTTTTTTTAATTACATAAGACATGGAAACTTTAAATGTTGCATGGGCACCTATCATCTAAATAGATAAAACTCTTACTATAATCCGATAATAATAATATTAATGCAACAGAAAACCCTCCTTCTTTGCAGTCACATTATAAATGCCTTCCACAATTATTATTAACACGTTCGCTGCGTAGCAAGATTTATGCTACCTACCCATTGGTGCGTCACGAGGTCTAAACGAACTCGTTATTGTCTTCTTCTTATAGCGGGACGAGGTTCTTTACATATCGTACGTACTGTCATCTTAAAATCAAAATATTTTTATGAAAATGGTCAAAAATTTCTAAATTTTTGCATATATCGTTAGACGATAGATGTGAAATTATGTATGTGAGCTCGCCTGACGATCAAAATATAAATGAAAACAAAATAACAAAAACAAATGACGAGACCTAAATAATCTCGTAACGCACTGAAAGTAAGCAAATTACGAGATATTTTAGATCGCGTAACGCACATGTGTCTAAATATTAATAAAAACAATAGTGATGGGATTAAATAAAAATGCAGTACTTATCGAGAATCAAGATAATCATTTACTAATAATTACTAGTTTGTACTATTATTACGTTTTAAAAAGATATTAATGTTTTTCGTTGAAACACTTTAAGCACAAAGCTAACTTCAGTAAATGATTTTTGCACATATATTTTTCATTTTTCTTGTTAAAGGTAACCCATGCATTCACTAAAGTCGTTCCGAAGATTAATTTCGATAAAGGGATTGTGATCTTGGAGAATGATCACCTTTCACCGTCACATCATCATCATCACCATTCGAAAATGAGAGTTCTAAAATTCTACGTGACCGTTTCCGGTTGTTTTTATTCTTAACGATGATAAGTATCACTTGCACTCTTCAGAAGATAGCACAACACTACTTGATTTATGATCAAGCTTTGTACGAAATATTTAAGAGATCCAATGAGTCTCGTATCGCACTGAATGCAAATTTTTACTACTTGGTCGCTACGAGACCTATAATATCTCGTACGTTTTTATTGATAAAAATAATACATTAACCCTTATTATGAATGGTGGGATAATGCATCTCATTCTAACTTTAAAAGAACCTAAAGAAAATGCTTTCGCCCGAACGGGATAGACATGCAATTTCACTGCCGCACTGAGTTGAAAACTCATACGAGTACTATTAGATCTCGTAACGCAGCGAACGTGTTAACTTGCTGCGACAGGGCAATAATATTCTTCTATCATCAGACTTCTGAGCTTATAAAGAAAAAGTATTATTTCCCTAAAGTATTGTAGAGGTGTCGAGTAGAGTAGTGCTGTGCTCTGACTTGGTAGTGTAGTGTAGTGAGGGTGCAGGTGCAGGTGCAGGGGCCGGGGCCGGCATGTCATGTGATGTAGCCCGCTGAGGATGTTCTAACGGTATGCTCATTATTATCCATACTAATAATATGTTTAATGCGCAACTCGGTCTGTCTGTTACCATTACACGCTTAAACTACTGAACAGATTTTGATAAAAATCAAGGAGATTGATTTCATCCCACTGACGAAAATTGCCGAGGCGCATAATATTTGTGGTACTATACTGTACACTGTACACTCTTGATACGAGTAAGTTTAAATAAAAGATAAAGTTCTGCACCGTCCGTCCGTCCGTCCTAGTAGTACATGTAAATAAATGTTTCTTGTGATTCCTTGTATGTTTATTCTATCATTATTTTTAATCATTATTTTTGTACAAATCTGTAAATTTTCATCATCATCATCAGTCTATACCTAGCAGTCCACTTCTGGACATAGGCCTCCCCAAGGCCTCCCCCATCCCTCCCCCTAATGAGCGCCATCGCGCCCTACCTTCGTAAATTTTAATAGTATGAAAAAGATATCTACAAAAAATCAAAAAAATAGGAAATGTTCGATTTATTAGTTTCTAGTATTACTTAATTTGACTTCAAAACCCACTAGATGGCTTTACTTTAAATTAATTAATGTAGCGCTCGTGGCTTGCTTGCTTAGACGTTCTTGATTGATCTTTGTGCGCGGTCATTTGCACGGGTGACCGCAGTCCACAACGCAAGTGGCATTACGAGCTTAGCGCTTCCGAGATTCGGAGGGCACATTAAAACCTAGATGGCAGTGCAGGAAAAATTAGGACGCGCTATCGTACTGCCATCGCACTGCCATCTTTATTAGGGGATTTATGTACAAGAAACATCTATTTACGTACCCTACGTGAAGATGGTACGGAACCCTTCGTGTGTGAATTCGTAAATTCACTTGACCGTTTTTTATTAATGTAACGTAAATAGGTGCGGAAAATAAAAATAGCTGTACCGTAGCGCATTGCTGAAATTTTAAATTATAGGAATCTGAGTCCATAAATTTGGGACCCAAAAATTGCTAAACACAAGTACCTAGTTAATGTTTGCAAATTAGTACTCTTTTAATTAGTTCTTCTTTAATAGAACGTAGATTACTCGCTTTCGCCCGCGTGGTATGTTGATGAAAAATATGTTAAAGTGAGCAAATAAATAGCCGCGGCTAGCGGTGACAACTTGTACTCGTACGACCATCTTGAGTGGATCGCCAGGCACCAGCGAGCCTTGAACTGCACCATTGTGTGAACACCGTCGCCGAAGTACAGGCATGCAGGCAATCGTGGCCATCAAGGCGCATGGTGTGCATCGGCCATTGTGTACAGGCCTTACAGGCCCATGACATATTAATGTCAACTGCTGACAGTGACTAGAGATGGGCGGGTGGGTAAAAATTCGGGTGGGTAAAATAGGAAGGAAAGGGTAAAATAGGTAAAAATTAAAAAATACCCATTTATACCGGGTATTTTTTATTAATACCGGGTAAAAATTCGACCTGTATTTTAAAATTTTTTTTAACCGATTGCCTAGATCCACCTACCCGTCCGTAACCGTACCGTAACGAAAACGATTTTTCACTCACCTTTTGTTTTGTTTATACAGAAATTCACAATTCAAAGACTATTATTAAGCTGCAGTGTTTGTTTGTTTGTTTGTTTGAACGCGCTAATCTCTGGAACTACTGGTCCGATTTGAATGATTCTTTCAGAGTTGGGTAGTCCATTTATCGAGGAAGGCTATAGGCTATGTTTTTTTTTTCAAAATTAGGGATCCGTAATAAAACTGCTATTTTGTAACACAAGGTGCAAAATCGAAAACATATTTTGGCGTGCGCTGCAAAAACTATTGACGATAGAAAAAAATGATGTACTACGGGTTTGTAGATCCCATTAAGACCTACAAAAAAGTCCGCGAGAACATATATCTAGCTATCATGGTTTAATCACAATAACCGATTTTGTGATCAAAATAATTATTAAATCGTCTGAAGAAAAAAAACTACGTTAAATATGTATCGTAATATTGATCTTTATCGAAATTAAGCATTATGTTATCAAGAGTATTTATGAAGAAGTAAAAAACTTTTTGTTTCATCTCAATCGGATATTTCGTTTAAAAGTTATCACGTGTGTAAGATGTTAAGAGTTGGTACCTATTAATGAGTTATGGGCCATAGTCTATTTATTGAGGGAGGCTATAATATAGGCAATATTTTATCTCGGTATTTCCATGGAAACGAGAAAAACGCGGGTGAAACCGCGGGGCACAGCTAGTAAACAAATAAAATAATAAATAAATAGTGGCGGACATTCTAACACAGCAACATCTAGCCCTAAACTAAGAAAAACTTGTAATATGGGAACCAGATGACTTCTTCTTCTTCTCGTGTCGATGCTTCGTTAAATGTTTTAGAGTAAAAGGTGGCCACCTCAATCGCGCTATCTGTAGCGGCATTGAGGTCATCCCTTGTGCAGGTGGTTGGACACAGGGGGCACACCAGCAGGTGCGGCATGGTTTGCGCCGGAGCACCGCAGTCGCATTGTGCCAAACTAGGCTCCCTAAATCCCCATTCGCACATGTTGAATCTGCAACGACCAACTTGGGTGCGGAGCCGATTTAACGACTTCCAGACTAGCCATGGCAGAGCGTGTCCTGGTGGTAATTTTTTCTGCGGGGTGATAAAATTAGGAGGTGGGGTTTTTTCTCCTTCCAAAGCTTATACTTTGCGGAAGCCGGATGGTCATTTGAAGCCTGTGTGAAACGCTGAAAGCTTTTGCTGCTTTTGAGGCGAGCTTCAGGTATTTCGTGCCCATACAAAGGATGTCGGTTATCACTCTCTTGCTTGGATTTCTCCATTGAACTAGCTACATCCCGTCGCACGCATGGTGGTGTGATACCTGCTAAAGAATATAACATGTTGAGAGGAGTTGGCTTGAGACACCCAGTAATTATGCGACACGTTTCGTCGAGCGCTACTTCAACGAGTTTGGCATGTGCAGACATGTGCCACACTGGGCACCAGCGGAGAAGCACAGCGCCATACCAGTAGAACGTAAAACGTCTGGCGCTGCTCCCCACTTGGTAGATGTTAGATGCCGTAGTAGACTGTTGCGAGAGCCGACTTTCATCTTTGTCTTTTGACAGTGTGGTTTGTAACACAATTATTTGTCCAGTGTTACGCCAAGATACTTTGGATAGCGCTCACATTGGATGGTAACTCCTTGCCACGTGATGTTGAGAGACCGATCAGCCTGGTGGCTGCGCAAGTGGAAAGCGCAGGCTTGAGTTTTTGATGGATTGGGTTTTAGACCATTTGCATCGTAGTAGGCTCCTAGTTCTTCAAGGGCGACGGTCAGGTTCTCTTCCGCCTCTTCAAAGGTTTTTGTCTGGGTGGTCAAAGCTAGGTCGTCCGCGTATAAGAAACGGGTTGTATTTGGGCTGCTAGGTTGATCGTTCGTATACAAATTGAACAGGGTTGGTGCAAGGACACTCCCTTGGGGAAGTCCGTTTTTGACGCTGCGCCATCTACTTTTTTACGTAAGAAGGTGAACTTGAAAGCGGTGGTTACGAAGCAGTTCACCAAGTATTTGAACAAACCCAAGAGCGTTGGTCAAATCTTCAACTTTTCCTAGGAGTTTTCGGATGTTTACGGTATCATAAGCAGCAGTTAGGTCAACTAAAACCATGCCTGTTATATTATTCGTCTCAAAGCCGTCCTCGATATGTTGGGTGAGTCTAAGAGTCTGCCCACAACAGACTTTTCCGGGTCTAAATCCTGCTTGTTCGTGGATCAGTTTTGAATCCACAAGTGGTGTGAGACGGTTGAGAAGGAGTCTCTCAAACAGTTGGTACAGGTGACACAACAATGAAATGGGCCTGTAGCTTTTAGGGTCATCGTGAAACTTCCCAGGCTTTAAAAGTGCCACATCCTTTGCTCTTCTCCACATTTTTTCCACCAGATGACTGATAAAATACTTATATACTTTTTGTTTGTAAATACGTTAGAACACCCAGACACAGAACAAACATCTATATTCATCACACAAATATTTTTTCTGGGTGGGGATCGCAGCCACAACCTTCAGCGCAAAGGAAGAGCTACTACCAAGTGAGCTGTGAGGCCAGTCAAATCATTATAGCTAATTAGGAATAAAAACTAACAAATAAAAGCATATATAATTAGTTGTACCTCAAAAAAAGATGCATTGAATTTATACCCGGTATTAATTCGAAATGGGAAGGTAAAAATGGGTATAAATGGGTAAAAACCCAAAGGTCGGGTTTTTACCGGGTAAGCGCCCATCTCTGACAGTGACATAACGGAAATAAATAAATCAAACATCAATGACATGACAGCAACAGACACAATCAAATAAAATAAACAAAACAGAATAGGTAGGTAGGTGGTATTACATACAGTACAGTTGGTTGATGAAGATGGGAGAACCCAATAAATAATGCTGAATCTCATTTATCAGCTTATTAAGTATTAATATTGTATGACTTCTATGCTGATAAGAATAATACAACCTTCCGGTACCTAAGTTTTCGTCCGCTGATGAGAACTATCGCACTGGGTTCGTGCGTTGTGATTCAGTGATTTTCTTATGTTGTGATTGTGAGTGCATGGTGGTGCAAGGTAGGATCCTAAACTTAGTTATTATAACTCAGATTCTATATTACATATTGTCGTAAATCGTCAAGCGCTTAGGCTTTGACAAAGAAAATAGATGACTACTACACACAATTACATTTTTGAAAGCATTTCTTTGCGATTTTCTTTTAGGTAGGTAAGGTAGTACTTACCTCTTTATCATCAATAGGTACCTACCTAATGTAGTTTGTATGTAAACAAATTTTTTTCCTAGAAATTTTAATCTTAAACTCGTAAGTTAATTTACTATCCTAAATGTATTTAAATAAGTAATAATTTAGGTACATGTGTAAGATGTTGAGCAGCAAGATGATACTGGCCTGAAGTAGAGGCGAGAGTCGTGCCTCACCTGGCTGACTGGAAGAGCATCCGAGGATCATCCGCCCCCACCATGGACGCCAACGCGGACGGGGACCGGGACCGCATGTAAGACATCCCTCGCGTATACAAGCAACTTGCAAGCAAATCCATATGCATATGAATACTAATCTGACTGTATCTATATCTTTACTGATCATTTTATACTTTATTTTTGACTGCCTAATTGCACAACTGAGTCTCATTCTCGCTTTTCTAAGTTAAAGCCCTATAATTCTGAATTAATAAATAAGTATGAACAACAATAAACTTTAACTTTATCTGACACTAGCTTTGTAACCCGTCTTCACTCAAGGAGTTGATATGAGGTTCCGGGTTGTTTCCGAAGGTTCCAGACTATTTCCTTTGAATTTTCTCTATTGGTCTGGACTGTTCTAGAAACTTATAAAGGGCGAGGGCACATCGAGGCGCACCTAGGCCTATCGTACTGTGCCGATAGTGTGCGCCGGGCCTACCTCCTTTGATCCTACCGGGACTCGTTTCTGAGTTTTAGAGGCATGTATATTGTAGGCTTACTTTTATAATATACAAGCTGCAACCCGCCATGTTGTCTGCGTTTTAGAAGCTTTTTTTGGAAATATATTATCTGGGATCGAAAAATGAGAACTTCACGCGGCGTTCTCGTGCAGCTTTAAGCCATCCAAGTTGTGGCTGAGCTCAATATTGCCTTGACCTTGCTTGTATAAAGATATGTTTCCCTTAAAAACTGTAATCCCTTATTTCAACCCCCTCAGGATTATTTTTGCAACAAAAAGTAGCCTATGTCCCTCCCCGGGATAGAATCTATCTCCTTGCAAAATTTCATCAAAATCTGTTAGGCAGTTTAGGTGTGAAAAGGTAACAAACACTTTCACATTTATAATATTAGTATAGATATTGATTTATGCCCAAAAAAGTAGCAGTGTTCAGAAAATAAAATCTATCATCTTTGACAAGACGATATTACTTTTCTTTTCAGCGGAATCGAAAACAGTGTGGTGGAAGATGACCGGGAGAGAGGACGATTTAGGTAAGCCATGACCAATTTCAACATAAGCCCTCTGAAGAGCACCATCCAGGCCTATCTTCAGCTTGACGCATCAAGTCTCTGCAAGTTACCTTCAGCAAATCATCACTCCACATAGCCGGATGGCTCAAGAACTCATTCACCCCCCCACTTCATTTTGCTAATTTTTTGATGCCCTTGGCTTGGAGCCAGAAGATTCTGTTGGATAGTATTGTTATGAATCATATCCATCAGAAAAACTTCAAGCATAGCTCTTACCATAGCTCGCTGAGCAGCTGTGGATTAATTATAATTCTAATTAAGGTTAGGGGAACAAAGATCTGCACTGACGTCCCGCGGTGGGGTATATTGTGCATTATCCCCCCTGCTAACCCTCCCCCAGCCAGCCCAACTCCTTGAAGTACCGGAGGAGGACCTTGGGATGTTGGCAGCAGCGTTCCAGTATCCTCGATGATGTTGAGGCTGTAGGTGGTGTTGATGAGGTCGATGGTGATGCCGTGCAATTCTCGATGACCGTCTGCAGTCCCGATTTATGTCTTATTTCATTTGTTGCGGAACAATGTAGCGTCACATGTTCCACAGTTTCTTCCTCCTGGAAGCATCCGCGACAGAGGCTACTGTCCGTTACTCCTATTTTGAGTAGATGGTGATTCGGCTCACAGCTCACAGCTGTGGACTGAATTGGTGGACTAGCGGCACTGTGATTGTCCATGTGTCGGTTCTGTAAGTCATTACGAGTAGAGCGCCCTCATTGAACACTTCGCTTTTCAGGCGTCGTGGCGGGTGACGTGAAAACTTGACGTAATTTTCCAAATGCTGCCCAACCGATCTGGATTCTCTCTTAACCTCCTCAAAGTAATTTTTACCCAACTGTACAATCTATCCAATATATATATATATATATTCCCAAAAAACTTCAAGAAGGTAGCCAAGCCATTCACGACGTCAGGCCCCAGATCATTGCGGTCATTGATCATAACTTTGGTTGTATCCAAATTCATGCCGAGACCGTCGCTAGGTTTATAATTTTCTCTAATATTTTAGATATAGAAGAGAGTAAAGAAGTCGATCTATAATTTGTTACTTGGTCTCTTTGGTCTTTGCTGCCAGATGTAAAAAAGTTGTAGCAAGTTTCGTTAGCAACTTTAGCAAATAGGTATTATTCAGTGAGGTGCATGCATTGTACAGTATGATATGATAAGTGAGTCGCGGGGGTTCCAGCATCGTGCGGTGTCCGTCGCAGTCGTCGCTGGACGAGTCGTCGCAGCGGCCGGCGTCGCGCGAGGGCGGCGCGGTCGCGGGCGGCGCGGCGCACGCGGCGCTGCTGCTGGAGGCGCTGGCGCGGCTGCGGCGCGGCGCCGCGCTCTGCGACGTGCAGCTGCAGGCGCAGGCCGAGGGCGCCGCCGCCGCCGCCGCGCCGGTCGCCGCGCACCGCGCCGTGCTCGCCGCCAGCTCGCCCTACTTCCACGCCATGTTCACGCAGTTCGACGAGCGGACGCGCCCCACCGTCACCATCCAGGTGAGTGGCGCCTCGCCCCGCCCCGCCCCGCCCCGCGCCGCGCCGCGCTCACCGCCCCCGCCTGTTGCAGAACGTGGAGCCGGCGGCGCTGGAGGCCATCGTGGAGTACGTGTACGCGCCGGACTCGCTGCTGATCACCGAGGAGAACGTGCAGGTGCGGTCCCACCCACCACTAAACTTTTCGCTTGACTCACTCTGAACTTTAACAATGGGTCGTTCAAGTTTTTCTTAAGTATTATGCAGATTTTTAGCTGCACTAAGTAATCAATAAAACGCGCGGCAGAAATACCGCGGCACGCTGTGACGTCATACATCGCCTGTCGGCAGAATGCGTCGGCCGTTAGTACATAACAACAAAAAATTGTTACAAAACAGTGTCCTGTCAAAGTCATAGGGGCCCCATTATCCTAATATGTCCAGGGCCTCCAGTAGGTTGAAGACGGCCTTGGGGCCGCTGACAACTCGACATTATCTACCTGTTATTTTCTATAGGACGGCACTGAGGAATTTTAATTTATTTTATATTTAAGTTGGTTTTGTTTTTAGTTTTTAAAACGTATTATTGTTTAGTGTGTGTGTATGTGCGTGGGTGTGTGGGTGCGCAGGCGCTGCTGTCGGCGGCGTCGCTGCTGCAGGTGGGCGGCGTGCGCGCGGCGTGCTGCGTGTTCCTGCGCGCCGCGCTCGCCGCCGACAACGCGCTCGGCATCCGCGCCTTCGCCGACCTGCACGCCTGCGCCGAGCTGGCGCGCGCCGCCTCCGACTACGTCGACAAGCACTTCGTGGACGTGAGTATAGCATGGAGCCCGGCGCCCGCCGGCGGTCTCGCCCCTCACGCCCTAACGCGTCGCCTGCGCAGGTGCTGGACACGGAGGAGTTCATCGCGCTGGAGCCGGACGCGCTGGCGCAGCTGCTCGACAGCGACCGCATCATGGTGCCCAACGAGGAGGTGGTGCTGGACGCCGTCATCAAGTGGATGCAGCACGAGGCGGAGGCGCGGCGGGCGCACCTGGGCGCGCTGCTGGAGCACGTGCGCCTGCCGCTGGTGGCGCAGGAGACGCTGGTGGCGCGCGCCGCCGCCGAGCCGCTGGCCTCCGCGCCCGTCAGGGTCAAGGACCTCGTCATCGAGGCGCTGTCCTTCCACCTGATGCGGCCCGAGCGGCGCCTGCTGGCGGCGGCGGGCTGCGTGCGCGCGCGCGCCCGCGCCGGCGCGCGCGACGCCGGCTGGCTGCTGGTGGCGGGCGGGCAGGCGCCCAAGGCGATCCGCGAGGTGGAGGCGCTGCGCCTGGACGCGGCCCGCTGGCGCCGCGCCGCGCCGCTGCCGTCGCGCCGCTGCCGCGCCGGCCTGGCGGTCGTCGGCGAGCGCGCCTTCGCCGTGGGCGGCTTCAACGGTACGTTGCGCGTGCGCAGCGTCGACGTGTACGACATCGCGGCGGACGCGTGGGCGCCGGGCCCGCCGCTGGGCGCGCGCCGCTCCACGCTCGGCGTGGCGGTGCTGGAGGGCACGCTGTACGCGGTGGGCGGGTTCGACGGCGCCACGGGGCTGAGCTCGTGCGAGGCGCTGGAGGCGGGCGCGAGCGCGTGGCGCGGCGTGGCGGCGATGGCCACCCGGCGCTCGTCGGTGGGCGTGGCGGTGCTGCGCGGCCGGCTGTACGCCGTGGGCGGGTACGACGGCGCGGCGCGCCAGTGCCTCGCCTCCGTGGAGCGCTACGACCCGGCGGCGGACGCGTGGGAGCCGGTCGCGGAGATGGCGGCGCGCCGCTCCGGCTGCGGCGTGGGCGTCGCCGAGGACGTGCTGTACGCCGTGGGCGGGCACGACGGGCCCGCCGTGCGGCACTCGGTGGAGCGCTACCGGCCCGACGCCGCCGAGTGGAGCCCCGCGCCCAGCATGCACTCGGCGCGCCGTAACGCCGCCGTCGCCGCGCACCGCGGCAAGCTCTACGTGGTCGGCGGCGACGACGGCGCCGCCAACCTCAGCTCCGTCGAGGTGAGCCCCCCCCCCCCGCCTCCCCCACCCCCCCGCGCGTCTGCGTCTGAGTGTGACCACTGGCCGTGTGCGCAGGTGTTCGACCCGGCGACGGACTCGTGGACGCTGCTGTCGGCGAGCATGTCCATCGGGCGGTCGTACGCCGGCGTGGCGGCCGTGGAGCGCGGCCCGCCCGACCCGGCCGGCTCGTGACGCGCCGCGCCGTCGCCGCGCCCGACGCCCGAGTGAGTCTCCGCCCGGCTCCCCGGCTCGCTCTCCTCCTCGGCGTCGCGTCGCTGACGGTCCCCTCGGTTGCAGGTACTCGATCTCGATGGTGGCGTGCGGCGCGGGGCGGCGCGCGGCGGCGGCGGCGGCGACGGCGGCTGCGGGCGCGGGCGCGGGCGCGGGGCCCGGCGGCGACGACGACGAGGTCCGTACTCGCCGGCACTCGAGCCGGCACTGGCCGGCGCGGCGTGCCTCCGGCGCTGACGTTGCGTGTTGTCGACAGGAGGTGTACGCGGGCGCGGAGGCGGGCGCGGGGGCGGGGGCGGGGGCGCGCTGCCGGCACGCGCAGACGCTGGAGTTCAACGAGCGCGGCGCGCCCCCCGCGCCGCCCTCCGCCCACGTGTGCACGATGCCGCGCGCGCGGGCCGCGGGGGTCGCGGCGGCGGGGGGCGCGCCCTGCCTGCTGGTGGTGCGCGCCGCGTGCTCGTGCCACTTGCTGCCGGAGAGCCACCGGCGGCGCTGTGCGCTGTGCGCGCGCAACCACCCCGCCGACGACGACGCCTGGCGCCCCTGACTCCCCTGACTCCCCTTACTCCCCTGACTCCCCTGACTCCCCTGAATCACACCTTGTCGGGTGTGATTTCGATGTAAGCGCTCTTGTATGTAAGCTGGTTGTGATCGTGACGTGAATTGCGATCTGGGGATCCCGCGTTGGTCTGAAAGATCAAAGTATATGAAGTGATGCTTCTTGGCAAGTTGACGTTCCTCCGCTACGCTTAGGAAGGGGGCCTTGTTCCACGCAGACGGCGGCGCTGTGGTCCCCGTGCGCGCCAGCGCAGGGATGTCCTGAGCTCGGGTGGTGCGGGTTCGAGTCTTCTCTCGCGACATTCCTGCGGCGGCTTTAGCGCTGCCGCATAATGAATACTCAATTTATTGTTACTTCTTTTCCTTAACTTTTATATGTAGGTAGTTAAGTTATAGATATTTAATTAAGAGCATGCAGGTATTGCGTTCGTACCATCTTCCGGTTCGGATTTGGTTAGGATCATTCCGGTTTGGATACATAATAAAATATGTAAAATAAAAAGTTAAACGGTTTAACTGAAAACTCCCCCCGGTGGTAGGTTACGCTCTGTACGCTATTGTAATTTATAATTTTGTACGTAAGTGAATAGATGTGATAGCTATGTAAGTATGTAATGTATATATCGACGCTTGAAAGGCAATAATTACCAAGCGACATTTTGGGCGATATTGAGTTATATATATCATTGAAATCAGAAAAAAATTCTGCGTCGATTGGTCCCACTCTCATGCCGCTAGGACGAAGTTTGTTGTCGTTTGGTAACTGAAAAAAAAGCACATTTTCTCAGTTTTCGGCGTCCAAGCGACTATAATTTTAGCGATTTATGAATAATTTTCACTTAGTATGTATTCGATTTTTACTCTTTACACTTAGTAATTTTTGCCTAGACTCGAAATAATGTGTTTAAACATTTAGTATTTTTTGCCTTGCGGTACCTAGGGTATGAACATCGCTTAAGAAATTTTACCTGGTACAATTTTAATTTTTCTTTTATCTTAAGACTTTTTAACACACCTTAATTATGTATTCATTTTCATTTAGTACTTTTTACCTAAATGCAATGGATTTAAAAAAGTAAAGTAGTAATATTTACCTACCTAAAAAGTATATTATTTTGTCGTTTGGTAATTTTTTACCTGCCGTTCTTTTACTGTTTTTGTTACTTATATAAACTATTTCTGGTTATGAAATTTGTATAAAAGTTAGCTTATCCCTGATGCACGTATTTTGTTTTGTCGCTTATCCGCACTGTAAAGTAGATTTTGGGTGGCGGTTGGGAACAAAATAATGATTACGTCTTCACTGAACCGTCGCATAGGTAACCCGTGTGCTCACGCGCATCGCACTTAGTGCTTTATCGCGTAGCTTAAATTGTACTGGGTAAATGCAATATAAAGATTTTATGAGTATAGGATTATTTAATACGCATTTTTATTGATTTAAATTTATGATTTTAGGTACATAATGAATCGAAATAAGTGAGTAGATACCATCATTAAGCAAGCTATGTCAAACACCAATGTGAATAGCAGGGATTTGACCTTAGTAATGTGCTACCTGCTTTGTTAAATAATCAAAGTAATAATTTATTCTCTCAATCGTAACTAATAGTTAGCGAGCGCAGCGAGCTTCAAGCCAATGCGAGCGAAGAGAGCTGAATTTTTTAACTCAATGTAGCTTTAAACAAATCTTTAACAAAAGGTTAGTCACAGGCCTAAAACCTCCACCAACCTGCACTAGGGCAGCGTGGCGGAATATGCTCTAATTCGTCCCTCGTCAGATGGAGGCCCATGCTCAGTAGTTAGTGATTGTAGATTACTACAAGGGCTGTTTTGATGTTGATGATGACGATATCCATCGAAAACCTTTGTTCGAAACTCTTTAATTTTGCGTACTAAAACCTAATTTTTTTGTTACTTGGTCAAAAATGCCTTACACTTACCTTACTTAATTTGTTCTATGGTTGAAATTGCTTGGCAGAATAATTTTTATGCTTTTTATTTCGATCATTTTACCTATATGTCAAACATCTGTTACTTCTGGATGCATCATTTTGCTTAAAACACAATTATAAAATACTGGGGTTTAGTTAATTTTACTTATTTTATAATAAAAAATCGTTGTCAGTAAGTAATTTTTACCTGTTTGTGATTTTGATTAAAATTTTACTAACCGACACTATTTCTTAAAGTATTGGGAAAATTCATATTTTTTAAATGCCAGTATAAAGAGCTTTTAAATAGCATTTAAAATTCGTTGGAATCAAGTAGCTATGACTAATAGGCGATCTTTGACGAATTTTTTTCCGAAAAAAAAAACTTTAAAATGCTCTCCTGTAAAGTTGCTAACATGTCGCTTAGTAATTATTGCCTTTCAAGCGTCGATATGTTACCGGCAATCTGTGTAATCCGGTATTCTATACAATACCTAGGCAATCTATAGGATAGCTAAAACGTTAAGAGTAGTAATTAAGTTGATTTTGAGAAAATATTAGGTCTTACTTACCTCAGGAGTTGCCGTTTTGAGAGTCCAATTTTTTAAGTTTCTTTTATTTGATAAATACTATTATATCAAAATATTGGCAATTTATAGATGGCCTTCTTGAATAAGTTAGCTGCAGGAGTTCTGGGAGGCAACAAACTCTTCGAACTTATTTTATACTGTCTCTCGCGTATTGGACCGCGTAGGTAGGTAGGTACCTCTTAAAACATGTTTTATTTTCATAATACTAAAAAGTACAGTCAAAATCTATTTTCTTTACACATTGCCGGTGGACCAGCAGCCAGCAGGTAGGTACTCTATACAATCCCTAGGAATTTTATAGAGTACCTACATTAGGTAAAGTGCGCCACACAGAGCGGGATCAATGGGCACCTACTACCTATTACGATAGGTACTTAGGTAGTAGGTAGTGTACCAAATTCATGGTTTTACTCGTATTTTTCTGTATTTTTTGTTAAATATTTCTTTCATCTTGTTTGTTTTCTTTTTTTTTAATTTGTTACCTTTTACTTTACTCTCCTGTTCTGTGTTTGTGTCTGTCAAATAAAAACATTTCAATCTTTCTATTCTTTCTAAAGTATGTAATAATAGTAATTATTTGTCGCATTTCACACACAAGACAATCATTATCGTAATGAATGATAATCTTCATTATGTATTTCAAACATTGCCTGAACGCCCCAGATATTCTATACGTTGCCTATGTAATTGTATAGAATACCTGAATTAAACAGATTGCCCGTAACATAATTATTATATAATATGTCACCGTAAGTATGTAAATACCGTTAAATTATACCTAATCTATCTCCCGAGATTGTATACCTACTGTCGTAAGATTGCTAACGAGTAGTGTAGATATTTTTCTATAATTACCATTTATTTTTTGTTAATATTTTTAAAGTAGATTACGTGGTAGTGGGGTCGGTTCTGTTTTTACCCGACTACGGCAAAAAGGAGGGTTATGATTTTGACCGATAGGTATGTTCATCTGTTCCCTCATAACTTCTAAACTACTTACCTGTCATAATTTGAGATATAAGGTATTGTTGGGAGCGTGTCCATCGTGCGCTGGTTATACCTGCTCGCAGGCTGTGCGACGAGTATGTGACATTACATTACATTGCATTACATTACATTACATTACATTACATTACATCGAATACATGGCGCCACGTGAGGACAGTCATGAACTAAAAAAATGTTTCGATGATGCCGTGTTGGGTATCAGATGAAAGGTATTAATTAGTACATTTACATATTATATTATTATATGTACATTAGTATATTATATTGTTAGGTGTTGCGCGCGGATTAGCTTGCATGTATGTGAACTGTAGTGTTTGGTAACTTGAGGGTAGCATTATTCGCTACACTCGCATCTGCATCAAGTGTACCCACAATAAAGCCAGTTCTCGATAGTCCGTCTTTCATTGAACATTACAGGAACCTGGAGAGACTTGATCACTGCCTTAAATATCGGAATCTATAGCAGTTTTTTAAATTCCATGTTGGCAACATTGTAACTATTTGACTATTTGGAACGCTGAACGTGATATTGACAGTAAAGTTGTCAAAAATAAGCCAAGCCTCGGAACAATAGATACATAGCCAAGCGCGACTTACCAATCTTTCCATTAGGTATTGTCCATTGAAAAGGACAGGAAAGTTTTGATAGTGTATTCGAATATTTTAGCAAAATAAAGTCACTTAAACTGCTCTTTAGGGTGGAATCCGGTATTTTCTCAGGCCCTTCCTGATCTGAAAATCACTAAGTAACTCTAGTCTTTATGCGTTATAAATTAGGTCATGCTTATTCGGTTAGGTACGTTTCTATCATTACAAGTTTTTGATTGATCGAGGGGCTCAGCACCTACTTACTCTACTTATTCCTATTTCAAAATACCTAGGTAGAGGTACTCTTTAACATTCTAAAATGGTTCAGTCCCTAATCTCCTAGGCTGGTTTCCTGAGGGTTTTTTTGTGTGTACGAGTGGGGTACTTAGTGTAGTGTGTATCAAGCTAAGGTCGCGTCATTTCTTAAAATGAAACTGCGCGTGGAAACTTAGGTACCTTACCTACCTAGGTACTCTTACGCATCAAAGATTTTTTCTTTTTTTCAGGTGAAATGTTTAACAATAAATAAATTGGTACCTAAAACAATAGAAATGCTTTGAGAGCATCAGTAAGTAGGAACCTACCTATCTACTTATCAAAATATCCAAAAGAAAACTTTGTCTTGAGTTCATTTTACATGACGCGAACTAGCCTACCTATTACTGGACAATATATCGAAAGTGCAGGCGCACGAGTGTTTCGAGGAGCACTTACCGTAACAGCACGGCCGGAGGAGGCACGCACGCGGCCATGCGGCACAGAATAGTAAGGTAGCGCACCGCCAGCCACCGCACAGTGCGCGTACGCAGGTGTGCATTGTGTGTGCCTACGTGCACACTCACAGTCGCAGCGCAGCGCAGTCGCCAGTCCGTCAGTAGTCGGGTCGCGGCCTCCGTCGCGTACGCACGACTCGCGCAGCCTCCGTCTCCAGTGTTTCCCAGTAGCGGTCAGATTGGTGTCGGTCGAGGCACGCGCTCAGCGCCGCGCTGCCGTGCTGTGCTGTGCATCCAACAGCGACGGACATCGCGCCCTCACGGTAAACTCGTGCTAGGTACATCCCGTTTCAACTCATTTCAGTTTCAATGTACCGTTGTACTAAGACGTATCCTACCTAGATAGCGCTAACGATCTTGAGCGTTGCGTTGACCTGTAGGTATCACCCAACCCCACACGGCCCACAAGCGCTCAAGCAAGATCCCTGCCGATGGATATTAGCGAGCGAGGAGAAAACGGAATGTTGAGGGTCCGTTGAGTACTGCGCGGTCGCTGCTCACGAAGAAGCGGGTGGGTGCGGGTACCTGCCAACTTACCCAGTGCAGTACAGTACAGTACGGTGCCTACAGATGAGAAAGGCAGCTGTGAGCTGAGCTGACCGAGCGGCGCCGGCGCCGGCGACCGAGTCGCGAGCTCTCCTCGCGCATTGGTTGCGCCGAGGCTTTCCTGCTGCGTGCGATGCGTGTCAAGTCTATTAATCACGTTCACGAAATGCGAACTTAAAAAGTATGGTGTTATTCTGTCGTACATATTCTTTTAATCATAACATAACTGTCTAACTGTAAAATCATAAATCCCGATGTATTAAGGGATAGCAACTGATTGATTTATATTATGATTGTCAAAATTAGATTTAATTTCGAAAAATGCACGACTGATAGTCCTAGTCCTGTCTTAAACTTAAAACTCACTTCCTAGGATAAGCTGATACAATAGGTACATAACACAGTACACAACACACATCCTTAGGTAGGAGTATGATGCTAGGTAAAACTCATGGTACGAGTAGAAGGTATGTAAATAGACGATATGCGAATGAATTGGATTGTTATTGAATTAAATTGAAATGAATTTGTATGCAACAGGGTGAAGAGGATAGGTTCGTGTAAAGTAGAAATGCGCGCGCGCCATGCGCAAGTTCATGCGAGCACGCGACCGCGAGCCCGCGCCCCCGGCCGCGCCCGCCGCCAGCCGCCGCGACCGCACCGGCGGACATGCCAGTGAGTACCCGCCCGCCTGCCGTGCGCAAGTTCATGCGAGCACGCGACCGCGAGCCCGCGCCCCCGGCCGCGCCCGCCGCCAGCCGCCGCGACCGCACCGGCGGACATGCCAGTGAGTACCCGCCCGCCTGCCGTGCGCAAGTTCATGCGAGCACGCGACCGCGAGCCCGCGCCCCCGGCCGCGCCCGCCGCCAGCCGCCGCGACCGCACCGGCGGACATGCCAGTGAGTACCCGCCCGCCTGCCGTGCGCAAGTTCATGCGAGCACGCGACCGCGAGCCCGCGCCCCCGGCCGCGCCCGCCGCCAGCCGCCGCGACCGCACCGGCGGACATGCCAGTGAGTACCCGCCCGCCTGCCGTGCGCAAGTTCATGCGAGCACGCGACCAAGAGCCCGCGCCCCCGGCCGCGCCCGCCGCCAGCCGCCGCGACCGCACCGGCGGACATGCCAGTGAGTACCCGCCCGCCTGCCGTGCGCAAGTTCATGCGAGCACGCGACCAAGAGCCCGCGCCCCCGGCCGCGCCCGCCGCCAGCCGCCGCGACCGCACCGGCGGACATGCCAGTGAGTACCCGCCCGCCTGCCGTGCGCAAGTTCATGCGAGCACGCGACCGCGAGCCCGCGCCCCCGGCCGCGCCCGCCGCCAGCCGCCGCGACCGCACCGGCGGACATGCCAGTGAGTACCCGCCCGCCTGCCGTGCGCAAGTTCATGCGAGCACGCGACCGCGAGCCCGCGCCCCCGGCCGCGCCCGCCGCCAGCCGCCGCGACCGCACCGGCGGACATGCCAGTGAGTACCCGCCCGCCTGCCGTGCGCAAGTTCATGCGAGCACGCGACCGCGAGCCCGCGCCCCCGGCCGCGCCCGCCGCCAGCCGCCGCGACCGCACCGGCGGACATGCCAGTGAGTACCCGCCCGCCTGCCGTGCGCAAGTTCATGCGAGCACGCGACCAAGAGCCCGCGCCCCAGGCCGCGCCCGCCGCCAGCCGCCGCGACCGCACCGGCGGACATGCCAGTGAGTACCCGCCCGCCTGCCGTGCGCAAGTTCATGCGAGCACGCGACCGCGAGCCCGCGCCCCCGGCCGCGCCCGCCGCCAGCCGCCGCGACCGCACCGGCGGACATGCCAGTGAGTACCCGCCCGCCTGCCGTGCGCGGTGCGCGACGCCTGCGTCCTGACTCCTGATGCGTGGTGCACTCCTTCCCACATACTGAGTTGTTTTTAACTGGAACAGTATGCCTAAATGCACGACATTTTCATATTAGAATGGCTTCATATTCACGTTTTAAAGCTTATTCGGTTGCTACCGATATTCTGATAATATTGTAGGTGCGTAAAGTGGAAAGTAATATAGATGGATGGAGGTGACTCAGGACCGTTCGTTCGGCTTTATTCCAACAGTTGGTTGGGAGCAATAAGCAGTAATGCTTTCCTTAAGAGAGAGTTTGGGAGGCTACTATTATAGATGGTAAGTGATAGCCTCATGTGTATTACTCGTGGCATTGAACGGTCGGCGCCGGCGGGCGCCATGCGCCGTGCGCCGTGCGCCAGGGCCGCGGCCGCGCGCCTCGCGCGGACAGGACGCCTGAGCGCCATGGCGGCCGCCACGGCCTGCCTACTAATTATACCCCACATTCGCTACTATTTCTTTGCATAAACTACCGGTTCAGCTATGGATCAAAGCTTTTGCTCCTCGACTAACTGTGAATTTAATTTATTAGACCTTACTGTTAGTTAATGCTTTGTTTGGTGGTTATTGACTTGTTCCTGTGCGCGTGTAGATGGCGCTGGCGGCGCGGGGGCGGCGCCGGCGGGGGCGGGGGCGGGGGCGGGGGCGCCGCGCGCTGACGACCGCTCCACACTCTCCAGGTAATCTAATGTAACAAGACATCTTCCAAATCCCCTGGTTTTCGAGATTATTTTGATGATAACTCCCCAGATGGTCAAAGGCACATTCTAACATGAGGTAGGTAAGGTACATTTGTTGGACAGCTGTCTACAGTTTTCAAGGATTGTGTACGTTGCTGCAGTGAAGTGGTGTACTGGAGCGGGTCGGAGGGTGGTGCGGGTGGTGCGGGTGGTGCGGGGGGCGAGGCGCCCTGGGAGGACCCCGAGTTCCCGGCCAGCTGGCGCTCCGTGGGCGAGCGGCGCGCCGCCGCCGGCCTCGTCTGGATGCGGCCCCACGTGAGTGCACCAGGATGTTATCAGAACCATCGGTATGCTGTGCCTGTGGTGCTGTGGTGCTGTGGTGCTGTGCAAACATTCGACGAGCTCGGTGGCGTGCTGTAATCTGTTGAAAATCTATCCATTATGGGGGCTATTTGCATAAATTATGTACTTGTTTGTATTATGTAACGTCGAATCGCATTATTGGTAGGGATCGGTGAGAGCGTTGTGTGACGAGACGAGCCGCCGCCCGCCGCGCCGCGCCGCCTGGCGACGTGCACGCTGCAGTGCACAGCACCGTGTTCTGTACATTAGTGTAATAAGTATGCGCGTGGCGCTAACACCTGCGCAAACACCCACTAGAGGCAAGGTTGCGCCGCGCCAGCGTAGTGGTGCACCTACCTACACCTACACCTTTCATCTATATACTTCTTGCACATGTTCAAGTACAACAAGTGGAGGTTCCGTATTACTTCCGTTACCTACATATTGTGGGTACTCTGGGTACACGACACGATAACTCCGACTGTAACATTCATCACTAAACAACCACAATCCACAAAACCATTGCGAAACCTTTTTATGGTAGTAGGTACCTCCTCGCAGGCGCCGAGTGGACGGAATCCAAATCGTTAATCGAGGCAGCGGCGGTGCTTCACTCGCGGCGACACGGCCGGCGGGGCGGGGCGCGGCGGGGCGGGGCGGGGCGCGGCGGGTACGGTCGGAGCGGTCGTCGGCCGCGCGCGGCACGCGCTCCGTTATACTTATTCATGAACGATGACGTACATAACAGGCCTAATATTCTATGGACTTTCCTGTTTATAGGTACCTACAGCTGTAGTTTATTTACATTCTAAAACTGAGAAAATGAATCTCAAGCTTGATTTTGATTATCTACCTAGGTACTTACTTATTTGATACAATTGTCAATTTTAGGGTGTGACTTTGTTCTGGCTGTGCGCCGAATGAAGGCCGAATGCACTAGGTAGGTAATTGTGTAGATACATTTTTGTGGGAATGATCTGCATCCATTGGCATTTATTTACAAATGAAACTTGATGTCAATTGTAGCTGATGCTGATGTTGTAGGTATATTGCCGTTGGCTTGGTAGTACCTAATGCACCATTACCAAAGTAATTCTGTGCTATTGACTCTCTCGAGGCTATTGACTGCTGAAGCGCTCGTGACATACGTAGCTTGCTTAAAAGTTAAGCAACGTTGTGCGCGCTCACAATTGGGATACTTAGGTAACCGCAGGTGGCATTACGAGCTGAGCGCTACCGTGCTTCGGAGGGTACGTTAAATTGTCGGTCCCGGCTTTTAAGTCGTTTAGCCATGACGGAGGCCTTTAGGCGGCCTTAAAAGGTTTGCTCTTCGTCTACATCCTCTGTGTAGAATTGTTCGCGCAGGTGAGGAGCGGGAAGCGAGAGCCCGGCCCGACTCCTCGACAAGCACGCGAGCCGGGCTTCTCGAGGAGTCGGCGCGCGCTGCGCTGTTAGCGGCGACAGCGCAGCGCGGGGCCGCTTGAACCGGTGCCTGTTGCGCAGGAGCTGTGGGCGCGCCCGACCTTCTTCGGCAGCGGCTGCGCGCCCGACGATCCCGACGGCGAGCTGTTCGCGCAGAGGTCAGTCCGTCCCGCCCCGCCCCGCCCCGCCCCGCCCGTCCCGCCCGCGCTGACGATCGACTGTCGCAGGTGGCGCGTGGAGCTGGGCCCGCTGGCCGACCCACACCTGTGCTGCGCGGCGGCCGCGCTGGCGCTCACGCCGCGGCTGCTGGCGCGCGTGGCGCCGCCGCAGCGGCCGAGCCCCGCCGGGAGGTACCGGTAGGTCGCGCGACTCGACTCCGTCGCCGCGCAGGGCGACGCGCGCAGCTCACGTGCGCTCCTCCGCAGGTTCCGCTTCTGGGTGTGGGGCTCGTGGCGCGAGGTGGTCGTCGACGACCGGCTGCCGTGCCGCGGCGGGCGGGCGCAGGGCGCGCGCTCCGGGCTCGCCGGAGACTGCGCGCTGCCGCTGCTCGAGAAGGCGTACGCGAAGCTGCACGGCTCGTACCGCGCGCTGCGCGCCGGCAGCGTCGCGCGCGCGCTGCTCGACCTCAGCGGCGGCGTGGTGCAGGCGCTGCCGCTGCGGCGCACGCCGCGCGCGCTGCTGGCGCGCGTGCTGCAGGCGGCCGTGCCGCGCGCCACGCTGCTGGTGGCGAGCGAGGCGCGCGGCGGCGGCGGCGGCCTGCGCCCGCGCCGGCCCTACGCCGTCACGGGGCTGGCGCGCGTGCGCGGCGACGGCGACGCGCTGCTGCGCCTGCGCGCCGTGTGCGCGCAGCCGCCCGCGCGCCGCGCCCCTCGCCCGCCCGACGCCGACGACGACCTGCTGTCGGCGAGCGCGCCCGCGCCGGGTGACTTCTGGTACGCGCTCTCCTGCACCTGCGACGATGGTGGAAGGTAGTAGTGTAGTTCTCGTGTGACGAGGGGTGTCGTCGATCGCAGGATGTCCCTGAGCGAGTTCTGCGGCGCATTCGGCCAGCTGGACCTCGTGCACGTGGGCCCCGACGACTGGGTGGCGGAGCCGGCGCTGCGCGGGCGGCGCGCGTGGCGCGCGGTGGTGGCGCGGCGGGCGTGGCGCGCCGGGTACAACGCGGGCGGCGCGCCGGGCGGCCGGCACGCGCACGCCAACCCGCGCTTCCACGTGAGCGTGCCGCGCGCCACGCGCCTCGTGCTGTCCGTGGCGCAGCAGTACGCGGCGGGCGCGGGGCCCGCGGCGCTGCTGGCGGTCGGCTTCAGCGTGGTGGCGCTGGGCGCAGGCGGCGCGCGCCCGCTCGACGTGACGCGGGCGGTGCGCGCGCGGGAGGTGGTCACCTTCTACTCGCTGCCGGCGGGCCGCTACCTGGTGGTGCCGCACGCGCGCCGCGCGCACGCCGAGCGCGCCTTCCTGCTGCGCATCCTCACCGACGACCACGCCGACGTCTGGTGAGCCGCCGGCGCCGGGCCCCTCCCGCCGCCTCCCCGACGCCCTTCGCTCATGTCGTTCGGTTGCAGGGAGGCGAACGAGGACAACGCGGTGGTGTGCAGTGCCGTCGACGAGCTGGAGGAGACGCAGCGGGCAATGCCGGTGAGGGAGCGCGCGGGGGGGGGGGGGGGAGCGATGGGTGGCGCGCCGGGGACGCTGACGATGCGCTTGTCTGCTTCAGGAGGCGACGCGCGCGCGGCTGGCACGGCTGATGGGCGAGCGCGAGCCGGACGCGGAGGTATGCGGGGCGGGGTGGGGCGGGGCGGGTTGTAGCGGGGCTGGCTGACGGGCGCGTGTCGGCAGGTGGACGCGCGGCGGGTGCGCGCGGCGCTGGCGCGGGGCGGCGCGCGCTGCTCGGCGGAGCTGTGCCGCGCGCTGGTGGCGCTGGGCGACGCGGCGCTGCGCGGCTGCGTGGCGGCGCGCTCGCTGCCGGCACTGCTGGCGCTGGTGGGCGCGTGGCGCGCGGCGTACGGCGCGGGCGGCGGGTGCGCGCGCGGCGCCAGCAGTTACCGCACGCGCGCGCTGCTGGCGGCGGCCGGCGTGCGCGTGTCCAACAAGGTGCTGGAGGGCGTGGTGGCGCGCTGGGCGCGCGCGCGCCGCCTGCCGCGGGACGCCTTCCTCGTGGCGCTGGCGCGGCTGCACCTGGCGCACGGTGAGTGCTCCCTCCCCCGTCCCCCGTCCCCCGGAGTCCTGCGCGAGTGTGACGGTGGTTCTGTCCGCAGAGCGGCACCGGCGGCTGGAGGCGCAGCTGAAGGCGAACCCGCTGTCACTGGAGGAGGTGAGGCGGCTGCTCGTGGCGAGGGCGTGGCGAGGGCGTGGCGGGTGCGTGACGTGTGCTGTGTTGCAGATGATCCTGATGACGGTGTACTCGTGACGGCGGGGCGCGGCGGGGGCGGCGGGTCGGACGCCGCATCGCCCGATGATCCCTCTCACTGCGGGTTCGATCCACTCCAAAAGAAGTTAACTCATTCGCTAAGATAGAAAACACTTTACCAAGGAGTCTTACCAATATTTATTTTAATTTAGTTTTTACGTAATTTGAACACATGGATTCCTTAGTTAGATGGTGAGACACCCCTGTCAGTATTGGGTCGGTGTAGATGTCTCGCGAGCGACGCCTGGCGACAGGGACGTGCCTCGGCGGTGTGCCGTACGTGCGTGCGCGGTGCACGGTGCACGGTGCGCGGTGCACGGTGCGCGGTGCACGGTGCGCGGTGCACGGTGCACGGCGCGTGCAGTATGAAGTAGTGTCGAGTACAACTGTCCAAGTGGATTGTGTAGAATGTGTAACGTAACGTCACCAAAGATCAGTTTCCCAGTACAAACTACAAACTACAAACTACAAACTACAAACTACAAACTACAAACCATTTTTAAACTCTCAACAATATGTTCAGAATGTAACTTCATCCTAAATCCAAGTTATTAGGAAATTACAATCATAATGTGATATTTTCGTAGTGAGGCATTTAGGTAACGATGGATAGATAACCTACTATTTACTTATTTAATCGGGTAGTACATAGCTACCGGTGTCCATAATGAATGATACATTTGTATATTTTAATGTGGTGTTATAAAAATATTATAAATAAGCCAAAGTTTTGATATTTGTGTTTTAATCTCACCTTACGGCTGAACCTATATTTTTAACAGACTTAAAAAAAGGAGGAAGTTCTATGTTCGACTGTATGCTTTTTTATGTATTTAGGTATGTTCACCGATATCTCTGCCAATAGGTACCTAATGGTCCCGAGGTGATCCCATATAAAATTTTATGTCGGAGGTGCTTAAATTTTTCAAGTACCTACTTAAGTAATTTTTAAAAATCGTGAAATTAAGCTTTAAAAATTAAAATGACAACGTAGGTACCTACTTATTTTCACTCAATTTGAAACATTCAAGGTTGCGTATCATCCTCAGGTATCATCTAAACTAAATAAATTAAAACTCTTAAGTTACTGACTGATTGATTGACACTAAAATCTGTATCTTAGTCATAACAAAAACAGAATTTATGTACCTATTGTATTTAATATAGCTAAAAATCTGCAATCTGCATACATAACAAAACACGCGACTGATCCTCATTGCCGTAGAATAGAAACCTCTCTCCCCCCCCCTCCACCGGAACCCTCCTCACAGTGTTGCTATAAATGTAGAAGGCATGAAATCGTTTTCATTCAAAAAAATCCGTACAAAATGTAGTAGGTTGGTATCTATTCCGTCCCTAAGAAAACCGATGAAAGTGGAGGTAAGAAGTTCTTACCGAGGCCGAGGGTCCATTTTGTAACTCAAATCTCAATCGCATATCGCAATCAAATATAATTTGACAGTTGATTGTGATTGAATATTGGTACCTATGGTATTCCGCAACTTTTGCCAAACACGAATCGAGTGAATCGCATTCATTGCGTAGGTATATGATGTAATGAAGATTCTTCGTGCAAAATGATTATACCTAGGTACGAGGAATTGCTCTCGAGATGGAAGCTCTTTATCAGCATCAATCTGAGTTAGGAGAGAGCATCGAGAAACTTTTAACTAATTTTAAAAAGGAAGGAAAAGAGCGTAGGACAGTTGAGTCTTGTCGAAAGAAATTTGACCTCTTAGCATCGTATTGGAGAGAGTATGAAAAGAATCATGAAAAACTTCGTCCTTATGAAACTACCAATCATGCGTACTTTGTCAACTCTGAGTTTGAGCGTATTAAAGAGATCTATTCAGTAGCGGATAGGTTAATTAGTGAGAGCTATGACAATTTACTTCTAAGAGGCAAGCAGCAGCCATTATTTAAGCCTAGGGAAACTTCCCTTCAGGAAGAAGCAGGTCCGTCGGCCGGAGAGCGAGCGCCGCGGCCCAGAGCGCCAGCAACCCCCTCCGTAGTAGAGAGAGGGAGCAATAGCAAGCTAGACGACATGCTCCGTAAGCAGTCCGTCAATTTTAAAGCATTCGTTAGAGCAGTTGAAAGTATAGAGATTGAGTCATTCCGTGATAAGTGGGAGTTCGAAGACGCCCTGCGACTCTTACAAACTCGCTGGACGGCGGTAGATAATTTCCATTGGGAGATCATGGTTGAGTTAGAAGAAGATGAAGCGTACGAATCTATCTACAATAAGCATGAACGTACGTACAGCAACATGAGAAAAGCTCTTAGCTCGAAGATGTGGTCAACTTCGTATCGTGATAAGTCTACTCCTCAAATGGACCTACCAACATTCACGGGTAATTTTTACCAATGGGTCTCATTTAAGGATCTGTTCGACGAAGCGATCCATAACAATCCAGCACTATCAAACGCTCAGAAGATGCAATTTTTGAAGAGCAAAGTAAAAGGTGAAGCGGAGCGTTTGATTCAGCATCTGCCGATTAGCGCGGAGAACTATAGTATTTGTTGGGAAATCTTAAATCATCGATTCAATAATAAAAAGCAAATCTTTACGTCACACGTTAGCATGTTTCTCAACCTACCAAACATACAGCAGCAATCGTACATAGCTATCAAAAGACTACATGATGTCACGCTAGAGAGTCTCTACGCCATAAAGAAACTCGGCGTTGATATAAACACTTGGGACCCTCTACTTGTGCACCTTTTAGCGCAAAAATTGGATAATGAGTCTTATTCCGAGTACATAGAGTCGCTAAAGAATTCGCGGGAGCTACCGGTACTACAGGATTTTTTAGACTTTTTAGAGAACAAATTCATGACTCTAGAATCAGCTCGTCGACGTCAAGATGTGACATCAAAGTCACAGTCATCCCAGCAGCCAAATCAGCAAGCAAAACCATCCTTTTATCAAAAAAGAGATAATTTTAGATCGAACTACGAGTGGAAAAATAACACAAGAAATGAAATGTCGAAATCCATGCACGTGACAGCAGCGTCAGCAAGTAGGTGTCCGCATTGTTTCGCCGACCATAGTTTACTTTATTGCAAAAAATTCAACGATTCTCCGAATGACATGAAATTAAAAATTGTGAAACAATTGAATTACTGCATAAATTGTATTTACGATCACAATGGATACAAATGCCACTCGACAAAAAGATGTCATATATGTTTTGATAATCATCATACTTTATTGCACGATTGTTTTAATTATCAACAAAATTCCAATAACGCGCCCGGCGGCATTACGAAACGTAGAAACAATAATCATTATCATCAGCAACGGGAGGATGGCATGAATAGCAATGGCGTGCACGCATCCCAGCACGCAAGGGCGATGACCTCAGAGGTTTTATTACAAACAGCACTAGTTAAAGTCACAGCAGCAGATAATACACAGCATGTTATGCGAGCCCTAATCGATCAAGGTTCTCAAGTGTCAGTAATTAGCGAAAGAGCAGCACAGCAATTGGGATTGAAGCGCGAGCAATGTAAGGGAGTTATTGTTGGAGTAGGAGAGCAGGAAAATAACTGTAAAGGAAAGCTAAAAATCACTTGTCAATCGACTTACATCGATTATAAGTTTAACACTGAGGTTTTGATAATGAAGAACGTCGTTAGAAACTTGCCAAACAAAAGTTTCGATAGACCAGCTTGGGAACATATAGCGCTCCTCTACTTAGCAGATCCGGATTATAACATCAGTCGCCCTGTGGATCTGCTTCTAGGGGCGGATGTTTATTCTATCATCATATTAGAGGGGCTAATCCGAGGTGAAACTCAATCGGAGCCTCTAGCCCAGCATACCAAGCTAGGTTGGCTATTATGCGGAAGTATTCAAACATCATTTCAATGCAACGTAATTTTGAACGACGTTGAGAGTCTACAACAGTTTTGGAAAATAGAGGACATACAAGAGCAAAACGAGATGTCAGTGGAAGATCAAGAATGTGTAGATTTTTATAAAGCAACAACGAAGCGTCTAGAAAGCGGCCGGTATGAAGTGAGATTACCCATGAAGCAGCAATTTAAAGAAAAGTTAGGTTCTTCGAAGGAGATAGCTATAGCACAATTTAAAAATCTAGAGCGAAAATTTAGCAGGCAAGAAAGTCTAGCAAAACAATATAAGCACTTTATTAGCGAATATGAGCAAATGGAGCATATGAGAGAAGCAATATCTAGCAGCAAGCAGAAGCAGAGGTCTGACATGGAATGTTTTCTACCTCATCATGCGGTTCAAAGAGCCGAATCAAGCACAACAAAGCTACGCGTAGTGTTTAATGCATCCGCCAAAACCACTTCCGGCTACAGTGTAAATGACCTCATGTACAAAGGTCCTAACTTGCAACAAGATCTGCAAGGGATCATATTGAAGTGGAGGCAGTATCGTTACGCATACACGGCCGATATTGAGAAATGCTATCGTATGATTTTAGTTCATGAAATGGACCAAAAGCTGCAGCAAATTGTATGGAGAGAATGTCCTGACATGCCCATCAAAACATACCTCTTATTAACTATCGCATATGGTACAAAATCGGCACCATTTTTAGCATTAATGACTCTTCGTCAGTTAGCAGAAGATGAAAAGCATAACTTCCCCTACGCAGCACAAAGCATCCGAGAGCAATTTTATATGGATGACTGGGTGTCAGGATGCCATAGCATAGAAGAAGGAAATAAATGTATAGCGGAAGTAAATAAATGTCTTAGCAGCGGAGGATTTACTTTACGGAAGTGGTCCTCGAATGACAAACAATTATTAGCAAATCTTGAGCAATCCAACAGAGAAAAAACATTATTCACATTCAAAACAGAAAGCTCATCCAAAACTTTGGGAATACAATGGAACTGTACCGAGGACGAATTCACTTTTCAAAGCAATTTAAACAGTTCAGAGACGACAAAATTAACCAAAAGAATACTTTTATCTGAAATTTCAAAAATATTTGACCCTTTAGGTTGGTTAGCTCCCTTAACTACAAAAATGAAATTACTGTTTCAAAGGGTCTGGCAAGTTTCTGAAATGGAGTGGAATAACGAAGTTCCTGTCGACATAAAAGAAGAGTGGATTCTTCTAAAGAAAGATCTGGAGTGCATCTGTCAGATTAAGATACCTCGGTGGTTGCAAAGCAAAGTGGGGGACGTCATTGAACTACACGGATTCTGTGACGCATCCAGCAAAGCATACGCATGTGTAGTATATGCAAGAATAAAAAATAATGACATAACTTCAGTAGTGCTAGTCGCAGCAAAAACTCGCCTAGTACCTAATAGCAAGGTCGTATCGTTACCTAGACTGGAGTTATGCGCAGCTGATCTTTTAGCGAAATTAATGACGAAAATTGTCAATAGCATAAATAGCTTTTCTGTGAAGGTATATGGTTGGAGTGATTCGAAAGTAACCCTCAGCTGGATACAAGGCTCTCCCGAGCGATGGAAGCCTTTTGTAGCGAATCGAGTAAAGAAAATAGTGAGTACAATGCCATCAACAGTGTGGCATTACGTAAACACGAAGGAGAATCCAGCTGATTCAGCGAGTAGAGGATTGACAGCAAGTCAACTTATGGAACTTTCATTGTGGTGGAAAGGGCCCACATGGTTGTCGTCCAATGAGTTCAAACCTAAAACGCTAGAAACGGAGTATAAAACAGAGGAGGAAGTTAAAAAGCAAGTGAATTTAGTTCAAACTAGCGTCACAAGTAGCAGCATCATAGATAATTTATTAAATAAATATAGCTCATTTATAAAGGTAACAAGAATATTAGCATGGATAAGACGGGCATTGACTCCGAGCGGTAAACAAAGGTATCTCACATTACAAGAGCTTAGAACAGCAAAATTATCTATAATAAAACACATTCAACGTAAAGAATTCTATGAAGATATCGAAAATTTATTGCATCATGACAAGCTAAAAGCAAATAGCAAAATATTAAGCTTAAATCCAAGAGTAGATCAAAATGGAATTTTGAGAGTGGGAGGGCGCCTAAAGAACGCTAACATAAGTGCCGATATGAGGTATCCGATCATCATTCCATACAATGGTCGGCTAACAGAACTCCTTATCGAGCAAGCGCACAAACTTGCGTTCCATGGTGGAGCCAGACTTACCTTATCCTTACTTAGGCAACAGTACTGGATAGTCAAAGGTAATCGAGCAGTGAAAAAGCAGCTTCTGAGATGCGTGACTTGCAAAAAACAAGAACCTAGAAAACTAGATCAGATCATGGGTAACCTACCAGACTATAGAATAAACCCAGCTCCAGCATTTTATCACACTGGAGTAGATTTTACAGGATTTGTTCGAGTGAAAGCCAATAAAGGTAGGGGTATAAAAACATCGAAAGGCTATATAGCGTTATTTATATGCATGGTCACAAAAGCAGTTCATCTAGAGTTAGTTTCCGACTTGAGTAGTGCATCATTTCTAGCAGCGTTAAGAAGAATGGCGGCACGAAGAGGAGCGCCAAAGCATATTTACTCAGATAACGGTACTAACTTTGTGGGGGCGAATAAGATCCTGCAAGAAGAGTTTCAGCAGCTAGAGAGAGTTTTTGGTGATTCATTCTATAAAGAGGTCGTAGAGATGAACATAGAATGGCACTGGAATTGTCCTTCTTGGCCAAGCGCGGGAGGGATCTGGGAGCGATCAATCAGAAGTCTGAAACAGCATCTTAAGAGGGTAGTAGGTGAGCAAGCACTGACCTTCGAAGAGTACAGCACCGTGTTAGCCCAAATAGAAGCGAATCTAAACTCGAGACCATTGTGTCCTATATCAAACGACATTGATGATATAGATTTTCTGACACCAGCGCATTTCCTAACTAGCAGAGCAGATCTGTCAGTCATAGAAACCACAGATGATTGCCGGACCAGATGGCATCTAGCAAATAAAATTGTAAAAGATCTATGGAAAAGGTGGAAAACAGAATATCTTAGCCAGTTATCAGTACGCAGCAAGTGGTTGAAAGCTAAAAGAAATATCGAGATCGGGGATATGGTAACCATTCACGACGATAACAACTTAGCAGGGAAATTTCCGGTCGGGAGAGTAGTAGAAGTTCATAAAGGGAACGATGGGCTAGTCAGGGTGGTAACCTTAAAAACTAAAAATGGATATGTTAAGCGTCCTATAATAAGATTATCCATTTTACCTATAGAGCAAGTAAAGCAAGATGAAAAAGAAGAACAAGCAAAGCAAGTAAGTGAAAGCGGAGAATAGTAAACAAATGAGTTAACGTTGCCAATCGACAGCATACAGTCCACTTTATATCAAATCTACGAGCTATTGAAAATAAAAGCAAGAATGACCCATCTATTTATTTTTATTACGTATGTGATTCATACTCTTTGAGAATCATATGTGACGAAGAAATCTGAGACTACCGAGTCAGCAAGGCCGGGCTCATTCAACTCTCTAAACAATGCATAGCAAAGGGACATGACCTAACCTAACTCTATATTCATATCAACATAAAAATACGCTCATTCTCAAACCAGACGTAGTACCTTTCAGCATAGCTCCAATACGTCAATCTTTGGTCAATATTACGCTTCCTCCTTGACGAAGACAGCGCTCTGTTCAACAACTTCATCTTCAACGGCGAAGCACCAATCAGCAGCATAAGTGTGAGAGTGAGTGCCGGTAATGTGCCCGGGCCCGAGCCAGAGCAAAGTGTTAGTGCGCGAGAAACCCAAATGGGACAGTTCGACTTCGCCCATTAGCAAATAAGTAATCAGTTTTTACGATAGATAAGGTTTAGTTTGTTTACTGTTTAGCAACTCGATTTAACATACGAGGATAATTTTAAGTTCATCTAGCATTGTTCTAACAATCATTTAGCATAAGCAAAATACTGGTTCATCTATGTATTTACTAACTCAAATAATTGTAGCATCTCATTTCATCTCATTTCCTCCCCTCGGGAGCATGTTCGATTCACATCGAACACCTTAGCAAGCAGTTTCGGCTAAGTAGGTCGCACGAGGTGCATCGCGCGGTTTACCTAGCCAGTGCATATTCGGACATCGAGCGGTCCGCACTCATATCAGCATAAATCATTAGCGTATCATTAGCATAGCGTCAAGTTCTTGAATACAGCATTTATATTACTAGCTCCGTTCGTATCAATTCAGCATCCCACTCTTAATATCCGCGTACGGTTCCGTACACTGTAAGAAAACAATCGATTGAAAACGTCAAATTATTGTGGTTAGGTACCTACACTCGAAGTACCTACCTCAATCGACAATCGCATTCATCGGTAAGTAGGTATTCAAATTGCTAAATCCTGCGACTCTGCTAAAGTAATAAAAGCAGTAGTCCTCAAATTCCTTCGCTCTCTAACTTACAGCTAAGCTAAACTGAAGTTTTACTTAATATTATGAATTTAAAAAGAGTTTACAGAATAAATCAAATCCAAAAAGATTTACTAGAAATATGAGCGCTGTGTTTGTGTGAGTAAGTGAGAGTGGATAATAGATAAGGGGTACAAAGTTGGGGAGGCGCATTCAAGCATTTTTATCCCGGTCCTGCGCTGGCCCGACCCACTGTCGGCGGCACCAGCGACGCTGACAATGTCATCGACCCATCAGGCTTAATACCAGGCTTTTTTATTTAATGTTTGGATTGCTCTAAACTACCTATAATAGTGGGAAAAAAATGCCCGATTTTAGGCAACTTTGGCGATTTGATTGAGTCTTTACCTGGCAACCCTGTTCACTCACCCAGCCAGCCAAGCTCATTCATTCTTTAAATTCGTTTCATTCACACTTGGAATCTCGAACGGATCGCTCACAACACCCACCACAGTCACCACGACATCGTAGTCGTACGTACCGTATCGTTCGTATTGTATTGTACTGGCCGGCTCGCGCTCGCGCCGCCGGCGCCGGTAACTTTCGCGATGACGAGTTACGTCCTGAGTTAGTTATTAGAAGCGATAAACAGTGCTAGTTCGTTATAATTAGTTGGCAAAGAGTCTGTAAGTTTAGTTTAGTATGTTGGTGAGCAGGCGAAGGATGTGGGTGTGGGTGTGGGTGTGGGTGTGGGTGTCGGTGTGGTGGTGCGCGCGCGCGCAGCTGGCGGCGCTGCTGGGCGCGCGCTGCACGTACGACGTGGAGAGCACGGTGCTGCTGAACGAGCTGGCGGGCAAGCAGCAGGACGTGGGCTACCGGCTCGCCGGCGCGCTCACGCTGGAGCCGGTGGCGCACGACCTGGCCGCGCGACGCCTGCTGCTGCGCTTCCGAGTGAGTCGAGTACGCCCGCACTCGCAGTCGCACTCGCCGCGATAACACGCGACCTCTTCACCCCTCCTCCCACCACTCCCTCCACGTGATATCGTTTACAGATGTACGAGTATGTACCTACCTACTTGCTACTAGGGAAAACTTTATTTATCATCCATTTGAAAAATTGTCTTCATAATATCTACTGAAACACTTGAGTCAACTAGAAGTTTTTTAAATTCACATTCAAAAGGTATTGTTCAATAACTGAAACTGGTCAAGTGCGAGTTGAATTCGCACACAAAGGGTTCCGTACTAGGACAAATGTTCCGTTCCACATGTTGTACACATACTAATAATTTTAATATTACTTTTACCATATTTACTTTGGCCACCAAAACTGTTTCTTGTATGTGGCTCCCTTTAATTTTTTATTCTTTTTTTTATTAGGTATTAGTTGTAGCGGCAATAGAAATACACACTGTAAATTTCAATTCTCTACCTACCTATTACAGTTCATGAGATACAGCCACATCCGGACAGATGGACAGGCAGCGGAGGCTTAGTGATAGGGTCTCGTTGGCACTCTTTGGGAACTACAGAACCCTAAAAAAGGGCTGTAACCGATACAAAAGGTATAAAAAATATTAGTGTTTGTGTTGTATTTGTACATAATCTAAAAACGTTACTATCTAATGTCACTCACATTGCTAAAGATTTCATAAATATGTTTGTACAAAGTAATTGGAATCCTCCATCAATACTAAACATAATTATACTTGGTCAATAGATTGTACTATGAAGATTTGCTGGGAAGTGTACGAGTGATTTTATTAGGTTGTAAAAAAAAAGTTTTACTTTGCTTTTACTAAAAGTTCAACACATTTGTGCCAAATGGGATATGAAAGGGCTTTGTACATTCCAAAATGGTTTTTATTTTAATTTTAGGATGTACAGTTTTTGAAATACAGCAAAAAACCTTAATTTTAGAAATGCATTGCTCTGTTAGAGTTTGGATGTCTTCGAGGAAGGTACGAGTACCTACGGGACAAGTGGCTTAGGAACCATTTGCTTTTGTTTTGTGAAATCAGTTTTGGCATACTTAGTATAACTTTTTAAACTATCATGTTATAAACAATATTAACACAGGGATATTTACCACGATTCAAATATTGATGAGCTTTCCGATATTTCGGCATGCGCCATGACCGACCCCCCCCGCGGGAGAACGGAAGTACTCTGCGAGACGGCGGTAGATGTTGGCGGACGTAGCGGTCGACCCTCTTTCCAAGTCTTCTATTGCGAACAGTGGCCTTATCACCGGTTTCATTCTCGAACTAAACTCGATCGCACTCGACGCTGTCCGTCCGTCGTCGTCCGTCAGAGGGCTGCAGAGGCTGTAACTCATGAACCGTAATAGGTAGATAGTTGAAATTTTGACAAAGCATGTATTTCTTTCTATTGCCGCTATAATAATAAAAATACAAGAAACTTTTAACGTTCGTAATCGATCATCGGCGTTAAGCAACGCTAGGCGCCGTCTGTAATTGGGATGAGTCGAGTGTCTTTTTGCACTTTTTTTGGGAACGTGCTGCCACCTATTAGCCACAAGTTTCGAAATGTTTGTTATAATAGCGTACTCACAACGTACCAGTGTAACGTCCAGATGGCAGAGCCTTCCTTCTTCACGATGATGGGCGATGTTGCCAAAACATTTATTGCGCGAATGCAAATCTTGCGGACTGTGGAGATCTCAGTTCGGGGTGAACTACTAAGTAGTTTATTTATGATTCATTACTGGTTCAGTTTGTAATTGTTTAACGTGAATCATCTGTAAATGATATTGTTGTGGTTGGGTAATGGATTTGCTCTGTCGATGTGATTAGTTGTAAGGAGAGTCGACGGTGGGGAGGGTGGTGTTGTCGGGCCGGGTCGGGCGGCGCGAGGGAGACGCGCGAGTTGAGAGGCTGTGGCGGTGTTGCAGCTGGAGGGCGTGCAGCTGCAGCTGCGCGGCGCGCACGCGCGCTCCGAGTGGGTGCCGCGCGCCTCGCTGTGGGACGCGGCGACCGAGGGGGAGGGGGGCGAGGGCGCGGGGCAGGGGGGCGGGTACGCCGAGTGGCGCGGCGGCCGGCTGGCGCGCGCCTTCCTGCGCGCCGGCGCGCCGCCCGACGTGCTCAACTACCAGCGCGCGCTGCTCAGCCTCTTCCAGGTACCACACATTCATTGAACCCGCTCACCGGCTTCCATCTGCATAACATGTATCATATTTCTTTATACTTTTAGCTTTTTACAAAACAGCTTTTTTGTGTCATTTTATGTAGCTATAAGTCACTCGCCTTATTCTTTTTACTTGTGATTTATAATTTGTCTGATGAGTCTAAGAGCATGTAACATATCTTAATATAGATAAATATGATCATTATAATTATCTCTAAAATGAACAATAGCTTACCTACCACCACCTTACCTACTCTTGGTGAATGGATGGACTTATTGGAAGATTCCTCATAATCAGTTTCAGGTGTCGGGCGGGGAGTATAACGAAACGGACGTCTCGGGGGAGTGCGCCGTCACGTACGAGCCCCTGTCCCCCACCGAGTTCCGCAAGATCAAGGTGAGTAGCCGCGGGCGCGCCCCGCCCTCCGCCCTCCGCCCTCCGCCCTCCGCCCTCCTCCCCTCACGCTCTGTCCGGTTGCAGCGGCGCTGCGCGTTCGAGGCGGCGGCGGCGAGCGAGGCGGGCGCGGGCGTGCGGCGCGTGTCGCGCTACACGCTGAGCGCGGCGCGCGACGCGCTGGTCGCGCTGCACGCCGAGGAGGTGGTGTGGACGGCGGCGGACTCGGACCGCGTCGGCGTTAAGGCGCGCTCCTGGCACGCGCTCTCCCTGCGCGCCAGCCGCGCCGCCGCGCCCGCCGAGGGCGCCGCCGCGCTCGACGCCGCGCTCGCCGCGCTGCCCGCCGAGCTCGCGGACACGCCGCTGCCGCTGCCACTGCAGGACGGTGACGACGACGACGACTACGTGGAGGTGAGGCCGACGTTACGTCGCCGTCGCCGGGTCGTTCGTCGGTCCGTTCGAGAGTAACGTGCGATCGTTCGCAGAGCCTGGAGGAGGCGCTGGAAAAGCACGGCGCAGCGCTGGGTGGCTGGCAGGCGGGGGAGGGAGGCACGCGCGCGCAGGCGGCCGCGCTGCCGCCGCTGCTGCGTGCCGCGCGGGCCGCGCCCGCCTCCGCCCTGCGCGAGCTGCTGCATCGGCCGGACCTGCAGGACTCGCTGTAAGTGTCCGCCGACGCCGGCGCCGGCGCGCGGGCTGGGCCCCCGGCTCGGCATGACGCGGCCGCGTGTTGCAGGGCGGGGCTGTGCCGGCTGCTGGGGCTGGCGGGAACGCGCGGCGCGTGGCAGGTGGCGCGCGCGCTGCTGGCGCCGGCCGCCGCGGACGCGCTGCAGCCGCTCACCCACGAGTACCTCGCCGGGCTCGCGCTGGCGCCCCAGCCGCAGGTACCACCTTCCGACCCGGAGCCCGCAAACATCTGAAGGCGAAGCCTCCATCGATCTAGCCATGAGGCCAGTCCCACTCTGTGGAACAGTGCGCCCTCGTTCGCAGGAGGAGGTGGTCGCGGAGGTGCTGGCGCTCGGCGAGGAGGCCAAGCTGGCGGGCATCGCGGAGAGCGCGCTGCTAGCGGGCGCGGCGGCCGCGGGGCGCGCGGGCGAGGGCGCCGCGCTCGCCGCCCGGGAGCGGCTCGCGCGCGGGCTGGCGCGCGCCCGCGGGCCTGCCTCGCGCGCGCTCTACCTGCGCGCGCTCGGCAACCTGCGCCGCGAGGACACCGCCGAGCTGCTGCTGGCGGCGGCGGAGCGCGGCGCGCCGCAGGACGCGGAGGCGGCGCTGGGGGCGCTGCGCGAGGCGCCGCCGCGCGCCCTGCTGCCGGGCGCGCTGGAGCGCGCGGCGCGGCTCGCCAGCAACTCGTCGGCGGCGCTGGCGGTGCGCGCGCTGGCGCTCGAGCTGGCGGTGGAGCGGCTGTGCGCGGCGCGGGAGACGGCGGTGCCGCTGGCGCTGGCACGGCTGGCGCGCGCGCTGCAGGCGGAGCGCGGGCGCGGCGCGCACGAGCTGCGGCGCGCGCTGTGGCAGCGGCTGGAGGCGCTGGGCGCGCGGCCGGCGGCGGCGGCGCTGCGGCGGCACGCGCCGGCGTCGTGGGACGCGCGCGCGGCGGCCGGCTCGTCGAGCGTGCTGCAGCGCGCGCTGGGCTGGCGCGCGGGCGGGTGGCGCGGCGCGCTGCTCTCGGCGCAGCTGGCGTCGGGCGGCGTGCTGCTGCGCGGCCGCGTGGCGCTGCAGGCGGAGCCGCCGGAGGGGGACGCGCTCGACCTGCTCACGGTGAGCGACGCCGCGCAGCCTCTCGGTGCGTCGTGCTCCGAGTAGTATTGGGACGATCGCTGTCGGTGCAGGTGGAGGTGTGGACGCGCGGGCTGGAGGGGCTGGCGGGCGAGGCGCCGGCGGAGGGGCAGGCGCGGGGGGAGGAGGAGGGCGGCCCGGCGGCGGGGCTGCAGCTGGCGGTGCGCGGCGCCGCGCTGCGCCCGGTCACGCTCTTCGACGGACAGGTACGAAGTTCCATAGCAGTATTCAGTATATTTATTCACAGAAGATATGGTATACCTTAGATGGAAATAAAGATAAGCATGTTCGCACCATCATGTTGGCAAGATTGTCTCTGTGTATTGAATTTGAATAAACGGTTTATGTCATCTCTCACACAGTCCAACCATCTTTTCTTTGGCTTAACTCTACCCACGTATCCTTCCACATTCATATCTTTTTTGTTATAATATTATATATATGATCACGTCATCCAATAATCGGTCGCGTCGGCGGGCGTGTGCAGGCGGAGCTGCTGGGGCACATCTGGGCGGGCACGGGCGCGGCGCCGACGCGCGCGGCGCGGGCGCTGGTGCCGCTGGGCGGCGGGCGCGCGCGCGTGCCGCTGCAGGCGGGCGCGGTGCTGGCGCTGGCGCGCGCGGCGGCGGGCGCGCTGGCCCTGGACGCGCAGGGCGCGGTGTCGCTGTGGCAGCGCTCGGCGCGCGCGCGCCTGGCGCTGCGCGCGGCGGGGCATGCGGAGGCGCGCGCCGCCCTGCGCACCGCCTGGAGCGAGCTGAGCGCGCGCGCCGAGCTGGCGGGCGAGGCGCGCCTGCGGATCGCGCCCGACCTCGACTTCTACGACGCGATGGCGCTGTGCGTGCGCGTGGAGGTGGCGCCGCACGCGACCGAGCGCGCGGTGGAGCTGCGGTCGCGCGGCGGGGAGCGCGCGTGGCGCGTGCGGCGCGTGCGCGGCGCGACCACCGCGCACGCGGGCCGCTCGCTGGCGCTGGGCCGCGCCAACGACGCCGCGTGCCGCGCGCTCGCCGCCGCCGACCCGGAGGACGACGACTAGACTGTAACGAAATATTTTGTCTGTTTTGTAATTGAGTGATTGTCGTGATAGCATTGCAGATCTAAGACATATGTAAATGAAACTATTTCCTCAGTTTAAAGTTGATATCAGCTTGTAAATTTGTATTGAAATCAACTGCGCATTTAAAACATCATTAAATAAATCTCATAGTAAAATAGGTAGTATATTTAAAATTAAATTATGTAACATCATTTTACGATCAAAGATATTTTTAAGAAATAGACAGGTAGAAATTAATGACTTGTCATCTTTCAAGTTTAAAAAAAAATTACTCGTTCAAAATCGAGCTCGACAAAAATTTGTCCATGAAACTTAAATACATATATGTATATAGGTAGGTATAGTGCATGTTATTCCAAATAATGTTTGTAAAATGGAAATTATATTTATACGAACTTTATTTACAAATTGTTTTATTCTTCCCTATATTCGTCGAATAACCGTCAAACCGAGCCTTGTCTAACAGTTTTGTACAAGGTAAGTATACCTACCTGTGATAGCAAGAGCACGTCTCAAGTGACGAGTATTGACAGATTTTCATAAAAAAAAAAATTCAAAAAACCGTGACCGCACGTCTCACGTGCTCAACTCTCGAGTCGCGTTCGAGTATTCGGGGGTCTGTGTAGTAGGTACCTATTTTACTTTCGCAGAGCCAAAAATAAGCGCTTAGATACCTAACTTGTTAAATTCTAATTAGGATTAAAACATACCTACAACAAAAATATATTATTTGGTACCTTTAAATAACTATTTTTTATCATAAATATTTTTCATTTAAATTTTGACATTGTTGAAGGGAAGTCTGTCACTTAAGTACTCTATTTTATGTTTGAATTCACGTTTGAAATCCGTACCAACCTAACGAAGAAGAATAGAACCTCTGTAATTCAAAACATGAGATTCCAGCCTTGGCTTTTCAAATTGAGTTCCAGAATCAGGGTTTCAGTTTGACAGGGATAATGGAAAATTGGATGGGCTGATGAGCCTGAAAAAATACCTTTAAAATAAAAGGCCAATACCGGGTCTAGTGGTCACACCTGCTTTGAAAAGTGATAGCAAGTGGAATATATGTGACCTTCCAGAGGATATTTGGACTCACCAACCTCCTTCATTTGATCTTCGAAGCAGCTGTACCAGGTAGGTACCTATCTCATATTAGCGACCTGATTGGGTGTCCCTCTACTCCGGATACCTGAACCTGAACTACTCTAGCTGCTCTATTGTTGGCAACGTCATCTGCGTGAGAACCCCGGAGGAAGATTTGACGTTGTCGGGGATGAAAAAATATGGTGGCAGCGTCAAGATAAATTGATTTAAACTGTGTTCTTGGATTAAAGAAATAATATTTGTGTGCAACCTAGAGTTTTAAATTACTCCTTAATAGTTTCAGACTACATCAGAAGTGTGCATCACCTATTCTCACGCCCATATAAGTGGAGAAGAGTGGGAATTATAGGCAAACAGAAAAATAAGCGAAAGCGTAAAACAAAACGGCCAAGATCGTCATCCATAACTTCATTGAGCAGTAGCAACTCAAGCGGCAACCGTTCTAGTACACCCCCACCAGCACCCAGGGCTCGAAAGCGGAGTAAGGTATCAAAAAATGCTGAAACTGTGAGTACAAACAATACTATTTTAGACAGCATGATACCTAATTTTGACCCTTTGAAAGACAATGTCGCGTCTTGGCTAAAAGTAATTGTTTCCCATGCATCTACTTTTTCTTGGAAAGACAACATGACTCGTTATCAAGCATTGAACAAACTCAAGGGTTCTGCAAAGACCTGGTATGAATCTTTATTGCGTAGCAGACACACTTGGACGAATTGGACATGGAAAGATTGGAAGACTAAAATTTCGGGCACTTTTACTATAAAAAGAAATATGTACGAGTTGTTGCGAGAAATTATTGACCGTAAACCTGTAGAAGACCAATCATTATAATGATATTTTTTCGAACAAAAAGCTAAAATCGACAATTTGTGCTTAAATTTTTCGGACCATGATATCATATCAATTATTCTAGGAAACATCGACGATAATAATATTACAGCGTCAGTTGAAGCGAGTAACTTCAATTCATGTGACAGTTTAGCAGGATTTTTGCATAGCCGTGTCTGCGGAAAATATCATGCCATGGATTAAAATTAAATAATAAATAAATGATTAAAGGATATATTTACATAGGTATAAAGGTTACAAAGGTGTGTTGGCAAGATAAAATAGACAATAATAATATCCTTGAACAGTGTGTGTTTTCAGATGATCGTGCCTGAGGACATGAACGGTGCAGGAGGGCCGTGTTGGCAACGTCATCTGCGTGAGAACACAGAGAAAGATTTGACGTTGTCGGGGATGAAAAAAATATGGCGGCAGCGTCAAGATAAATTGATTTAAACTGTGTTCTTGAATTAAAGAAATAATATTTGTGTGCAACCTAGAGTTTTGAATTACTCCTTAATAGTTTCAGACTACACTATAAGTACTATAGTAGGTAGGTACTGTTGGAGATTTCGTAGCCGCGGGACAACAACGACGGCGCCGGGACGAGAACTTTCCATCCTACCGCCACCCATCGTGGACGTGCCTTTGTTTCCGAATTTTTATTTATTATTGTGCTAAAAATTGATTTTGTTACTAATTACTGTTACTAATTTCAGAGCTTCTAATAGTACTTTACTTACTAATTTCGTATTGAACAAATAATATATTGCTTATCGATACATGTAAGACTGATTTTCTAGATGGGCCAATACGACAGCAAGAATTTAAAAGAACAGGGAGGGAGGGAGGGAGGGAGGGAGGGAGGGAGGGAGGGAGGGAGGGAGGGAGGGAGGGAGGGAGGGAGGGAGGGAGGGAGGGAGGGAGGGAGGGAGGGAGGGAGGGAGGGAGGGAGGGAGGGAGGGAGGAAGGAAGGAAGGAAGGAAGGAAGGAAGGAAGGAAGGAAGGAAGGAAGGAAGGAAGGAAGGAAGGAAGGAAGGAAGGAAGGAAGGAAGGAAGGAAGGAAGGAAGGAAGGAAGGAAGGAAGGAAGGAAGGAAGGAAGGAAGGAAGGAAGGAAGGAAGGAAGGAAGGAAGGAAGGAAGGAAGGAAGGAAGGAAGGAAGGTTAGGTTAGGTTAGGTTAGGTTAGGTTAGGTTAGGTTAGGTTAGGTTAGGTTAGGTTAGGTTAGGTTAGGTTCCCTCGCCGATCTGGGTGCGCGTGTTGCGCGCCCGGTGAAGACGGGGGAGTTGCGGCTGAAGGATCTCGACGACAGCGTCTCACCTCAAGAGGTGCAGACTGCGGTCGCCGAGGCCGGAGGCTGCTCGGTCACAGACGTGCGGGTGGGCGACATTCGTCGTTCATCCACTGCCCTGGGCACGGTGTGGGTCCGTTGTCCACTAGCTTCCGTGCGGAAGCTAGCAGCGGCAGGGCACGTCGTTGTCGGCTGGGTCTCGGCCCGGGTCGATTATTTGACCTCGAGGCCACTCCAGTGCTTCCGGTGCTTGGAGTACGGGCACGTACGCAGCACGTGTCAGAGCACGGTGGACCGTAGCAGCCTGTGCTACGCGTGCGGGGAGCCCGATCATCGGGCGAGCCAGTGCACGCGTCCGCGCAGGTGTCCGCTGTGCTCCGACAAGGGCTGTAAGGCCGACCATAGGATGGGTAGCAAGCAGTGCCACCCTCCTAAGGCAAAGGGGAGACCAGCTCCTCCCCCTTCGGCCCCAGCACCGGAAGGCAGGGCGGCCCCAACAAAGGGGGCCGCTCAGTCGGGCCAACCGGCCCCACCCCAGGAGGCCATGGAGGCCTCGTAATGGATCACACCTTACGAGTCCTTCAGTGCAATCTGAACCACTGCCGAGGCGCGCAGGATCTTTTCCTGCAAACCCTCGCGCAGTGGCCGATTGCACTTGCCGTGGTGGCGGAGCCCTACCGTGTCCCGGACCATCCTCGCTGGTTCGGGGACGAATTGGGCGCCGTCGCCATTTTCTGGGGTGGTGGCCAAGGTGACCCCCCCTGTGCCCTTCTGGAGAAGGGACAGGGATTCGTGGCTACGACGTGGGGTCACCTAGCCGTTGTGGGCTGCTATATCTCTCCCAACTGTACCCTCGTCGAGTACGAGGCGTACCTGGACGCGGTGGGAAACTGCATACGCAGGTGCCTTCCGCGTCCCGTGCTCGTCCTGGGCGACTTCAACGCTCACTCTCGTGAGTGGGGGAGTCGCCAGGACGACCGAAGAGGAGAGACCATGGTGGAATGGGCGGCGGGTATGGACCTCCGGTTGTTAAATCGGGGGTCTGTAAGCACATGTGTGCGGTGGCAGGGGGAGTCGATCGTGGACCTCTCATGGTCGACCCCCTCGGCCACCCACCTCGTGTCGGGATGGAGAGTTGCGGAGGAGGTGGTCACGTTATCCGACCACCGCCACATCGTTTTCGATGTGGCCCTCCGCCCCCCCGGCAGTGCGTCCCGCCGCAATAGCAGCCCGCCGCGACGATGGGCCCTCAAGCGGCTCGACAGGGATCTGCTCGAAGCCGCCGCCATCGTCGCGGCCTGGCCGGAAGACCACGCCGAAGGGATCCTGCCCGATCCTGTAAGGGAGGCGGCCTGGTTCCGGGCAACGATGACGTCGATCTGCGACGTATCGATGCCCCGGAGCAGGCCTACCAAGCGACGGGCGGTGTACTGGTGGTCGGAGGAGATAGCGCGGTTGCGTGAGGTCTGCCTGCGCTCCCGACGCCAGTACACCAGAGCCCGGAGAAGAAGGCGAGCCCTTGCCGAAGAGGTGGATAGAGTTTACGAGGTATACCGAGACGCGACCAAGGCGCTCCAAGGCGCGATCGCCGAAGCCAAGTCTCGGTCCTGGAGCGAACTCCTCGAGGGACTGAACAGGGACCCATGGGGGCGCCCGTACAAGATGGTACTGGGCAAGCTCCGGCCATGGGTCCCTCCGTTGACGGAAACCCTGGACCCTGCGTTCGTGGGAGGAGTGGTCGATACGCTCTTCCCTAGGGTCCAGGACAGTCCCTTTACCCCCGTGTCTTCGTCGGACCCGACCATCTGGGCCGACGAAATGGGGGTAACTGCCGAGGAGTTGGACCGAGCTGTGAAGCGTCTCAGGGCTCGTAACACAGCACCCGGGCCTGACGGGATTCCAGGTCGGGCCTGGGTGCTGGCTCTATCCGCCGGCTTGGGGGACAAGCTGAGGCGGCTGTTTGACGGCTGCCTCCGCTCCGGTGTGTTCCCCAAGGAATGGAAGGAGGCAAGGTTGGTCCTCTTGAAGAAGGACGGCAGGGCCGCGGATTCTCCCTCTGCGTACCGTCCCATTTGCCTGCTGGACGAGGCCGGCAAGTTACTCGAGAGAATAATTGCCGGCCGTCTATGCACACATCTGTCGCAGGAAGGCCCCGACTTGTCGGATTACCAGTTCGGTTTCCGGCAAGCGCGTTCGACAGTGGACGCGATTCTTCGCGTCCGTACGCTGTCGGACCGGGTAGTGTCCCGGGGCGGGAGGGTGTTGGCGGTGTCCTTGGACATCGTCAACGCCTTTAACTCCCTGCCCTGGAGGGCGATCAGGGCGGCACTCGTGGTTCACGGAGTGCCCCTCTACCTGCAGCGCGTAGTCGGTGCCTACTTGCAGGACAGGTGTGTGCAGTATGCGGGCAGTGACGGTACATTGCACCAGAGGGAGGTGTACTGCGGAGTTCCACAGGGGTCCGTGCTCGGCCCCCTCTTGTGGAACTTCGCGTACGACGCGGTCCTGCGCGTCGATCTCCCCGCCAGCGTACGAGTCGTCTGCTATGCGGACGACACTCTCGTACTAGCCGGTGGGGAGTCCTTCGAAGGGACCAAGGAGCTCGCCGAGCTTGGGGTGGCATGTGTCGTGGACAAGATCCACGAGCTGGGTCTGCGGATAGCGCCTCACAAGACCGAGGCGCTGTGGTTCCACAAATTCCCGAGGGGAAGGGAACCACCCAGCTTGTCGGTTCGCGTAGGTGACGTGGACGTCCAGGTGGGGCGGTACATGAGGTACCTAGGCCTCACCTTGGACGGACGCTGGGACTTCGGGGAGCACTTCAGCCGCTCCGTCCCCCGGATTCAGAGGGCAGTGGGTGCGTTGCACAGACTGCTGCCAAATCTCGGGGGACCCAGGGAGGGCGTGCGCCGCCTCTATGCGGGGGTCGTGCGATCGATGGCTCTCTACGGAGCACCCGTCTGGTCTGGGAGACTGGCGGGTGTTAGGCGCTGTAGGTTATTGTTCAATAGCCTACAGCGTCCTATAGCCATCAGGATCGCACGAGGGTACCGCACAGTATCCTTTGAGGCGGCAACAATCCTGGCGCGGTTTCCGCCCCTGGACATCTTGGCGGTGATGGACGCGCGTGTGTACGTCCGTCTCCGACAGGATGATGGGAGCGGAACTGCGCCTGCTGAAGTGCGGGCGCAAGAGCGCCGACGTGCGCTCGGGATGTGGCGCGAGCGGCTCGAGGAGCCGCGGTGCTCGCGCCAACGCGTCGTCGGCGCCATTGCGCCTTTCTTCGAAGCCTGGCTGGGGAGGGAACATGGGTACGTCACCTATCGACTTACTCAGATACTCACCGGGCACGGCTGCTTCGGTGAGTATCTGAATAGGATCGGACGCGAATCGACACCACAATGCCACCATTGTGGGTGGGACCTGGATTCCGCGCAGCACACGCTGGAGCAGTGCTCAGCGTGGTGCCAGGAGCGCGGAATCCTGGTCAACAGGATCGGGCAGGATCTCTCTCTGCCGAGCGTAGTCGAGGCTATGCTGGCAGATGAGGCGGCGTGGCAGGCCGTAGCCTCTTTCTGTGAGACCGTGATGGTCCAGAAAGAGGCAGCTGAGCGAGATCGGGAGAGGGCCGATCCCGCTCGGAGGAGGCGGCGGCGGGGCGCTAACGGCCGCCCCGCACCGCCTGCCCCGTGAGGGGGCGAGTGGTATCCCCTGCCAAACAGGGGACCTTTTGGGTCCGCGGTAGCGGAGTGAGGGCTCCGTCTACCGGCTACGGATCCCGGGAGGGCGGCGATTCTTGTGGCAAGTTTCGTCGTAGCACGCGAGGGTGCCGGGCGTGGCTGTGGGTGCCATTACCGGGACAGTGCTCTAGAGCACGATGCGAGAGGGGCACCGGTGCGTTCCGTATGGAGATCCCGGAGCCCCTTGACATGCATCGAGGCTGGCCACCAGGTGGTTTTTTAGTGGGTCGTCGGAGTTCGACAACCCCACACTGTCCAGCTGCGACCCTTATCGCAGCTGGTTCGTCTGGGAGCAGATTTTTCCACCTGCCAAAAAAAAAAAAAAAAAAAAAAAAAAAAAAAAAAAAAAAAAAAAGGTTAGGTTAGGTTAGGTTAGGTTAGGTTAGGTTAGGTTAGGTTAGGTTAGGTTAGGTTAGGTTAGGTTAGGTTAGGTTAGGTTAGGTTAGGTTAGGTTAGGTTAGGTTAGGTTAGGTTAGGTTAGGTTAGGTTAGGTTAGGTTAGGTTAGGTTAGGTTAGGTTAGGTTAGGTTAGGTTAGGTTAGGTTAGGTTAGGTTAGGTTAGGTTAGGTTAGGTTAGGTTAGGTTAGGTTAGGTTAGGTTAGGTTAGGTTAGGTTAGGTTAGGTTAGGTTAGGTTAGGTTAGGTTAGGTTAGGTTAGGTTAGGTTAGGTTAGGTTAGGTTAGGTTAGGTTAGGTTAGGTTAGGTTAGGTTAGGTTAGGTTAGGTTAGGTTAGGTTAGGTTAGGTTAGGTTAGGTTAGGTTAGGTTAGGTTAGGTTAGGTTAGGTTAGGTTAGGTTAGGTTAGGTTAGGTTAGGTTAGGTTAGGTTAGGTTAGGTTAGGTTAGGTTAGGTTAGGTTAGGTTAGGTTAGGTTAGGTTAGGTTAGGTTAGGTTAGGTTAGGTTAGGTTAGGTTAGGTTAGGTTAGGTTAGGTTAGGTTAGGTTAGGTTAGGTTAGGTTAGGTTAGGTTAGGTTAGGTTTTTTTTTTTTTTTTTTTTTTTTTTTTTTTTTTTTTTTTTTTTTTTTAATATTCCCTTTGTTCCTCTGACATGGGTATCAGAGCCTGTGTTGACTTCTTTTTCTTTGTTTACTTGTTGTTAATTTGGGTTTAAGGTTACTAATGTAACTGGAATAAGAGGGGGAGCTTGTTGCTTTTTTAAAATTTTACCTTTTATATAATGGACTTACTGTTGTCTTATGTTTCTTTTTATCTTAGTCTTATTTTTCTTATTTCTTTTATCTATTTTAATCTTATTATTCTTTTTATCTGACCACTTTATTTTGCTATTTTATTTTATGTTCATTTTACTTTTGTTACTGTTTTTATACCTTGTTTCTTTTTTTATTTTGTTTCTATTTTTGTTACTATTTTTGTTACTAATTTTGTTGCTATTTTTGTTACTATTGCGTTTATTTACTTTATTTTTTCTATTTTATTTGTTTACTGATTAAAAATATATATCTCAGTATATATTTTTAACAAGATGTATATATCTATGTTTTGTTGTTTACTGTTATATTTTCTGAACACACTGGTCTTTTCTGCTAGATACTTTTGGTCACTTAGAGGCAAACGGTGGTACAAGATTTTAATCTTGGACCTTTCCGTTTGCTTAGACAACTCCGATGGTAGCTGATTACCGGTGTGTTTTCTAACAGTATGAGATGGTGGTTCTGGCTAGGGCGTCCCACTTGCGCCGAATTGTGCACTCCTGGCTAAACGCATTGTGCGCTGTATTTGCCATCTTGGCGAGTGCACAATTGCAGCACGAGGGGGGCGCTCCAGCCAGAACTTCGGGACACGCCGCCCTCATATGGGGACCCCCACAGTGGCTGCACTTCTCCAGTGTCTCTTTGCAGAAGCGACGGCCGTGGCCGTAGCCAAGGCAAAGAGAGCACTGGATTAGTGGGCTCTGGTCTGCCACTCGTATGCGTTGTAGATCGATGCGGACGGATCCTGCATCGATCATACAACGCCATACTTTGGGGGACACCCTTAACACGACGTGGTGCGTGTGGGGGTTCCGTGTTTTCTTTTTGTAGGCGATCTCGATGTTTTCGGTGGTCAGATCCAGGTCGACGAAGACATCCTTATTTTGTTTGCTTAAAGAATTAAGGATGTCTTCGTCGCTGTTATAGCCGAGGACATCCCGCATAATTATTTGTGGATTCTTGTTCGTCATGTCTTCCACTGTAAGACATTCACTTGCTCCCTTCAGTTTCTCTTTTAGTTTCTTCCTGTCGTCTTCCGTTTTGCATCCTATTATAATCTTACTGTCCTTTGCCTTCCTGACCCTTTCCACAGCAACTCCTCCCTCCTTCGCATTCACTACCTTCCTGATCCTTTCCAATACCTCTTCTCCTGTCTCCAATTCGTCCTTCCCCGTTACCACTACGGAGTGTAGCGCGGTCTGTACTACCGGATTCCTCCTGGTAGACGCCGCTGCTACACTCGCGTAGGTCATCCTCTCCTGGTTCCCTTGGTGTCTTTCCAAAGTTTCTTTCAGCTCTTTCATCCTGTCATTGTTCTCTTTCATCAGTTTACCGTACTCTTCCATTTTCTGTATAAGTTCATTCTCTTTCTCTTTCTTACTTTCTTCTTGTTCAACTTCTTTTCTAGGTTCAGGTTCTTTTTCTTTCTTCTTCATTGGTGCTGTGGTTTCCTTCGTGTTTTCTACTGCGTTTTCGCTCTCGGCTTCCTTCACTAATTTGTACAGTCTTTCAATTGCCTTCATAACTTCTACCTTTATTTCTGTTTTTATATTTCTAGAATTGCCGAGATTTAATTTGGCTTTCGTCACACAGGCTCTCGCTTCTGTCAATCTATCTTTATATTTCGGTGTCTCTAGCCTCGGTGGGCTCCCCGCTGCCTCGACCGATGCCCTTCGTGGTAAGGGCGCGGTTTTGGTTTTGGGGGGTTCCACCGAGGGTGAGGTAGTAGCCTTGGAGAGTGTGTCAGCTCTACCTGACTCCCACTCTCCAATGCTTCTCCTCACGTTGCTACTTTGGTATGCGGGCTCTGCTCCCTCTGTCTCTTTTTCTTCGACCTTTCTTGGGTGTTTGGCGACTGGAGTCCGCATACCAAACATTTTTGGAACAAAGTTCGTCAATAGTAGAATTAAAAATTAAAAAGTTTGTAAAAGTTATAAAAAGAATTTAAAATTAAAATAAATAATACTAAACCTAGGATAAAAAGATTATAAAATTGTAAAAGTTGTAAAATTTAAAATAATAATTATTCTTATTACCTAGGTTAAAATTGTATAACTAAAGCTAACTTAAACTAAACTTAAAATTTAATTTGACTAGATTGTATAAAATTAATATTTATTTGTCACTAATGTATTTTTATTTGTTTCAGGTACTTCTTAGGCGACACGTCGGCAACCACGTCCAGCGGAGCAGGTACAGGTCAGTATAACAGGTAAGTATACCTACGTATACAGGTGAGTATACTGGTTAGTAATAGCTTGGGTGGTGGTTTAAGCTTTTTTTTGCTTTTTGTGGTCGTGGTCACGTTCGGTGGTCAATATTTTAACCCTTTTTCTATTCCAGGTTCGTCTAGTCTACCGCTACAGGACAGCGCGAGTCTCCTTTAACAGGGTAAGTTAGTTTCAGTACTTATAGGAAGTACTTTAGGTCAAAAAAGGGCGAAACCTAGTCAAATTGTCAGGAAAAAGGGGAATTTGAGGCGATTGTGTCAAATTTTGACACAATCTAGCGCTCAATTCCACCGTAAATGGCACTTTCTGTGTCTTACAGCTAGCCCCTATACTTAAAAGTGTCAAATTTGGACCAATCAAAAATTTCAAAAACTTCCCCTACTATAATATGGTTCGGGGTCCACCTAGCCAAAGCGGCTTGGGTGGGTGGGCGGGCGATTTTTTGCGATTTTAGTCGCCCGATTCGGCTGAAATTTTGCAGGGAGGCGCGGACGGTGTCCTGAAGCCTGGATGGATGGTGCAAAAAATTCAGCTCGGACGACTTCCACGAAAAATCGGACAAAACCTATGGAAAACGCACTAAAGCGACGATTTTCAGCTCCTAACTCAAAAAATGAGTCGGAATGTCGCTGAAAAATCGCGGTTTTCAGCTTCAGGCGCAAGCGGGTTATACAGAACTACAATTTAAAAAATTTTGAAAAATGCTCAGTCAGGTAATTTAGCCAAAATGTAGCAAAAAGTGAAGATTTTATAAGTTTTTGAAAATTATTTGTTCCACAAAGTCAAAATATGGGTCCAAAAAGGAGCCGGGTCAGTAAAATATGCCGTAGCACTGCTGATGCGCACTAATAGATCCTTTGCAGTGCGAAAACAAAAAATAGTTGTGAAGTTTAAAATTTCAAATTCACGAAATGTATGGGCAAAACGACCGGGTACTAAGACTTTTTACTATGAAAAATTTCAGCTTTGCGATTTTAGTCGCCCGATTCGGCTGAAATTTTGCAGGGAGGCGCGGACGGTGTCCTGAAGCCTGGATGGATGGTGCAAAAAATTCAGCTCGGACGACTTCCACGAAAAATCGGACAAAACCTATGGAAAACGCACTAAAGCGACGATTTTCAGCTCCTAACTCAAAAAATGAGTCGGAATGTCGCTGAAAAATCGCGGTTTTCAGCTTCAGGCGCAAGCGGGTTATACAGAACTACAATTTAAAAAATTTTGAAAAATGCTCAGTCAGGTAATTTAGCCAAAATGTAGCAAAAAGTGAAGATTTTATAAGTTTTTGAAAATTATTTGTTCCACAAAGTCAAAATATGGGTCCAAAAAGGAGCCGGGTCAGTAAAATATGCCGTAGCACTGCTGATGCGCACTAATAGATCCTTTGCAGTGCGAAAACAAAAAATAGTTGTGAAGTTTAAAATTTCAAATTCACGAAATGTATGGGCAAAACGACCGGGTACTAAGACTTTTTACTATGAAAAATTTCAGCTTTGCGATTTTAGTCGCCCGATTCGGCTGAAATTTTGCAGGGAGGCGCGGACGGTGTCCTGAAGCCTGGATGGATGGTGCAAAAAATTCAGCTCGGACGACTTCCACGAAAAATCGGACAAAACCTATGGAAAACGCACTAAAGCGACGATTTTCAGCTCCTAACTCAAAAAATGAGTCGGAATGTCGCTGAAAAATCGCGGTTTTCAGCTTCAGGCGCAAGCGGGTTATACAGAACTACAATTTAAAAAATTTTGAAAAATGCTCAGTCAGGTAATTTAGCCAAAATGTAGCAAAAAGTGAAGATTTTATAAGTTTTTGAAAATTATTTGTTCCACAAAGTCAAAATATGGGTCCAAAAAGGAGCCGGGTCAGTAAAATATGCCGTAGCACTGCTGATGCGCACTAATAGATCCTTTGCAGTGCGAAAACAAAAAATAGTTGTGAAGTTTAAAATTTCAAATTCACGAAATGTATGGGCAAAACGACCGGGTACTAAGACTTTTTACTATGAAAAATTTCAGCTTTGCGATTTTAGTCGCCCGATTCGGCTGAAATTTTGCAGGGAGGCGCGGACGGTGTCCTGAAGCCTGGATGGATGGTGCAAAAAATTCAGCTCGGACGACTTCCACGAAAAATCGGACAAAACCTATGGAAAACGCACTAAAGCGACGATTTTCAGCTCCTAACTCAAAAAATGAGTCGGAATGTCGCTGAAAAATCGCGGTTTTCAGCTTCAGGCGCAAGCGGGTTATACAGAACTACAATTTAAAAAATTTTGAAAAATGCTCAGTCAGGTAATTTAGCCAAAATGTAGCAAAAAGTGAAGATTTTATAAGTTTTTGAAAATTATTTGTTCCACAAAGTCAAAATATGGGTCCAAAAAGGAGCCGGGTCAGTAAAATATGCCGTAGCACTGCTGATGCGCACTAATAGATCCTTTGCAGTGCGAAAACAAAAAATAGTTGTGAAGTTTAAAATTTCAAATTCACGAAATGTATGGGCAAAACGACCGGGTACTAAGACTTTTTACTATGAAAAATTTCAGCTTTGCGATTTTAGTCGCCCGATTCGGCTGAAATTTTGCAGGGAGGCGCGGACGGTGTCCTGAAGCCTGGATGGATGGTGCAAAAAATTCAGCTCGGACGACTTCCACGAAAAATCGGACAAAACCTATGGAAAACGCACTAAAGCGACGATTTTCAGCTCCTAACTCAAAAAATGAGTCGGAATGTCGCTGAAAAATCGCGGTTTTCAGCTTCAGGCGCAAGCGGGTTATACAGAACTACAATTTAAAAAATTTTGAAAAATGCTCAGTCAGGTAATTTAGCCAAAATGTAGCAAAAAGTGAAGATTTTATAAGTTTTTGAAAATTATTTGTTCCACAAAGTCAAAATATGGGTCCAAAAAGGAGCCGGGTCAGTAAAATATGCCGTAGCACTGCTGATGCGCACTAATAGATCCTTTGCAGTGCGAAAACAAAAAATAGTTGTGAAGTTTAAAATTTCAAATTCACGGTTAGGTTAGGTTAGGTTAGGTTAGGTTAGGTTAGGTTAGGTTAGGTTAGGTTAGGTTAGGTTAGGTTAGGTTAGGTTAGGTTAGGTTAGGTTAGGTTAGGTTAGGTTAGGTTAGGTTAGGTTAGGTTAGGTTAGGTTAGGTTAGGTTAGGTTAGGTTAGGTTAGGTTAGGTTAGGTTAGGTTTTTTTTTTTTTTTTTTTTTTTTTTTTTTTAATGAGTTTCGATGTTCCTCTGACATAGGGGATCAGAGCCTGTTTTTACCGGTTTTTTTAATTGTTTGCTTTGATTTAATTTGGGATTTTTGGGGTAGTTGGAGTTTTTATACAACAGCGATTTCTATTTCTAGTTTTTATATCCTTTGATTTTCACTATATTTACTTAACTTATACATGTACATATTATATTTAATTCGATTTTATTATACAGAGTATTTTAACTTTATTTTTATCTTTATGTTTTTATTTTATTTCAAGTTCACAATTTTATTTATGCATTTAATTTATTTATGGTTTCTTAATTTGTACATTTTAATTTTTTAAGATTATGTCAGCGAATTTATTGCAATTTTGTTAGGTATTAATTGTTGTTTGCTAGATTTGTGGTTATTATTGTTTGCTAAGTATTTGTGATATTCTAGTGTTAATTAGGTACTTATTTTCTTAGTTGCTAGTTTACATATATATTTAATATATACTGTAACAAGTCTTATTACTGTTTTTTCCCCATTTTTTTTTTTTTACTCAGCGGCATTGTTTGCTTTTCAGGGGCAAGAGATGGTACAAGTTTTAACTTGTACCATTCTTTTGCTTGGACAGCTTTTTGTTGTGCTCGCTGGTGGTGGTAGGTACTTAGCAATAGGCTACGGTTGCTCTGGCTAGAGCGTCCCACTTTCTCCTGATCGTGCAGTCTGGGCTGAAGGCGTTATGTGCTGTGTTTTCTGCCTTCGCCTGCACGCAGTTGCAGCACGATGGGATCACTCCGGCCAGACGGTCAGCACACTCTGACCTCATGTGGGGTCCCCCGCAGTGGCTGCACTTCGCCAGTGTTTCCTTGCAAAAGCGACGGCCGTGGCCGTAGCCTAGGCAGAGGGAACACTGGACTAGTGGTGACTGGTCAGCCACTCGTACGCGTTGGAGATCGATGCGGAGAGACCCCGCATCGATCATCCTCTGCCACACGTTGGGGGGCACCCGCATGACCACATGTTGTGTGTGGGGGTTCCTCGTTTTCTTTCTATAGCAGATCTCTATTTGTTTTCCGTCGAAAACGCCGAAGACATCCTTGTTCTGATTCCTCAGAGAATCAAGGATGTCTTCGTCGCTGTTGTATACAAACACATCCTTTAATATTACTTGCGGGTCCTTGTTCTTCATATCGCTTACTACGATTTGCCCTTCCGCCTTTTTTAGTTTTTCCCTTAGCCTCTGTCGTTCTTCCTCGCTCCTACAACTCATTATCACCTTACTACCCTTCGCTTTCCTTATCCTTTCCACTGTGACGTCCCCTTCCTTCGCGTTTACCACTTTCCGTATCCTTTCCAGCACTTCCTCTCCCGTTTCCATTTCGTCTTTTGATGTGACGACTACGGAGTGTAGCGCGGTCTGCACCACTGGAGATTTCCTAGTGGTCGCCGCTGCCACACTCGCGTATGTCGCCTTCTCCTGACCTTCCTGCTGTCTTTCTATCGTTTCTTTTAGTTCCTTCATTCTTTCATTATTCTCCTTTATTAGCTTTGCGTGTTCCTCCATTTGTCTTATCAGTTCGCTCTCTTGTTTGCTTTCTTTTGGTTCTTCTTCTTTTTCTTTTTCTTTTCTGGGTTGGGGTTCGGGATGAGGTTCGGGTTCTTTCTCTTTTTCTTTTTCTTTTTCTTCGCGTTTGTTTTCAGCTTCAGCTTCCTTTACTAATTGATATAGCCTTTCTATGGCCTTTATCACTTCTGTCTTTATTTCCGTCTTTATGTTACGCGAGTTTCCTAGATTCAACTTGGCTCTTTGTAAACAGGCTCTGGCCTCTGATGTCCTATCCTTATACTTAATTTCTTGTTTGGGCGGGCTCCCCACGGCCTCAACCGATACCCTCCGTGCTAGTGGTCGGATGTTCTGGCCACTTTCTACTGTGGGTACCGGTTTTGGTCCCGGGGGACCCGACGAGGGGACCTTTTTCGGGGAGGTTGGAGTTTTGGAGAGTGTTTCGGATTTTCCCGATTCCCACTCTCCAATGCTCCTCCTCACATTGCTTTGCTGTCTCTCTTCCTTCTGTTTTTGTTCTTCCATCTCAGTCTTGTCCTCCTCTTTCTTGTTTCTCCCCGGTTTGGAAATTGGGGTTCTAATTCCAAACATTTTCCGGAACACAGACTTCTCTACAAATTATATAATCAGTTTTTAAGTGTATATAGATTTTTAATTGTGTTTTAATAAATAGTTTAACCTAACCTAAGATAAAATGTAAATTTGTAAAAGTTGTAAATAAAATTAGATTAAAATTGTAAATGTATAAAATGTAAATTTGTAAAAGTTGTATATAGTAGTTATTAAGATGTAAGTGTATAAACTAAAATAAAACTAGACTTCGAATTATATTTGACTAGAATAGATTTTATTTATAAACTTATAAGTTTATTTGTCACTAATAGTCTTTTTCTTTTTCAGATGTCCTTGGGACCACCGTCTGCAGCCAGTCGAGAGCAACACGTACAGGTGAGTATGACTGCCAAGTATACCTAGGTATACAAGTGAGTATACAGGTTAGTATAAGCTTAGATGGTAAGGTAAGCTTTAAAATTGCCTCTAGACTGATTTTGTCACGTATAACTACGGAAATGTCAAAGATCCTTGTCTCTTAAACTCTTGCGAGTGCGTTCCGAAACGTTAAAATCCTAGTCAAATAGGTTTGGACGCTAAAAGGAGGTCAATTCCCCTTTAAAACGGCCAGATGTCAGAAAAGTGTGAATTTGAGAATATAGCGTCAAGTATTGACCTTATCTACGACTCAATTTCACGTGTTATGTCACCTTAGGTGTCGTAGAGTAAGCCCCTATTCAGAAAAATTACAAAAAGTGCTGAACTTTAAAAATGAAAATATTCCTATACAGGAGCTTCTACTGCGGTCCACCTAGCCAAAGCGGCTTGGGTGGGTGGGCAACAATATGTTCAGAATGTAACTTCATCCTAAATCCAAGTTATTAGGAAATTACAATCATAATGTGATATTTTCGTAGTGAGGCATTTAGGTAACGATGGATAGATAACCTACTATTTACTTATTTAATCGGGTAGTACATAGCTACCGGTGTCCATAATGAATGATACATTTGTATATTTTAATGTGGTGTTATAAAAATATTATAAATAAGCCAAAGTTTTGATATTTGTGTTTTAATCTCACCTTACGGCTGAACCTATATTTTTAACAGACTTAAAAAAAGGAGGAAGTTCTATGTTCGACTGTATGCTTTTTTATGTATTTAGGTATGTTCACCGATATCTCTGCCAATAGGTACCTAATGGTCCCGAGGTGATCCCATATAAAATTTTATGTCGGAGGTGCTTAAATTTTTCAAGTACCTACTTAAGTAATTTTTAAAAATCGTGAAATTAAGCTTTAAAAATTAAAATGACAACGTAGGTACCTACTTATTTTCACTCAATTTGAAACATTCAAGGTTGCGTATCATCCTCAGGTATCATCTAAACTAAATAAATTAAAACTCTTAAGTTACTGACTGATTGATTGACACTAAAATCTGTATCTTAGTCATAACAAAAACAGAATTTATGTACCTATTGTATTTAATATAGCTAAAAATCTGCAATCTGCATACATAACAAAACACGCGACTGATCCTCATTGCCGTAGAATAGAAACCTCTCTCCCCCCCCCTCCACCGGAACCCTCCTCACAGTGTTGCTATAAATGTAGAAGGCATGAAATCGTTTTCATTCAAAAAAATCCGTACAAAATGTAGTAGGTTGGTATCTATTCCGTCCCTAAGAAAACCGATGAAAGTGGAGGTAAGAAGTTCTTACCGAGGCCGAGGGTCCATTTTGTAACTCAAATCTCAATCGCATATCGCAATCAAATATAATTTGACAGTTGATTGTGATTGAATATTGGTACCTATGGTATTCCGCAACTTTTGCCAAACACGAATCGAGTGAATCGCATTCATTGCGTAGGTATATGATGTAATGAAGATTCTTCGTGCAAAATGATTATACCTAGGTACGAGGAATTGCTCTCGAGATGGAAGCTCTTTATCAGCATCAATCTGAGTTAGGAGAGAGCATCGAGAAACTTTTAACTAATTTTAAAAAGGAAGGAAAAGAGCGTAGGACAGTTGAGTCTTGTCGAAAGAAATTTGACCTCTTAGCATCGTATTGGAGAGAGTATGAAAAGAATCATGAAAAACTTCGTCCTTATGAAACTACCAATCATGCGTACTTTGTCAACTCTGAGTTTGAGCGTATTAAAGAGATCTATTCAGTAGCGGATAGGTTAATTAGTGAGAGCTATGACAATTTACTTCTAAGAGGCAAGCAGCAGCCATTATTTAAGCCTAGGGAAACTTCCCTTCAGGAAGAAGCAGGTCCGTCGGCCGGAGAGCGAGCGCCGCGGCCCAGAGCGCCAGCAACCCCCTCCGTAGTAGAGAGAGGGAGCAATAGCAAGCTAGACGACATGCTCCGTAAGCAGTCCGTCAATTTTAAAGCATTCGTTAGAGCAGTTGAAAGTATAGAGATTGAGTCATTCCGTGATAAGTGGGAGTTCGAAGACGCCCTGCGACTCTTACAAACTCGCTGGACGGCGGTAGATAATTTCCATTGGGAGATCATGGTTGAGTTAGAAGAAGATGAAGCGTACGAATCTATCTACAATAAGCATGAACGTACGTACAGCAACATGAGAAAAGCTCTTAGCTCGAAGATGTGGTCAACTTCGTATCGTGATAAGTCTACTCCTCAAATGGACCTACCAACATTCACGGGTAATTTTTACCAATGGGTCTCATTTAAGGATCTGTTCGACGAAGCGATCCATAACAATCCAGCACTATCAAACGCTCAGAAGATGCAATTTTTGAAGAGCAAAGTAAAAGGTGAAGCGGAGCGTTTGATTCAGCATCTGCCGATTAGCGCGGAGAACTATAGTATTTGTTGGGAAATCTTAAATCATCGATTCAATAATAAAAAGCAAATCTTTACGTCACACGTTAGCATGTTTCTCAACCTACCAAACATACAGCAGCAATCGTACATAGCTATCAAAAGACTACATGATGTCACGCTAGAGAGTCTCTACGCCATAAAGAAACTCGGCGTTGATATAAACACTTGGGACCCTCTACTTGTGCACCTTTTAGCGCAAAAATTGGATAATGAGTCTTATTCCGAGTACATAGAGTCGCTAAAGAATTCGCGGGAGCTACCGGTACTACAGGATTTTTTAGACTTTTTAGAGAACAAATTCATGACTCTAGAATCAGCTCGTCGACGTCAAGATGTGACATCAAAGTCACAGTCATCCCAGCAGCCAAATCAGCAAGCAAAACCATCCTTTTATCAAAAAAGAGATAATTTTAGATCGAACTACGAGTGGAAAAATAACACAAGAAATGAAATGTCGAAATCCATGCACGTGACAGCAGCGTCAGCAAGTAGGTGTCCGCATTGTTTCGCCGACCATAGTTTACTTTATTGCAAAAAATTCAACGATTCTCCGAATGACATGAAATTAAAAATTGTGAAACAATTGAATTACTGCATAAATTGTATTTACGATCACAATGGATACAAATGCCACTCGACAAAAAGATGTCATATATGTTTTGATAATCATCATACTTTATTGCACGATTGTTTTAATTATCAACAAAATTCCAATAACGCGCCCGGCGGCATTACGAAACGTAGAAACAATAATCATTATCATCAGCAACGGGAGGATGGCATGAATAGCAATGGCGTGCACGCATCCCAGCACGCAAGGGCGATGACCTCAGAGGTTTTATTACAAACAGCACTAGTTAAAGTCACAGCAGCAGATAATACACAGCATGTTATGCGAGCCCTAATCGATCAAGGTTCTCAAGTGTCAGTAATTAGCGAAAGAGCAGCACAGCAATTGGGATTGAAGCGCGAGCAATGTAAGGGAGTTATTGTTGGAGTAGGAGAGCAGGAAAATAACTGTAAAGGAAAGCTAAAAATCACTTGTCAATCGACTTACATCGATTATAAGTTTAACACTGAGGTTTTGATAATGAAGAACGTCGTTAGAAACTTGCCAAACAAAAGTTTCGATAGACCAGCTTGGGAACATATAGCGCTCCTCTACTTAGCAGATCCGGATTATAACATCAGTCGCCCTGTGGATCTGCTTCTAGGGGCGGATGTTTATTCTATCATCATATTAGAGGGGCTAATCCGAGGTGAAACTCAATCGGAGCCTCTAGCCCAGCATACCAAGCTAGGTTGGCTATTATGCGGAAGTATTCAAACATCATTTCAATGCAACGTAATTTTGAACGACGTTGAGAGTCTACAACAGTTTTGGAAAATAGAGGACATACAAGAGCAAAACGAGATGTCAGTGGAAGATCAAGAATGTGTAGATTTTTATAAAGCAACAACGAAGCGTCTAGAAAGCGGCCGGTATGAAGTGAGATTACCCATGAAGCAGCAATTTAAAGAAAAGTTAGGTTCTTCGAAGGAGATAGCTATAGCACAATTTAAAAATCTAGAGCGAAAATTTAGCAGGCAAGAAAGTCTAGCAAAACAATATAAGCACTTTATTAGCGAATATGAGCAAATGGAGCATATGAGAGAAGCAATATCTAGCAGCAAGCAGAAGCAGAGGTCTGACATGGAATGTTTTCTACCTCATCATGCGGTTCAAAGAGCCGAATCAAGCACAACAAAGCTACGCGTAGTGTTTAATGCATCCGCCAAAACCACTTCCGGCTACAGTGTAAATGACCTCATGTACAAAGGTCCTAACTTGCAACAAGATCTGCAAGGGATCATATTGAAGTGGAGGCAGTATCGTTACGCATACACGGCCGATATTGAGAAATGCTATCGTATGATTTTAGTTCATGAAATGGACCAAAAGCTGCAGCAAATTGTATGGAGAGAATGTCCTGACATGCCCATCAAAACATACCTCTTATTAACTATCGCATATGGTACAAAATCGGCACCATTTTTAGCATTAATGACTCTTCGTCAGTTAGCAGAAGATGAAAAGCATAACTTCCCCTACGCAGCACAAAGCATCCGAGAGCAATTTTATATGGATGACTGGGTGTCAGGATGCCATAGCATAGAAGAAGGAAATAAATGTATAGCGGAAGTAAATAAATGTCTTAGCAGCGGAGGATTTACTTTACGGAAGTGGTCCTCGAATGACAAACAATTATTAGCAAATCTTGAGCAATCCAACAGAGAAAAAACATTATTCACATTCAAAACAGAAAGCTCATCCAAAACTTTGGGAATACAATGGAACTGTACCGAGGACGAATTCACTTTTCAAAGCAATTTAAACAGTTCAGAGACGACAAAATTAACCAAAAGAATACTTTTATCTGAAATTTCAAAAATATTTGACCCTTTAGGTTGGTTAGCTCCCTTAACTACAAAAATGAAATTACTGTTTCAAAGGGTCTGGCAAGTTTCTGAAATGGAGTGGAATAACGAAGTTCCTGTCGACATAAAAGAAGAGTGGATTCTTCTAAAGAAAGATCTGGAGTGCATCTGTCAGATTAAGATACCTCGGTGGTTGCAAAGCAAAGTGGGGGACGTCATTGAACTACACGGATTCTGTGACGCATCCAGCAAAGCATACGCATGTGTAGTATATGCAAGAATAAAAAATAATGACATAACTTCAGTAGTGCTAGTCGCAGCAAAAACTCGCCTAGTACCTAATAGCAAGGTCGTATCGTTACCTAGACTGGAGTTATGCGCAGCTGATCTTTTAGCGAAATTAATGACGAAAATTGTCAATAGCATAAATAGCTTTTCTGTGAAGGTATATGGTTGGAGTGATTCGAAAGTAACCCTCAGCTGGATACAAGGCTCTCCCGAGCGATGGAAGCCTTTTGTAGCGAATCGAGTAAAGAAAATAGTGAGTACAATGCCATCAACAGTGTGGCATTACGTAAACACGAAGGAGAATCCAGCTGATTCAGCGAGTAGAGGATTGACAGCAAGTCAACTTATGGAACTTTCATTGTGGTGGAAAGGGCCCACATGGTTGTCGTCCAATGAGTTCAAACCTAAAACGCTAGAAACGGAGTATAAAACAGAGGAGGAAGTTAAAAAGCAAGTGAATTTAGTTCAAACTAGCGTCACAAGTAGCAGCATCATAGATAATTTATTAAATAAATATAGCTCATTTATAAAGGTAACAAGAATATTAGCATGGATAAGACGGGCATTGACTCCGAGCGGTAAACAAAGGTATCTCACATTACAAGAGCTTAGAACAGCAAAATTATCTATAATAAAACACATTCAACGTAAAGAATTCTATGAAGATATCGAAAATTTATTGCATCATGACAAGCTAAAAGCAAATAGCAAAATATTAAGCTTAAATCCAAGAGTAGATCAAAATGGAATTTTGAGAGTGGGAGGGCGCCTAAAGAACGCTAACATAAGTGCCGATATGAGGTATCCGATCATCATTCCATACAATGGTCGGCTAACAGAACTCCTTATCGAGCAAGCGCACAAACTTGCGTTCCATGGTGGAGCCAGACTTACCTTATCCTTACTTAGGCAACAGTACTGGATAGTCAAAGGTAATCGAGCAGTGAAAAAGCAGCTTCTGAGATGCGTGACTTGCAAAAAACAAGAACCTAGAAAACTAGATCAGATCATGGGTAACCTACCAGACTATAGAATAAACCCAGCTCCAGCATTTTATCACACTGGAGTAGATTTTACAGGATTTGTTCGAGTGAAAGCCAATAAAGGTAGGGGTATAAAAACATCGAAAGGCTATATAGCGTTATTTATATGCATGGTCACAAAAGCAGTTCATCTAGAGTTAGTTTCCGACTTGAGTAGTGCATCATTTCTAGCAGCGTTAAGAAGAATGGCGGCACGAAGAGGAGCGCCAAAGCATATTTACTCAGATAACGGTACTAACTTTGTGGGGGCGAATAAGATCCTGCAAGAAGAGTTTCAGCAGCTAGAGAGAGTTTTTGGTGATTCATTCTATAAAGAGGTCGTAGAGATGAACATAGAATGGCACTGGAATTGTCCTTCTTGGCCAAGCGCGGGAGGGATCTGGGAGCGATCAATCAGAAGTCTGAAACAGCATCTTAAGAGGGTAGTAGGTGAGCAAGCACTGACCTTCGAAGAGTACAGCACCGTGTTAGCCCAAATAGAAGCGAATCTAAACTCGAGACCATTGTGTCCTATATCAAACGACATTGATGATATAGATTTTCTGACACCAGCGCATTTCCTAACTAGCAGAGCAGATCTGTCAGTCATAGAAACCACAGATGATTGCCGGACCAGATGGCATCTAGCAAATAAAATTGTAAAAGATCTATGGAAAAGGTGGAAAACAGAATATCTTAGCCAGTTATCAGTACGCAGCAAGTGGTTGAAAGCTAAAAGAAATATCGAGATCGGGGATATGGTAACCATTCACGACGATAACAACTTAGCAGGGAAATTTCCGGTCGGGAGAGTAGTAGAAGTTCATAAAGGGAACGATGGGCTAGTCAGGGTGGTAACCTTAAAAACTAAAAATGGATATGTTAAGCGTCCTATAATAAGATTATCCATTTTACCTATAGAGCAAGTAAAGCAAGATGAAAAAGAAGAACAAGCAAAGCAAGTAAGTGAAAGCGGAGAATAGTAAACAAATGAGTTAACGTTGCCAATCGACAGCATACAGTCCACTTTATATCAAATCTACGAGCTATTGAAAATAAAAGCAAGAATGACCCATCTATTTATTTTTATTACGTATGTGATTCATACTCTTTGAGAATCATATGTGACGAAGAAATCTGAGACTACCGAGTCAGCAAGGCCGGGCTCATTCAACTCTCTAAACAATGCATAGCAAAGGGACATGACCTAACCTAACTCTATATTCATATCAACATAAAAATACGCTCATTCTCAAACCAGACGTAGTACCTTTCAGCATAGCTCCAATACGTCAATCTTTGGTCAATATTACGCTTCCTCCTTGACGAAGACAGCGCTCTGTTCAACAACTTCATCTTCAACGGCGAAGCACCAATCAGCAGCATAAGTGTGAGAGTGAGTGCCGGTAATGTGCCCGGGCCCGAGCCAGAGCAAAGTGTTAGTGCGCGAGAAACCCAAATGGGACAGTTCGACTTCGCCCATTAGCAAATAAGTAATCAGTTTTTACGATAGATAAGGTTTAGTTTGTTTACTGTTTAGCAACTCGATTTAACATACGAGGATAATTTTAAGTTCATCTAGCATTGTTCTAACAATCATTTAGCATAAGCAAAATACTGGTTCATCTATGTATTTACTAACTCAAATAATTGTAGCATCTCATTTCATCTCATTTCCTCCCCTCGGGAGCATGTTCGATTCACATCGAACACCTTAGCAAGCAGTTTCGGCTAAGTAGGTCGCACGAGGTGCATCGCGCGGTTTACCTAGCCAGTGCATATTCGGACATCGAGCGGTCCGCACTCATATCAGCATAAATCATTAGCGTATCATTAGCATAGCGTCAAGTTCTTGAATACAGCATTTATATTACTAGCTCCGTTCGTATCAATTCAGCATCCCACTCTTAATATCCGCGTACGGTTCCGTACACTGTAAGAAAACAATCGATTGAAAACGTCAAATTATTGTGGTTAGGTACCTACACTCGAAGTACCTACCTCAATCGACAATCGCATTCATCGGTAAGTAGGTATTCAAATTGCTAAATCCTGCGACTCTGCTAAAGTAATAAAAGCAGTAGTCCTCAAATTCCTTCGCTCTCTAACTTACAGCTAAGCTAAACTGAAGTTTTACTTAATATTATGAATTTAAAAAGAGTTTACAGAATAAATCAAATCCAAAAAGATTTACTAGAAATATGAGCGCTGTGTTTGTGTGAGTAAGTGAGAGTGGATAATAGATAAGGGGTACAAAGTTGGGGAGGCGCATTCAAGCATTTTTATCCCGGTCCTGCGCTGGCCCGACCCACTGTCGGCGGCACCAGCGACGCTGACAATGTCATCGACCCATCAGGCTTAATACCAGGCTTTTTTATTTAATGTTTGGATTGCTCTAAACTACCTATAATAGTGGGAAAAAAATGCCCGATTTTAGGCAACTTTGGCGATTTGATTGAGTCTTTACCTGGCAACCCTGTTCACTCACCCAGCCAGCCAAGCTCATTCATTCTTTAAATTCGTTTCATTCACACTTGGAATCTCGAACGGATCGCTCACAACACCCACCACAGTCACCACGACATCGTAGTCGTACGTACCGTATCGTTCGTATTGTATTGTACTGGCCGGCTCGCGCTCGCGCCGCCGGCGCCGGTAACTTTCGCGATGACGAGTTACGTCCTGAGTTAGTTATTAGAAGCGATAAACAGTGCTAGTTCGTTATAATTAGTTGGCAAAGAGTCTGTAAGTTTAGTTTAGTATGTTGGTGAGCAGGCGAAGGATGTGGGTGTGGGTGTGGGTGTGGGTGTGGGTGTCGGTGTGGTGGTGCGCGCGCGCGCAGCTGGCGGCGCTGCTGGGCGCGCGCTGCACGTACGACGTGGAGAGCACGGTGCTGCTGAACGAGCTGGCGGGCAAGCAGCAGGACGTGGGCTACCGGCTCGCCGGCGCGCTCACGCTGGAGCCGGTGGCGCACGACCTGGCCGCGCGACGCCTGCTGCTGCGCTTCCGAGTGAGTCGAGTACGCCCGCACTCGCAGTCGCACTCGCCGCGATAACACGCGACCTCTTCACCCCTCCTCCCACCACTCCCTCCACGTGATATCGTTTACAGATGTACGAGTATGTACCTACCTACTTGCTACTAGGGAAAACTTTATTTATCATCCATTTGAAAAATTGTCTTCATAATATCTACTGAAACACTTGAGTCAACTAGAAGTTTTTTAAATTCACATTCAAAAGGTATTGTTCAATAACTGAAACTGGTCAAGTGCGAGTTGAATTCGCACACAAAGGGTTCCGTACTAGGACAAATGTTCCGTTCCACATGTTGTACACATACTAATAATTTTAATATTACTTTTACCATATTTACTTTGGCCACCAAAACTGTTTCTTGTATGTGGCTCCCTTTAATTTTTTATTCTTTTTTTTATTAGGTATTAGTTGTAGCGGCAATAGAAATACACACTGTAAATTTCAATTCTCTACCTACCTATTACAGTTCATGAGATACAGCCACATCCGGACAGATGGACAGGCAGCGGAGGCTTAGTGATAGGGTCTCGTTGGCACTCTTTGGGAACTACAGAACCCTAAAAAAGGGCTGTAACCGATACAAAAGGTATAAAAAATATTAGTGTTTGTGTTGTATTTGTACATAATCTAAAAACGTTACTATCTAATGTCACTCACATTGCTAAAGATTTCATAAATATGTTTGTACAAAGTAATTGGAATCCTCCATCAATACTAAACATAATTATACTTGGTCAATAGATTGTACTATGAAGATTTGCTGGGAAGTGTACGAGTGATTTTATTAGGTTGTAAAAAAAAAGTTTTACTTTGCTTTTACTAAAAGTTCAACACATTTGTGCCAAATGGGATATGAAAGGGCTTTGTACATTCCAAAATGGTTTTTATTTTAATTTTAGGATGTACAGTTTTTGAAATACAGCAAAAAACCTTAATTTTAGAAATGCATTGCTCTGTTAGAGTTTGGATGTCTTCGAGGAAGGTACGAGTACCTACGGGACAAGTGGCTTAGGAACCATTTGCTTTTGTTTTGTGAAATCAGTTTTGGCATACTTAGTATAACTTTTTAAACTATCATGTTATAAACAATATTAACACAGGGATATTTACCACGATTCAAATATTGATGAGCTTTCCGATATTTCGGCATGCGCCATGACCGACCCCCCCCGCGGGAGAACGGAAGTACTCTGCGAGACGGCGGTAGATGTTGGCGGACGTAGCGGTCGACCCTCTTTCCAAGTCTTCTATTGCGAACAGTGGCCTTATCACCGGTTTCATTCTCGAACTAAACTCGATCGCACTCGACGCTGTCCGTCCGTCGTCGTCCGTCAGAGGGCTGCAGAGGCTGTAACTCATGAACCGTAATAGGTAGATAGTTGAAATTTTGACAAAGCATGTATTTCTTTCTATTGCCGCTATAATAATAAAAATACAAGAAACTTTTAACGTTCGTAATCGATCATCGGCGTTAAGCAACGCTAGGCGCCGTCTGTAATTGGGATGAGTCGAGTGTCTTTTTGCACTTTTTTTGGGAACGTGCTGCCACCTATTAGCCACAAGTTTCGAAATGTTTGTTATAATAGCGTACTCACAACGTACCAGTGTAACGTCCAGATGGCAGAGCCTTCCTTCTTCACGATGATGGGCGATGTTGCCAAAACATTTATTGCGCGAATGCAAATCTTGCGGACTGTGGAGATCTCAGTTCGGGGTGAACTACTAAGTAGTTTATTTATGATTCATTACTGGTTCAGTTTGTAATTGTTTAACGTGAATCATCTGTAAATGATATTGTTGTGGTTGGGTAATGGATTTGCTCTGTCGATGTGATTAGTTGTAAGGAGAGTCGACGGTGGGGAGGGTGGTGTTGTCGGGCCGGGTCGGGCGGCGCGAGGGAGACGCGCGAGTTGAGAGGCTGTGGCGGTGTTGCAGCTGGAGGGCGTGCAGCTGCAGCTGCGCGGCGCGCACGCGCGCTCCGAGTGGGTGCCGCGCGCCTCGCTGTGGGACGCGGCGACCGAGGGGGAGGGGGGCGAGGGCGCGGGGCAGGGGGGCGGGTACGCCGAGTGGCGCGGCGGCCGGCTGGCGCGCGCCTTCCTGCGCGCCGGCGCGCCGCCCGACGTGCTCAACTACCAGCGCGCGCTGCTCAGCCTCTTCCAGGTACCACACATTCATTGAACCCGCTCACCGGCTTCCATCTGCATAACATGTATCATATTTCTTTATACTTTTAGCTTTTTACAAAACAGCTTTTTTGTGTCATTTTATGTAGCTATAAGTCACTCGCCTTATTCTTTTTACTTGTGATTTATAATTTGTCTGATGAGTCTAAGAGCATGTAACATATCTTAATATAGATAAATATGATCATTATAATTATCTCTAAAATGAACAATAGCTTACCTACCACCACCTTACCTACTCTTGGTGAATGGATGGACTTATTGGAAGATTCCTCATAATCAGTTTCAGGTGTCGGGCGGGGAGTATAACGAAACGGACGTCTCGGGGGAGTGCGCCGTCACGTACGAGCCCCTGTCCCCCACCGAGTTCCGCAAGATCAAGGTGAGTAGCCGCGGGCGCGCCCCGCCCTCCGCCCTCCGCCCTCCGCCCTCCGCCCTCCTCCCCTCACGCTCTGTCCGGTTGCAGCGGCGCTGCGCGTTCGAGGCGGCGGCGGCGAGCGAGGCGGGCGCGGGCGTGCGGCGCGTGTCGCGCTACACGCTGAGCGCGGCGCGCGACGCGCTGGTCGCGCTGCACGCCGAGGAGGTGGTGTGGACGGCGGCGGACTCGGACCGCGTCGGCGTTAAGGCGCGCTCCTGGCACGCGCTCTCCCTGCGCGCCAGCCGCGCCGCCGCGCCCGCCGAGGGCGCCGCCGCGCTCGACGCCGCGCTCGCCGCGCTGCCCGCCGAGCTCGCGGACACGCCGCTGCCGCTGCCACTGCAGGACGGTGACGACGACGACGACTACGTGGAGGTGAGGCCGACGTTACGTCGCCGTCGCCGGGTCGTTCGTCGGTCCGTTCGAGAGTAACGTGCGATCGTTCGCAGAGCCTGGAGGAGGCGCTGGAAAAGCACGGCGCAGCGCTGGGTGGCTGGCAGGCGGGGGAGGGAGGCACGCGCGCGCAGGCGGCCGCGCTGCCGCCGCTGCTGCGTGCCGCGCGGGCCGCGCCCGCCTCCGCCCTGCGCGAGCTGCTGCATCGGCCGGACCTGCAGGACTCGCTGTAAGTGTCCGCCGACGCCGGCGCCGGCGCGCGGGCTGGGCCCCCGGCTCGGCATGACGCGGCCGCGTGTTGCAGGGCGGGGCTGTGCCGGCTGCTGGGGCTGGCGGGAACGCGCGGCGCGTGGCAGGTGGCGCGCGCGCTGCTGGCGCCGGCCGCCGCGGACGCGCTGCAGCCGCTCACCCACGAGTACCTCGCCGGGCTCGCGCTGGCGCCCCAGCCGCAGGTACCACCTTCCGACCCGGAGCCCGCAAACATCTGAAGGCGAAGCCTCCATCGATCTAGCCATGAGGCCAGTCCCACTCTGTGGAACAGTGCGCCCTCGTTCGCAGGAGGAGGTGGTCGCGGAGGTGCTGGCGCTCGGCGAGGAGGCCAAGCTGGCGGGCATCGCGGAGAGCGCGCTGCTAGCGGGCGCGGCGGCCGCGGGGCGCGCGGGCGAGGGCGCCGCGCTCGCCGCCCGGGAGCGGCTCGCGCGCGGGCTGGCGCGCGCCCGCGGGCCTGCCTCGCGCGCGCTCTACCTGCGCGCGCTCGGCAACCTGCGCCGCGAGGACACCGCCGAGCTGCTGCTGGCGGCGGCGGAGCGCGGCGCGCCGCAGGACGCGGAGGCGGCGCTGGGGGCGCTGCGCGAGGCGCCGCCGCGCGCCCTGCTGCCGGGCGCGCTGGAGCGCGCGGCGCGGCTCGCCAGCAACTCGTCGGCGGCGCTGGCGGTGCGCGCGCTGGCGCTCGAGCTGGCGGTGGAGCGGCTGTGCGCGGCGCGGGAGACGGCGGTGCCGCTGGCGCTGGCACGGCTGGCGCGCGCGCTGCAGGCGGAGCGCGGGCGCGGCGCGCACGAGCTGCGGCGCGCGCTGTGGCAGCGGCTGGAGGCGCTGGGCGCGCGGCCGGCGGCGGCGGCGCTGCGGCGGCACGCGCCGGCGTCGTGGGACGCGCGCGCGGCGGCCGGCTCGTCGAGCGTGCTGCAGCGCGCGCTGGGCTGGCGCGCGGGCGGGTGGCGCGGCGCGCTGCTCTCGGCGCAGCTGGCGTCGGGCGGCGTGCTGCTGCGCGGCCGCGTGGCGCTGCAGGCGGAGCCGCCGGAGGGGGACGCGCTCGACCTGCTCACGGTGAGCGACGCCGCGCAGCCTCTCGGTGCGTCGTGCTCCGAGTAGTATTGGGACGATCGCTGTCGGTGCAGGTGGAGGTGTGGACGCGCGGGCTGGAGGGGCTGGCGGGCGAGGCGCCGGCGGAGGGGCAGGCGCGGGGGGAGGAGGAGGGCGGCCCGGCGGCGGGGCTGCAGCTGGCGGTGCGCGGCGCCGCGCTGCGCCCGGTCACGCTCTTCGACGGACAGGTACGAAGTTCCATAGCAGTATTCAGTATATTTATTCACAGAAGATATGGTATACCTTAGATGGAAATAAAGATAAGCATGTTCGCACCATCATGTTGGCAAGATTGTCTCTGTGTATTGAATTTGAATAAACGGTTTATGTCATCTCTCACACAGTCCAACCATCTTTTCTTTGGCTTAACTCTACCCACGTATCCTTCCACATTCATATCTTTTTTGTTATAATATTATATATATGATCACGTCATCCAATAATCGGTCGCGTCGGCGGGCGTGTGCAGGCGGAGCTGCTGGGGCACATCTGGGCGGGCACGGGCGCGGCGCCGACGCGCGCGGCGCGGGCGCTGGTGCCGCTGGGCGGCGGGCGCGCGCGCGTGCCGCTGCAGGCGGGCGCGGTGCTGGCGCTGGCGCGCGCGGCGGCGGGCGCGCTGGCCCTGGACGCGCAGGGCGCGGTGTCGCTGTGGCAGCGCTCGGCGCGCGCGCGCCTGGCGCTGCGCGCGGCGGGGCATGCGGAGGCGCGCGCCGCCCTGCGCACCGCCTGGAGCGAGCTGAGCGCGCGCGCCGAGCTGGCGGGCGAGGCGCGCCTGCGGATCGCGCCCGACCTCGACTTCTACGACGCGATGGCGCTGTGCGTGCGCGTGGAGGTGGCGCCGCACGCGACCGAGCGCGCGGTGGAGCTGCGGTCGCGCGGCGGGGAGCGCGCGTGGCGCGTGCGGCGCGTGCGCGGCGCGACCACCGCGCACGCGGGCCGCTCGCTGGCGCTGGGCCGCGCCAACGACGCCGCGTGCCGCGCGCTCGCCGCCGCCGACCCGGAGGACGACGACTAGACTGTAACGAAATATTTTGTCTGTTTTGTAATTGAGTGATTGTCGTGATAGCATTGCAGATCTAAGACATATGTAAATGAAACTATTTCCTCAGTTTAAAGTTGATATCAGCTTGTAAATTTGTATTGAAATCAACTGCGCATTTAAAACATCATTAAATAAATCTCATAGTAAAATAGGTAGTATATTTAAAATTAAATTATGTAACATCATTTTACGATCAAAGATATTTTTAAGAAATAGACAGGTAGAAATTAATGACTTGTCATCTTTCAAGTTTAAAAAAAAATTACTCGTTCAAAATCGAGCTCGACAAAAATTTGTCCATGAAACTTAAATACATATATGTATATAGGTAGGTATAGTGCATGTTATTCCAAATAATGTTTGTAAAATGGAAATTATATTTATACGAACTTTATTTACAAATTGTTTTATTCTTCCCTATATTCGTCGAATAACCGTCAAACCGAGCCTTGTCTAACAGTTTTGTACAAGGTAAGTATACCTACCTGTGATAGCAAGAGCACGTCTCAAGTGACGAGTATTGACAGATTTTCATAAAAAAAAAAATTCAAAAAACCGTGACCGCACGTCTCACGTGCTCAACTCTCGAGTCGCGTTCGAGTATTCGGGGGTCTGTGTAGTAGGTACCTATTTTACTTTCGCAGAGCCAAAAATAAGCGCTTAGATACCTAACTTGTTAAATTCTAATTAGGATTAAAACATACCTACAACAAAAATATATTATTTGGTACCTTTAAATAACTATTTTTTATCATAAATATTTTTCATTTAAATTTTGACATTGTTGAAGGGAAGTCTGTCACTTAAGTACTCTATTTTATGTTTGAATTCACGTTTGAAATCCGTACCAACCTAACGAAGAAGAATAGAACCTCTGTAATTCAAAACATGAGATTCCAGCCTTGGCTTTTCAAATTGAGTTCCAGAATCAGGGTTTCAGTTTGACAGGGATAATGGAAAATTGGATGGGCTGATGAGCCTGAAAAAATACCTTTAAAATAAAAGGCCAATACCGGGTCTAGTGGTCACACCTGCTTTTAGGTTAGGTTAGGTTAGGTTAGGTTAGGTTAGGTTAGGTTAGGTTAGGTTAGGTTAGGTTAGGTTAGGTTAGGTTAGGTTAGGTTAGGTTAGGTTAGGTTAGGTTAGGTTAGGTTAGGTTAGGTTAGGTTAGGTTAGGTTAGGTTAGGTTAGGTTAGGTTAGGTTAGGTTAGGTTAGGTTAGGTTAGGTTAGGTTAGGTTAGGTTAGGTTAGGTTAGGTTAGGTTAGGTTAGGTTAGGTTAGGTTAGGTTAGGTTAGGTTAGGTTAGGTTAGGTTAGGTTAGGTTAGGTTAGGTTAGGTTAGGTTAGGTTAGGTTAGGTTAGGTTAGGTTAGGTTAGGTTAGGTTAGGTTAGGTTAGGTTAGGTTAGGTTAGGTTAGGTTAGGTTAGGTTAGGTTAGGTTAGGTTAGGTTAGGTTAGGTTAGGTTAGGTTAGGTTAGGTTAGGTTAGGTTAGGTTAGGTTAGGTTAGGTTAGGTTAGGTTAGGTTAGGTTAGGTTAGGTTAGGTTAGGTTAGGTTAGGTTAGGTTAGGTTAGGTTAGGTTAGGTTAGGTTAGGTTAGGTTAGGTTAGGTTAGGTTAGGTTAGGTTAGGTTGGGCGGGTCTGGGTTTATTCATTAATAGTTGCAATGCCTGGCTCCAGTTCGGAGTTTTGGATAAACTCAGGCCTTCCCTATCCGTGGGGGGGTGGGAAACGGATAGGGAGGCGAATGGTCTTAGGGGAGAGCGCACTTAGCGTGAAGATCCCTAAGGCAAGTCTGTGGTTACTTCCTTCACGAGGTGCCGCCTGTTATTGGTCTATTTCCTTCTGAAATAGACGTAACAGAAACCACAGGCGCCGGCATCGTCCTTCTCAGGACGTGTCGGTGGGGTAGGCTTAGTAGGGGTTGGGGTTGGAGGTGATGAATGAATCAGCTCAGGCTCCTCCAAGCATCCCTCTGTTTAGCAGAGATGGAGCAGTGGATGGAGCGAGTGATTGACTGGATGAATGAGTGGATGAATGAAGTGCTTAGGTTAGGTTAGGAGGTAGTGGGAGGACGGCCTGGGTGGTACTAACACTATTGCCCAGTGTCGTCGGAGAGGATTTCGCCACCTCTCCGCCCGGTTCCATGCTGTTGCCTCAGAGACCCCCGTTGGGCGATAAGGGGGTATGTCGTAGCAGTCGTGGGGCCGAAGGGGTGTTGCCTTAATTGGCCGGACCCAGAGCAAGGAAAAGCTCGAATAAAAAACCCGTGAGAAAACACGATTAAAACCTGCGGATACCAGGGGACCTCCGCAGTATGTACCCTTCCCCGGCTGCAGAGGGCACCGGCCGGGGTGACTTTTTAGTTCCCTCACACTCGTGGGATCAATTATGGAACCTTTAACTAAAAACCCAAATGATGTAGAAGAGGGCGCGTCTGCGCGTGGAGATGCCGAGAGGGCAGTGGGTCTGGTGGCGTCGGCGGGCTCTAGTAGCCGCGACACCCTAGGCCGTTTTAAAAAGAAGGGAAGGCCGCTCGCTAGGCCGGCAACGCCGACTTATGCGAGTGGCGGAGAAGAGAATGAGCTGCGTAAGCAGCTGAACCCCGTGAGGAGGTCGAGAAGCCCCCTCAGTGGGGAAAATGCGAGGGCTGGATCGGAGTCGGAGCTGAGCGCTCGTGAGCTGGACTCCGACGCCAGTGAAAGGTCGGTGTCGCCGACCTTGGCCGGGGGAATGTGGAGGAAGCGCCCCTATTCGGAGGAAGACGCGGAGGGTGCCCCAGCGCCCAAAGTGGCTCCGAGGGGGCGTAGAGGGCGTGGTGGACGTGGTCGTACCATTCGGACCGCGGACACTCTGCCTTCGGAGGAGGAGCTGGCTGACGAGAGCCAGCGAAAAATGGAAGTGCGGAACTCCTTCCGCAAGTTCCCTACCGTTCCCGGGGTGAACGAGGAGGACCTGGCGACGGTCTTGGAGAAGCAGGTGGCGGAGTCCGTGCAGACCATCGTCAGGGTTGCCAAAACATCCGGCAACCTCAAGGGGAACTTCGTCAGGGACCTCAAGAACGCGGCAGAAGTCGTAAAGGCCGCGTTCGCAGAGCTGAGGTCCCGGTCGGAGTCGGACGAAATCCTGCGGCTGGAGGCTGCCAACAGGCGGCTGACGGCCGAGCTGCAGGACCTCCGAAAGGAGGTAGCGGAGATTAAGGCCGCTCGTCCGCAACCAGCTCCGGCCTCGGCCCCGGCCCCGGAGTTCGGAGAGGTGATGCGGGAGGTCATGGTGCAGGTGGGCACCATGATCAACGCCCGCTTCGAGGGCCTCGAGTCGAGGCTCCTGCCGGAGGAGCGCCTCCGACCTCCGCTTGCTGCCGACAGGCGCAATGCGGAGAAGGCAGCGAAGGGTGCCGCTCCCGCAGCTGCTGCGGCTCCAAAGGCCCAGCGGGCCCCCAAAGGCCCGGCTGCCCCGAAGGCAGGTCCCTCGGCACCGCCACCGCCCCCCCCACCTCTGCAAGAGGCGTGGACGACGGTGACAAAGCGGGGGAAGAAGAAGGCGCGGGAGGCCCCCCCCCCACGAGAGGCCCCGCCAGCGAGGCCCGCTGCGGCGAAGGCGGCTCCGAGGCGTGGGCCGAAGTCGAAGACCGGCGTGGCAGGTCTTCGACCCCCCCGCACAGCAGCTGTGGTAATAACACTGCTGCCGGGGGCGGAGGAGAAGGGCATATCATATGCCAAGGTCCTTGCGGAGGCAAAAGGCCGCATCGACCTGGGGGCTTTGGGGGTGCCACCCCTGAGGATGAGGACAGCGGCCACTGGAGCCCGCGTCCTAGAGGTCCCGGGGGTTGACAGGGGCGAGAAGGCGGACTCCCTCGCTGAAAAGCTGAGGGAGGTCTTCGAGGGGGCGGCAGAGGAGGTAAAGATATCGAGGCCGAGCATCACCTGCGACTTGCGGGTGAGCGGCCTCGATGACTCTGTCACCACCTTGGAGCTGGTGCAAGCCCTCGCCAAGGCCGGGGGCTGCGACTCGTCGGACGTCAAGTCCGGCGAGATCCGGAAGGGAGCGGCGGGAATGGGCACGGCCTTTGTGCGGTGCCCACTAACGGCAGCCAAAAAGGCGGCGAGCAGCGGTCGGCTGCTTGTGGGCTGGGTGGCGGCGCAGGTGCAGCTGCTGGACGCGCGCCCCCGCCGCTGCTACCGCTGCCTTGCACTGGGTCACGTTCGGGCCCAGTGCAAGTCTGAGGTGGACCGCAGCGATGAATGCCATCGCTGCGGTGGCAAAGGCCATATGGCCAGTGGCTGCTCGGCCGCCCCGCACTGCACCTTATGTGCAGCAGCGGGAAAGGCGGCTGACCACCTCTCCGGGGGCAAGGCCTGTGCCAAGCCCCCGACCAAGACAGGGGCGAGTAGGAGAAAGGCGGGGACTGAGGCCAAGGCCAAGTCCAAGCCGACTCGCCCCGCAGAGGGGCCGGCGGTGAACATGGAGGAAAGTTAGGATGTCCCTAACTTTCCTCCAGGCGAACATCAGCCGCTCCGCCAGGGCTCAGGATCTTTTACTCCAGACTCTGGCGGAGCGGTTGATAAGCGTCGCGGTGGTAGCCGAGCCCTACCGGGTCCCGGCTAGAGCAGACTGGGTCGGGGACCTGGACGGCTTGGTGGCGATCACCACACAGTCGCCTGCCCATTCTCCTCCTCTAGGGGGAGTGGTGAGGGGCAGGGGACTGGTCGCTGTGGTGATCGGTGAGGTGGTGGTCGTGGGGGTCTACTTCTCTCCGAACCGGGTCCTCGCTGAGTTCGAGACGTTTCTCGATGAGGTGGGGGCCCTGGTCGGACAGAGTCGACCCCGGCCAGTGCTCGTCGTCGGAGATCTCAACGCCAAATCACTGGCGTGGGGATCTTCGAGGACGGACGCACGAGGCGAAGCCGTGGGAGAGTGGCTGGTGGGGGCGGGCCTGTGCATCTTGAACAGGGGGTCAACGGACACGTGTGTGCGGTGGAGTGGCGGATCGGTGATCGACATCGGTTTCGCCACACCTGAGATCGCACCGCGTGTCCGGGACTGGGAGGTCCTGGTGGACGGGGAGACGCTGTCTGATCACAGATATATCAGGTTCAGCGTCTCCCCGTCCTCGACGGTCGCACGGGCCCCTTCGCCCTCGGTGGTGGGCCCGAGGTGGGTGCTCGGCCGGCTCGACCGCGACGTGCTGAGGGAGGCGGCAATAGTCCAGGCGTGGAATGCCCCTCCCTCTGAGCCAGTGGATCTGGACGCGGAGGCCGACGCCCTGTGCGGGGCAATGGCTCACGTATGTGACGCTGCCATGCCTCGTGCGGGGGCACCACGTCTCCGCCGCCAGGTCTACTGGTGGTCGGAGCACGTAGCGGAGCTGCGGCGCCGCTGTGTAGCCAGACGCAGGGGCTACCAGCGGTACCGAAGGAGGAGGCGCCAGGTGGAGGCCGAAGCGGATGCCCTCTATGCGCTATATAGAGAGGCATCCAAGGCCCTCCGCCTAGCCATCTCGGAGGCGAAGGCGGAGGCCTGGCGGCAGCTGCTGGAGTCCGTGGAGCGGGACCCGTGGGGTAGGCCATACAGGCTGGCGAGGCAGAAGCTTCGCCCCTGGGCCCCCCCCATTACCAGCACGCTGCAGCCTCCGGTCCTCCAGAGGGTGGTCGAGGGACTGTTCCCGGATAGCCCGGGAACCGATTTTGTCCCTCCCACCGTGGTGGCGCCTCAAGGGCCGGGCGAGGAGGAGGAGGAGGAGCCTCCCGAGACCTCCGAAGGGGAGCTGGGTGCCGCGGTCCTGCGGATGAGGGCCAAGAGCACGGCGCCGGGACCGGATGGCATTCCCGGTCTCGCCTGGGCCCTGGCCCAGGACGCTCTCGCCCCTCGCATGCGGGACCTCTTCGACCGCTGTATGCGGGAGGGGAGGTTCCCCATGCGGTGGAAGGCCGGTCGGCTCGTCCTGCTCCGGAAGGAGGGACGCCCGGCCGACGAGCCCGGAGGCTACCGCCCAATAGTGCTGCTTGACGAGGCGGGTAAGCTCCTCGAAAGAGTTGTAGCTGCCCGCCTTGTCAAGCACCTGGAGGAGGTGGGACCCGACCTGGCCGAGGTCCAGTTCGGGTTCCGGAGAGGTCGCTCGACGGTGGATGCGATATCCTACGTCCGCGACCTCTCCGAGGAGGCGTGCTCCAGTGGCGGGGTGATGCTGGCGGTGTCTCTTGACATCGCCAATGCATTCAACACCCTGCCGTGGAGCACGATTTTGGGGGCGCTGGGGTACCATAGGGTGCCCCAGTACCTCCAACGTCTCGTCGGGGACTACCTCTCAGATAGGGAGGTAGTCTACCCGGCGATGGACGGGGAGGGCCGGAGCCCGGTCAACCGCGGTGTTCCGCAGGGGTCCGTATTGGGCCCCTTGCTGTGGAACATCGGGTATGACTGGGTGCTGCGGGCGGCTAACCTTGGTGGCGTCGGCGTAGTTTGCTACGCTGACGACACCTTGGTTACCGCCCGGGGGGCGTCGTATAGAGAGGCGTCCCTGCTGGCCACCGCTGGGGTCGCTGCAGTGGTGGCCAGGATCCGGCGGCTGGGCCTGGGGGTGGCGCTCAGCAAATCCGAGGCCATTTGTTTTTATGGTCCTCGGAGGGCGCCGCCAGCAGGCAGCAGCATAGTGGTTGGGGGGGTCTCCATTGCTGTGCGGCCGACGCTGAAATATCTCGGCGTCCTGCTGCACAGCAAGTGGAGATTCGGGCCCCACCTGGAGGCCCTTACGCCGAGGCTCGTGAGGATGGCCGCCGCTTTAGGCCGCCTCCTTCCGAACCTCGGAGGTGGAGGAGGGAGCTGCCGCCGCCTGTACATGGCGGTGGTGCGCTCCATGGCCCTCTATGGTGCCCCTGTGTGGGCGGACTCCCTCAACTCCAGGGAGACCGCCGTGTTGCACAGGGCACAGAGGGTCATGGCGGTGAGAGTGTGTCGGGGCTACCGCACACTCTCACACGAGGTGGCGTGCGCCCTCGCGGGCTCGCTCCCGTGGGATCTGGAGGCCGAGGTTTTGTCCTCGGTCTACTGGCGGAGGAGGCGAGCCCGCGAGGAGGACCTCCGGCCTGTGGCGCGGGAGGTCCTGCAGTGGAGGATGGATGCCAGGGAGGAAGCCCTGGCATCCTGGAGTAGGCGGTTGGCCCTAGTTAACTCTCGCCGGGGAGTTGGGGCCACCCGCCTGCTCGGGGCGATACAGCCCATTCTGAAGGAATGGGCTACCCGGGAGCACGGGGCGCTCTCCTTCCGGCTGACGCAGGTCCTCACGGGGCATGGTTGCCTCGGGAGGTACCTGTGCAACGTTGCCCGGAGGGAAGCTTCCCCGGTATGCCACCAGTGCGGCTGCGCGGAGGAGACTGCGCAGCACGTGCTGGAGGCATGCTCCGGGGCGGAGGGACCGCGACGAGCTCTGGTCGCGGTCGTGGGGGCGGACCTCTCGTTGCCGACCATCTTAGCCAAGATGGTCCAAGACGAGGGGTCCTGGGAGGCGGTGGTCTCCTTCTGCGAGGACGTGATGTCGCAGAGGGAGGCGGAGGAGCGGGAGAGGGAGAGAGATTCTCTCGCTCCCCCGCTCCGGAGGGCGCGGACACGGAGGCGAGCTAATCGAGCTCGCACTCCGTCTCCGCTTGGAGGGCCTGGGGCGATGGGTGTGGGGGCACCCGTCGCTCCCTAGAGTAGGCCCTCCGAGAGTGGGGTGACGCGCTGGATGTCCCGGTGCGTCGCCGGAGCCGAATGGAGGGGTCCTCCCCTCCCGAGGCGGGTCCGCCCTGTAGTGCGAAGGGCGGACGACGGTGGATGGAGCTGCGCGGAGTGTGCAAACGGACCCGCGGCTCCATCTACTACCGTGAGAGAGGGACATCGTGTGGTTTTAGTCGGTAGGGCCGTTTTTTAGGCGAGTCCGACATACCCCACCCGCTTCCCCGGCGGGTGGGGATGCGTAAATGCATTTCCACACGTTAAAAAAAAAAAAAAAAAAAAAAAAAAAAAAAAAAAAAAAAAAAAGGTTAGGTTAGGTTAGGTTAGGTTAGGTTAGGTTAGGTTAGGTTAGGTTAGGTTAGGTTAGGTTAGGTTAGGTTAGGTTAGGTTAGGTTAGGTTAGGTTAGGTTAGGTTAGGTTAGGTTAGGTTAGGTTAGGTTAGGTTAGGTTAGGTTAGGTTAGGTTAGGTTAGGTTAGGTTAGGTTAGGTTAGGTTAGGTTAGGTTAGGTTAGGTTAGGTTAGGTTAGGTTAGGTTAGGTTAGGTTAGGTTAGGTTAGGTTAGGTTAGGTTAGGTTAGGTTAGGTTAGGTTAGGTTAGGTTAGGTTAGGTTAGGTTAGGTTAGGTTAGGTTAGGTTAGGTTAGGTTAGGTTAGGTTAGGTTAGGTTAGGTTAGGTTAGGTTAGGTTAGGTTAGGTTAGGTTAGGTTAGGTTAGGTTAGGTTAGGTTAGGTTAGGTTAGGTTAGGTTAGGTTAGGTTAGGTTAGGTTAGGTTAGGTTAGGTTAGGTTAGGTTAGGTTAGGTTAGGTTAGGTTAGGTTAGGTTAGGTTAGGTTAGGTTAGGTTAGGTTAGGTTAGGTTAGGTTAGGTTAGGTTAGGTTAGGTTAGGTTAGGTTAGGTTAGGTTAGGTTAGGTTAGGTTAGGTTAGGTTAGGTTAGGTTAGGTTAGGTTAGGTTAGGTTAGGTTAGGTTAGGTTAGGTTAGGTTAGGTTAGGTTAGGTTAGGTTAGGTTAGGTTAGGTTAGGTTAGGTTAGGTTAGGTTAGGTTAGGTTAGGTTAGGTTAGGTTAGGTTAGGTTAGGTTAGGTTAGGTTAGGTTAGGTTAGGTTAGGTTAGGTTAGGTTAGGTTAGGTTAGGTTAGGTTAGGTTAGGTTAGGTTAGGTTAGGTTAGGTTAGGTTAGGTTAGGTTAGGTTAGGTTAGGTTAGGTTAGGTTAGGTTAGGTTAGGTTAGGTTAGGTTAGGTTAGGTTAGGTTAGGTTAGGTTAGGTTAGGTTAGGTTAGGTTAGGTTAGGTTAGGTTAGGTTAGGTTAGGTTAGGTTAGGTTAGGTTAGGTTAGGTTAGGTTAGGTTAGGTTAGGTTAGGTTAGGTTAGGTTAGGTTAGGTTAGGTTAGGTTAGGTTAGGTTAGGTTAGGTTAGGTTAGGTTAGGTTAGGTTAGGTTAGGTTAGGTTAGGTTAGGTTAGGTTAGGTTAGGTTAGGTTAGGTTAGGTTAGGTTAGGTTAGGTTAGGTTAGGTTAGGTTAGGTTAGGTTAGGTTAGGTTAGGTTAGGTTAGGTTAGGTTAGGTTAGGTTAGGTTAGGTTAGGTTAGGTTAGGTTAGGTTAGGTTAGGTTAGGTTAGGTTAGGTTAGGTTAGGTTAGGTTAGGTTAGGTTAGGTTAGGTTAGGTTAGGTTAGGTTAGGTTAGGTTAGGTTAGGTTAGGTTAGGTTAGGTTAGGTTAGGTTAGGTTAGGTTAGGTTAGGTTAGGTTAGGTTAGGTTAGGTTAGGTTAGGTTAGGTTAGGTTAGGTTAGGTTAGGTTAGGTTAGGTTAGGTTAGGTTAGGTTAGGTTAGGTTAGGTTAGGTTAGGTTAGGTTAGGTTAGGTTAGGTTAGGTTAGGTTAGGTTAGGTTAGGTTAGGTTAGGTTAGGTTAGGTTAGGTTAGGTTAGGTTAGGTTAGGTTAGGTTAGGTTAGGTTAGGTTAGGTTAGGTTAGGTTAGGTTAGGTTAGGTTAGGTTAGGTTAGGTTAGGTTAGGTTAGGTTAGGTTAGGTTAGGTTAGGTTAGGTTAGGTTAGGTTAGGTTAGGTTAGGTTAGGTTAGGTTAGGTTAGGTTAGGTTAGGTTAGGTTAGGTTAGGTTAGGTTAGGTTAGGTTAGGTTAGGTTAGGTTAGGTTAGGTTAGGTTAGGTTAGGTTAGGTTAGGTTAGGTTAGGTTAGGTTAGGTTAGGTTAGGTTAGGTTAGGTTAGGTTAGGTTAGGTTAGGTTAGGTTAGGTTAGGTTAGGTTAGGTTAGGTTAGGTTAGGTTAGGTTAGGTTAGGTTAGGTTAGGTTAGGTTAGGTTAGGTTAGGTTAGGTTAGGTTAGGTTAGGTTAGGTTAGGTTAGGTTAGGTTAGGTTAGGTTAGGTTAGGTTAGGTTAGGTTAGGTTAGGTTAGGTTAGGTTAGGTTAGGTTAGGTTAGGTTAGGTTAGGTTAGGTTAGGTTAGGTTAGGTTAGGTTAGGTTAGGTTAGGTTAGGTTAGGTTAGGTTAGGTTAGGTTAGGTTAGGTTAGGTTAGGTTAGGTTAGGTTAGGTTAGGTTAGGTTAGGTTAGGTTAGGTTAGGTTAGGTTAGGTTAGGTTAGGTTAGGTTAGGTTAGGTTAGGTTAGGTTAGGTTAGGTTAGGTTAGGTTAGGTTAGGTTAGGTTAGGTTAGGTTAGGTTAGGTTAGGTTAGGTTAGGTTAGGTTAGGTTAGGTTAGGTTAGGTTAGGTTAGGTTAGGTTAGGTTAGGTTAGGTTAGGTTAGGTTAGGTTAGGTTAGGTTAGGTTAGGTTAGGTTAGGTTAGGTTAGGTTAGGTTAGGTTAGGTTAGGTTAGGTTAGGTTAGGTTAGGTTAGGTTAGGTTAGGTTAGGTTAGGTTAGGTTAGGTTAGGTTAGGTTAGGTTAGGTTAGGTTAGGTTAGGTTAGGTTAGGTTAGGTTAGGTTAGGTTAGGTTAGGTTAGGTTAGGTTAGGTTAGGTTAGGTTAGGTTAGGTTAGGTTAGGTTAGGTTAGGTTAGGTTAGGTTAGGTTAGGTTAGGTTAGGTTAGGTTAGGTTAGGTTAGGTTAGGTTAGGTTAGGTTAGGTTAGGTTAGGTTAGGTTAGGTTAGGTTAGGTTAGGTTAGGTTAGGTTAGGTTAGGTTAGGTTAGGTTAGGTTAGGTTAGGTTAGGTTAGGTTAGGTTAGGTTAGGTTAGGTTAGGTTAGGTTAGGTTAGGTTAGGTTAGGTTAGGTTAGGTTAGGTTAGGTTAGGTTAGGTTAGGTTAGGTTAGGTTAGGTTAGGTTAGGTTAGGTTAGGTTAGGTTAGGTTAGGTTAGGTTAGGTTAGGTTAGGTTAGGTTAGGTTAGGTTAGGTTAGGTTAGGTTAGGTTAGGTTAGGTTAGGTTAGGTTAGGTTAGGTTAGGTTAGGTTAGGTTAGGTTAGGTTAGGTTAGGTTAGGTTAGGTTAGGTTAGGTTAGGTTAGGTTAGGTTAGGTTAGGTTAGGTTAGGTTAGGTTAGGTTAGGTTAGGTTAGGTTAGGTTAGGTTAGGTTAGGTTAGGTTAGGTTAGGTTAGGTTAGGTTAGGTTAGGTTAGGTTAGGTTAGGTTAGGTTAGGTTAGGTTAGGTTAGGTTAGGTTAGGTTAGGTTAGGTTAGGTTAGGTTAGGTTAGGTTAGGTTAGGTTAGGTTAGGTTAGGTTAGGTTAGGTTAGGTTAGGTTAGGTTAGGTTAGGTTAGGTTAGGTTAGGTTAGGTTAGGTTAGGTTAGGTTAGGTTAGGTTAGGTTAGGTTAGGTTAGGTTAGGTTAGGTTAGGTTAGGTTAGGTTAGGTTAGGTTAGGTTAGGTTAGGTTAGGTTAGGTTAGGTTAGGTTAGGTTAGGTTAGGTTAGGTTAGGTTAGGTTAGGTTAGGTTAGGTTAGGTTAGGTTAGGTTAGGTTAGGTTAGGTTAGGTTAGGTTAGGTTAGGTTAGGTTAGGTTAGGTTAGGTTAGGTTAGGTTAGGTTAGGTTAGGTTAGGTTAGGTTAGGTTAGGTTAGGTTAGGTTAGGTTAGGTTAGGTTAGGTTAGGTTAGGTTAGGTTAGGTTAGGTTAGGTTAGGTTAGGTTAGGTTAGGTTAGGTTAGGTTAGGTTAGGTTAGGTTAGGTTAGGTTAGGTTAGGTTAGGTTAGGTTAGGTTAGGTTAGGTTAGGTTAGGTTAGGTTAGGTTAGGTTAGGTTAGGTTAGGTTAGGTTAGGTTAGGTTAGGTTAGGTTAGGTTAGGTTAGGTTAGGTTAGGTTAGGTTAGGTTAGGTTAGGTTAGGTTAGGTTAGGTTAGGTTAGGTTAGGTTAGGTTAGGTTAGGTTAGGTTAGGTTAGGTTAGGTTAGGTTAGGTTAGGTTAGGTTAGGTTAGGTTAGGTTAGGTTAGGTTAGGTTAGGTTAGGTTAGGTTAGGTTAGGTTAGGTTAGGTTAGGTTAGGTTAGGTTAGGTTAGGTTAGGTTAGGTTAGGTTAGGTTAGGTTAGGTTAGGTTAGGTTAGGTTAGGTTAGGTTAGGTTAGGTTAGGTTAGGTTAGGTTAGGTTAGGTTAGGTTAGGTTAGGTTAGGTTAGGTTAGGTTAGGTTAGGTTAGGTTAGGTTAGGTTAGGTTAGGTTAGGTTAGGTTAGGTTAGGTTAGGTTAGGTTAGGTTAGGTTAGGTTAGGTTAGGTTAGGTTAGGTTAGGTTAGGTTAGGTTAGGTTAGGTTAGGTTAGGTTAGGTTAGGTTAGGTTAGGTTAGGTTAGGTTAGGTTAGGTTAGGTTAGGTTAGGTTAGGTTAGGTTAGGTTAGGTTAGGTTAGGTTAGGTTAGGTTAGGTTAGGTTAGGTTAGGTTAGGTTAGGTTAGGTTAGGTTAGGTTAGGTTAGGTTAGGTTAGGTTAGGTTAGGTTAGGTTAGGTTAGGTTAGGTTAGGTTAGGTTAGGTTAGGTTAGGTTAGGTTAGGTTAGGTTAGGTTAGGTTAGGTTAGGTTAGGTTAGGTTAGGTTAGGTTAGGTTAGGTTAGGTTAGGTTAGGTTAGGTTAGGTTAGGTTAGGTTAGGTTAGGTTAGGTTAGGTTAGGTTAGGTTAGGTTAGGTTAGGTTAGGTTAGGTTAGGTTAGGTTAGGTTAGGTTAGGTTAGGTTAGGTTAGGTTAGGTTAGGTTAGGTTAGGTTAGGTTAGGTTAGGTTAGGTTAGGTTAGGTTAGGTTAGGTTAGGTTAGGTTAGGTTAGGTTAGGTTAGGTTAGGTTAGGTTAGGTTAGGTTAGGTTAGGTTAGGTTAGGTTAGGTTAGGTTAGGTTAGGTTAGGTTAGGTTAGGTTAGGTTAGGTTAGGTTAGGTTAGGTTAGGTTAGGTTAGGTTAGGTTAGGTTAGGTTAGGTTAGGTTAGGTTAGGTTAGGTTAGGTTAGGTTAGGTTAGGTTAGGTTAGGTTAGGTTAGGTTAGGTTAGGTTAGGTTAGGTTAGGTTAGGTTAGGTTAGGTTAGGTTAGGTTAGGTTAGGTTAGGTTAGGTTAGGTTAGGTTAGGTTAGGTTAGGTTAGGTTAGGTTAGGTTAGGTTAGGTTAGGTTAGGTTAGGTTAGGTTAGGTTAGGTTAGGTTAGGTTAGGTTAGGTTAGGTTAGGTTAGGTTAGGTTAGGTTAGGTTAGGTTAGGTTAGGTTAGGTTAGGTTAGGTTAGGTTAGGTTAGGTTAGGTTAGGTTAGGTTAGGTTAGGTTAGGTTAGGTTAGGTTAGGTTAGGTTAGGTTAGGTTAGGTTAGGTTAGGTTAGGTTAGGTTAGGTTAGGTTAGGTTAGGTTAGGTTAGGTTAGGTTAGGTTAGGTTAGGTTAGGTTAGGTTAGGTTAGGTTAGGTTAGGTTAGGTTAGGTTAGGTTAGGTTAGGTTAGGTTAGGTTAGGTTAGGTTAGGTTAGGTTAGGTTAGGTTAGGTTAGGTTAGGTTAGGTTAGGTTAGGTTAGGTTAGGTTAGGTTAGGTTAGGTTAGGTTAGGTTAGGTTAGGTTAGGTTAGGTTAGGTTAGGTTAGGTTAGGTTAGGTTAGGTTAGGTTAGGTTAGGTTAGGTTAGGTTAGGTTAGGTTAGGTTAGGTTAGGTTAGGTTAGGTTAGGTTAGGTTAGGTTAGGTTAGGTTAGGTTAGGTTAGGTTAGGTTAGGTTAGGTTAGGTTAGGTTAGGTTAGGTTAGGTTAGGTTAGGTTAGGTTAGGTTAGGTTAGGTTAGGTTAGGTTAGGTTAGGTTAGGTTAGGTTAGGTTAGGTTAGGTTAGGTTAGGTTAGGTTAGGTTAGGTTAGGTTAGGTTAGGTTAGGTTAGGTTAGGTTAGGTTAGGTTAGGTTAGGTTAGGTTAGGTTAGGTTAGGTTAGGTTAGGTTAGGTTAGGTTAGGTTAGGTTAGGTTAGGTTAGGTTAGGTTAGGTTAGGTTAGGTTAGGTTAGGTTAGGTTAGGTTAGGTTAGGTTAGGTTAGGTTAGGTTAGGTTAGGTTAGGTTAGGTTAGGTTAGGTTAGGTTAGGTTAGGTTAGGTTAGGTTAGGTTAGGTTAGGTTAGGTTAGGTTAGGTTAGGTTAGGTTAGGTTAGGTTAGGTTAGGTTAGGTTAGGTTAGGTTAGGTTAGGTTAGGTTAGGTTAGGTTAGGTTAGGTTAGGTTAGGTTAGGTTAGGTTAGGTTAGGTTAGGTTAGGTTAGGTTAGGTTAGGTTAGGTTAGGTTAGGTTAGGTTAGGTTAGGTTAGGTTAGGTTAGGTTAGGTTAGGTTAGGTTAGGTTAGGTTAGGTTAGGTTAGGTTAGGTTAGGTTAGGTTAGGTTAGGTTAGGTTAGGTTAGGTTAGGTTAGGTTAGGTTAGGTTAGGTTAGGTTAGGTTAGGTTAGGTTAGGTTAGGTTAGGTTAGGTTAGGTTAGGTTAGGTTAGGTTAGGTTAGGTTAGGTTAGGTTAGGTTAGGTTAGGTTAGGTTAGGTTAGGTTAGGTTAGGTTAGGTTAGGTTAGGTTAGGTTAGGTTAGGTTAGGTTAGGTTAGGTTAGGTTAGGTTAGGTTAGGTTAGGTTAGGTTAGGTTAGGTTAGGTTAGGTTAGGTTAGGTTAGGTTAGGTTAGGTTAGGTTAGGTTAGGTTAGGTTAGGTTAGGTTAGGTTAGGTTAGGTTAGGTTAGGTTAGGTTAGGTTAGGTTAGGTTAGGTTAGGTTAGGTTAGGTTAGGTTAGGTTAGGTTAGGTTAGGTTAGGTTAGGTTAGGTTAGGTTAGGTTAGGTTAGGTTAGGTTAGGTTAGGTTAGGTTAGGTTAGGTTAGGTTAGGTTAGGTTAGGTTAGGTTAGGTTAGGTTAGGTTAGGTTAGGTTAGGTTAGGTTAGGTTAGGTTAGGTTAGGTTAGGTTAGGTTAGGTTAGGTTAGGTTAGGTTAGGTTAGGTTAGGTTAGGTTAGGTTAGGTTAGGTTAGGTTAGGTTAGGTTAGGTTAGGTTAGGTTAGGTTAGGTTAGGTTAGGTTAGGTTAGGTTAGGTTAGGTTAGGTTAGGTTAGGTTAGGTTAGGTTAGGTTAGGTTAGGTTAGGTTAGGTTAGGTTAGGTTAGGTTAGGTTAGGTTAGGTTAGGTTAGGTTAGGTTAGGTTAGGTTAGGTTAGGTTAGGTTAGGTTAGGTTAGGTTAGGTTAGGTTAGGTTAGGTTAGGTTAGGTTAGGTTAGGTTAGGTTAGGTTAGGTTAGGTTAGGTTAGGTTAGGTTAGGTTAGGTTAGGTTAGGTTAGGTTAGGTTAGGTTAGGTTAGGTTAGGTTAGGTTAGGTTAGGTTAGGTTAGGTTAGGTTAGGTTAGGTTAGGTTAGGTTAGGTTAGGTTAGGTTAGGTTAGGTTAGGTTAGGTTAGGTTAGGTTAGGTTAGGTTAGGTTAGGTTAGGTTAGGTTAGGTTAGGTTAGGTTAGGTTAGGTTAGGTTAGGTTAGGTTAGGTTAGGTTAGGTTAGGTTAGGTTAGGTTAGGTTAGGTTAGGTTAGGTTAGGTTAGGTTAGGTTAGGTTAGGTTAGGTTAGGTTAGGTTAGGTTAGGTTAGGTTAGGTTAGGTTAGGTTAGGTTAGGTTAGGTTAGGTTAGGTTAGGTTAGGTTAGGTTAGGTTAGGTTAGGTTAGGTTAGGTTAGGTTAGGTTAGGTTAGGTTAGGTTAGGTTAGGTTAGGTTAGGTTAGGTTAGGTTAGGTTAGGTTAGGTTAGGTTAGGTTAGGTTAGGTTAGGTTAGGTTAGGTTAGGTTAGGTTAGGTTAGGTTAGGTTAGGTTAGGTTAGGTTAGGTTAGGTTAGGTTAGGTTAGGTTAGGTTAGGTTAGGTTAGGTTAGGTTAGGTTAGGTTAGGTTAGGTTAGGTTAGGTTAGGTTAGGTTAGGTTAGGTTAGGTTAGGTTAGGTTAGGTTAGGTTAGGTTAGGTTAGGTTAGGTTAGGTTAGGTTAGGTTAGGTTAGGTTAGGTTAGGTTAGGTTAGGTTAGGTTAGGTTAGGTTAGGTTAGGTTAGGTTAGGTTAGGTTAGGTTAGGTTAGGTTAGGTTAGGTTAGGTTAGGTTAGGTTAGGTTAGGTTAGGTTAGGTTAGGTTAGGTTAGGTTAGGTTAGGTTAGGTTAGGTTAGGTTAGGTTAGGTTAGGTTAGGTTAGGTTAGGTTAGGTTAGGTTAGGTTAGGTTAGGTTAGGTTAGGTTAGGTTAGGTTAGGTTAGGTTAGGTTAGGTTAGGTTAGGTTAGGTTAGGTTAGGTTAGGTTAGGTTAGGTTAGGTTAGGTTAGGTTAGGTTAGGTTAGGTTAGGTTAGGTTAGGTTAGGTTAGGTTAGGTTAGGTTAGGTTAGGTTAGGTTAGGTTAGGTTAGGTTAGGTTAGGTTAGGTTAGGTTAGGTTAGGTTAGGTTAGGTTAGGTTAGGTTAGGTTAGGTTAGGTTAGGTTAGGTTAGGTTAGGTTAGGTTAGGTTAGGTTAGGTTAGGTTAGGTTAGGTTAGGTTAGGTTAGGTTAGGTTAGGTTAGGTTAGGTTAGGTTAGGTTAGGTTAGGTTAGGTTAGGTTAGGTTAGGTTAGGTTAGGTTAGGTTAGGTTAGGTTAGGTTAGGTTAGGTTAGGTTAGGTTAGGTTAGGTTAGGTTAGGTTAGGTTAGGTTAGGTTAGGTTAGGTTAGGTTAGGTTAGGTTAGGTTAGGTTAGGTTAGGTTAGGTTAGGTTAGGTTAGGTTAGGTTAGGTTAGGTTAGGTTAGGTTAGGTTAGGTTAGGTTAGGTTAGGTTAGGTTAGGTTAGGTTAGGTTAGGTTAGGTTAGGTTAGGTTAGGTTAGGTTAGGTTAGGTTAGGTTAGGTTAGGTTAGGTTAGGTTAGGTTAGGTTAGGTTAGGTTAGGTTAGGTTAGGTTAGGTTAGGTTAGGTTAGGTTAGGTTAGGTTAGGTTAGGTTAGGTTAGGTTAGGTTAGGTTAGGTTAGGTTAGGTTAGGTTAGGTTAGGTTAGGTTAGGTTAGGTTAGGTTAGGTTAGGTTAGGTTAGGTTAGGTTAGGTTAGGTTAGGTTAGGTTAGGTTAGGTTAGGTTAGGTTAGGTTAGGTTAGGTTAGGTTAGGTTAGGTTAGGTTAGGTTAGGTTAGGTTAGGTTAGGTTAGGTTAGGTTAGGTTAGGTTAGGTTAGGTTAGGTTAGGTTAGGTTAGGTTAGGTTAGGTTAGGTTAGGTTAGGTTAGGTTAGGTTAGGTTAGGTTAGGTTAGGTTAGGTTAGGTTAGGTTAGGTTAGGTTAGGTTAGGTTAGGTTAGGTTAGGTTAGGTTAGGTTAGGTTAGGTTAGGTTAGGTTAGGTTAGGTTAGGTTAGGTTAGGTTAGGTTAGGTTAGGTTAGGTTAGGTTAGGTTAGGTTAGGTTAGGTTAGGTTAGGTTAGGTTAGGTTAGGTTAGGTTAGGTTAGGTTAGGTTAGGTTAGGTTAGGTTAGGTTAGGTTAGGTTAGGTTAGGTTAGGTTAGGTTAGGTTAGGTTAGGTTAGGTTAGGTTAGGTTAGGTTAGGTTAGGTTAGGTTAGGTTAGGTTAGGTTAGGTTAGGTTAGGTTAGGTTAGGTTAGGTTAGGTTAGGTTAGGTTAGGTTAGGTTAGGTTAGGTTAGGTTAGGTTAGGTTAGGTTAGGTTAGGTTAGGTTAGGTTAGGTTAGGTTAGGTTAGGTTAGGTTAGGTTAGGTTAGGTTAGGTTAGGTTAGGTTAGGTTAGGTTAGGTTAGGTTAGGTTAGGTTAGGTTAGGTTAGGTTAGGTTAGGTTAGGTTAGGTTAGGTTAGGTTAGGTTAGGTTAGGTTAGGTTAGGTTAGGTTAGGTTAGGTTAGGTTAGGTTAGGTTAGGTTAGGTTAGGTTAGGTTAGGTTAGGTTAGGTTAGGTTAGGTTAGGTTAGGTTAGGTTAGGTTAGGTTAGGTTAGGTTAGGTTAGGTTAGGTTAGGTTAGGTTAGGTTAGGTTAGGTTAGGTTAGGTTAGGTTAGGTTAGGTTAGGTTAGGTTAGGTTAGGTTAGGTTAGGTTAGGTTAGGTTAGGTTAGGTTAGGTTAGGTTAGGTTAGGTTAGGTTAGGTTAGGTTAGGTTAGGTTAGGTTAGGTTAGGTTAGGTTAGGTTAGGTTAGGTTAGGTTAGGTTAGGTTAGGTTAGGTTAGGTTAGGTTAGGTTAGGTTAGGTTAGGTTAGGTTAGGTTAGGTTAGGTTAGGTTAGGTTAGGTTAGGTTAGGTTAGGTTAGGTTAGGTTAGGTTAGGTTAGGTTAGGTTAGGTTAGGTTAGGTTAGGTTAGGTTAGGTTAGGTTAGGTTAGGTTAGGTTAGGTTAGGTTAGGTTAGGTTAGGTTAGGTTAGGTTAGGTTAGGTTAGGTTAGGTTAGGTTAGGTTAGGTTAGGTTAGGTTAGGTTAGGTTAGGTTAGGTTAGGTTAGGTTAGGTTAGGTTAGGTTAGGTTAGGTTAGGTTAGGTTAGGTTAGGTTAGGTTAGGTTAGGTTAGGTTAGGTTAGGTTAGGTTAGGTTAGGTTAGGTTAGGTTAGGTTAGGTTAGGTTAGGTTAGGTTAGGTTAGGTTAGGTTAGGTTAGGTTAGGTTAGGTTAGGTTAGGTTAGGTTAGGTTAGGTTAGGTTAGGTTAGGTTAGGTTAGGTTAGGTTAGGTTAGGTTAGGTTAGGTTAGGTTAGGTTAGGTTAGGTTAGGTTAGGTTAGGTTAGGTTAGGTTAGGTTAGGTTAGGTTAGGTTAGGTTAGGTTAGGTTAGGTTAGGTTAGGTTAGGTTAGGTTAGGTTAGGTTAGGTTAGGTTAGGTTAGGTTAGGTTAGGTTAGGTTAGGTTAGGTTAGGTTAGGTTAGGTTAGGTTAGGTTAGGTTAGGTTAGGTTAGGTTAGGTTAGGTTAGGTTAGGTTAGGTTAGGTTAGGTTAGGTTAGGTTAGGTTAGGTTAGGTTAGGTTAGGTTAGGTTAGGTTAGGTTAGGTTAGGTTAGGTTAGGTTAGGTTAGGTTAGGTTAGGTTAGGTTAGGTTAGGTTAGGTTAGGTTAGGTTAGGTTAGGTTAGGTTAGGTTAGGTTAGGTTAGGTTAGGTTAGGTTAGGTTAGGTTAGGTTAGGTTAGGTTAGGTTAGGTTAGGTTAGGTTAGGTTAGGTTAGGTTAGGTTAGGTTAGGTTAGGTTAGGTTAGGTTAGGTTAGGTTAGGTTAGGTTAGGTTAGGTTAGGTTAGGTTAGGTTAGGTTAGGTTAGGTTAGGTTAGGTTAGGTTAGGTTAGGTTAGGTTAGGTTAGGTTAGGTTAGGTTCGGTTAGGTTAGGTTAGGTTAGGTTAGGTTAGGTTAGGTTAGGTTAGGTTAGGTTAGGTTAGGTTAGGTTAGGTTAGGTTAGGTTAGGTTAGGTTAGGTTAGGTTAGGTTAGGTTAGGTTAGGTTAGGTTAGGTTAGGTTAGGTTAGGTTAGGTTAGGTTAGGTTAGGTTAGGTTAGGTTAGGTTAGGTTAGGTTAGGTTAGGTTAGGTTAGGTTAGGTTAGGTTAGGTTAGGTTAGGTTAGGTTAGGTTAG